>CM038680.1:610431009-610707238 GCA_021605205.1 Aegilops longissima
GATGCGTCGGTGTTCCGCTCGTCGCCGCGACACGACGCGTCGCCATTCCGTTCCTCACTGCCACTAGTCGAGGAGGACGCGTCGGTGTTCCGCTCCTCGTTGCGACGCATCGAGGTGGACGCGTCGGCGTTCCCAATCTCGCAAGCACGCGCGCCGAAGGACGCGTCGGCTCCCCGCTACAAGGAGAACGCAGCGCCGCCCGCCGAGCCCCCCAGCCTTGAGGAGCTTTGGAAAGAAATGGATGTCGCCTTGTGGGAGGCTTTGCCTCCAGCAGAGCGCGCCTAAATAGAGGCGGAGAAGAAGGCCGAGGAAGAGAAGCGCACCGCGGAACAAGCTGCCTAGGAGCCGATGTCGTGTCCGAGAGAGTCGGGCAATTGGCTCTTTGGCAGAAGGCTCGTGCGAGGGCCGTGAGAGTGGCGGAGGACGCCCGTGCCGACGCCCTGAGTGCAGTCGGGCCCAAGCGCCTCATCTACGCTTGGCGGTACGTGGACCGGGTGCACGCTTCCAGCGAGGAGGAGTACCTGTTGGCGCCGGATCACCACACCGGTGAGATTGCGCTCGCCCGCCGGCAAGCCGCCAATCAGCACCTCGCGAGTTGCGAGGCTGAGGAAGAGGCGTTGTGTCAGCGCGCTGGGAAACGGTCGTGCACCAGGGCACTCGTGGCGCGCCGCAAGCGCTCCTGCGAGCGCCGAGCTTTTAGGAGGAGTATAATTTTTGTTTTGTAAGGCGATCTCATTAGTTTTGGGATGCAAATGATAAATCCCGAACGTTCAGGAATTTTTAGCGTCCTTAATTAAGTATGTAAAAGGGAAAGTTTGGAAACCTTGTGTATTCGTACGCATTTTGCAAGTAAGTGCATATAGCACAAACTTTACTATATACTATCGCACTACACGTCTCTCTCGATATATGCTTGCAGACTGTGCTACTCCCTCCGTCCGTGTCAATAAGTCATCTTTGGTTGTGCACCGTGACCAAGAAGGAGGAAGACTTATACACCTAGATGGAGGGAGTACTACTATTACTTATGTACGTGCAAATGCACGTTTTAACATTACGATGCGGTTTTTGTAAAAGTAGAAAAACAACACTAGTCAAGCTTGTGAAACGATTCAATGCAAAACAAATGCAAAAATGCCCGTTTGATTGGTTACTTTTAGCTTCCTTCTCTGTGGTTATTTCTTTGTCATACTTTGTACGGAGTATCTCACTGGTTGGAAAGGCATGCAAATTCCCAAACCGCTTCCTACACCCTGTATCGAATTTTTTGCCTAACAAGTTGTGCCGTGCAATTGGAATTCCAACTTGAGTACTACTACTTGTAGGAGTAACAGGGTCCAGTTCTTTTAGGCTTCTAGATTAGTAATCCCATAACTACTACCTCCGTCCTGGTTTATTGGTCCCCATTGTAATCTGTGTCAAATTTTGATCATAAATTTAACTAATGAAATGTTAGTGCATGTCACATGCACTACTCCATCCGTCTAGGTGAGTAAGTCATCTTAGGCTGTGCACCGTGACCAAGGAGGAGGAGAAAATGAGAAACGTTAATGTTTATTTGCTAATTAATAGTATTGCATGCAATGAACTAACCACTGCATGTCGTGTTTGATATCTCAAGTCATTAAAAGCATGCACACTCTTTATCTCTTATTGGTTGATATGTCAAGAAACAAGAAACGAGGTAGAAGTTAATGCACCGCGCCTAAGTGTTTTGGGATTATTTGGTTTTCGTAAGATGACTTACACACCTAGACGGAGGGATTACAATGGTGAGGAATAAACCAGTTAAATATTTGGTCAAAATTTAGCACAAATTACAATGGTGAGGAATAAACCAGGATGGAATAGTAGTTTAGAAGCCCAAATAAATGAGTGAGGCGCCTTATTGTTACTCTCCATTGTGACTAGTCTTGTGGGAAAAGCTGGGGAAGCCGCCAAAAGAACTGGCCCTAGGAGTAGTAGCTAGGGATCGAGTGTGTGAGATGAACCGAAGAAAGTAAATGCAGAGAGATGAAATGCAAAAAAGACGGAGGGATGTGATGGTTGCTTGTCCGTTTATTTTACCAGGCCACTTATTACTGGGAGTGGTTGGGTTTTGTGATATGATGGCTTTTATTGCCAAGCGCCACCACGAAGCGGGTGAGAGGTGAGACTCCGTGCAGCGCTGCCCTCTACACTAGTACTACTACATCGGTCGTGGTTTATCCCCCATTGAATTTGACTGAAGATTTAACTGACAAAATGTTAGTGCATGTCAACAAAAACAATATCGTTGGATTCATGTTTGAACATAGTTTTCAATGATATAATTTTAGGTGACATGCATCATCATTTATCGTACTATATATAATGTTAGTTCAATTTTTTGTCGTACTAATCTATAGTAAGGTACCCGTGCGTTGCACAGAAGAGTGAAATGCATTGATCGGGGAGTTGTTTATTTTGACAAAGGATGTGGGGGTCATCTCATGTGTAACGAGTATCGATAGGCTTGTTCGGATATTATTTCATCTCTAGAGCTCACAAACATCAGGGCGAAATAGATAAAAAGTATGTTTTGCAAACAAAAGCGTTCAACTGTTCAACCTGCATCCAAAACTTGTGAAGAAATAACTCTTATTGTGCTTTGCAGGAAATGATCTTCAAGAATTAGTTTTTGAGTATCCATTGTTATACATGTTGGCTACAGATGACATGGCACTTTCTTATAGCCAATAGTTGGCTATACTATTTAAGTATTAACCATGCCCTTATACACCTAGACAGAGGGATTAAATAGGATGACTTGGCTGGGGGCAGAGGATATGTAAGAAATGGTTCATCATAAGTCTTTCACCAGTACTGTAGTAAAAATTCATACATGGAAGATTCTAGACTAAACCATAAATGGATACACTTTTATTCATGCGCAATACTCCAATTGAGCAAGATCATGCATGGAAGTCTCCACATGCTTAGACAGCGGATTACATTGAGCGAAGACTAATGATCAAATTTTAACTTGAAAATGCAGATGTCCAGGTGAACCTCCTTGGAGTCCCCGTGCACATTGTTGGAGTTCAAATAACACCATGGGTTTTCCATGTCGACGTCGGCGGGAAGGTCCCAGCTCGGCAGAGTCCAAGTATGCTTGGCATAGCCAGTGTCGCTGCCCACGTACCTCCGAGGGGTAGTAATAGTGACCATGCACGCGTACATAGGCCTCGTGTCAGTGTCAGCGTCAGCGGCGTCGCCCCTGACGCACACTACAGAGATCTGGCGGCGGCCTGCACGGGCCTCGCCGGTGGCCACGATCAAGAGGAAGACGTTGTCGTCCTCCTCCGAGACTAGCAGACGGCGTTGATCCTCCAGCGACTCTGGCACGGTGAACGGGTAGCACGTCTCGTACTTGATGTTCTTCGCCAAGGGCCAGTAGTGATTGCCGCACACCTGCGTCAGGTGATGCACGATGTCCGCCGGCGAGCCCCAAAACGACACCGGGCACTCATAGCAGTAGACGAAGGGCTCCTTGGAGGCATCGACCAGGCTGTCCATGAAACGGTAGTGGCTGTAGGGGACGTTCCGCCAGTTGAATATATGAGCAAGTTACTACAAGATTTACTACAAAATAAATCATGACGGCTATGACAGAGATGAAACTAATCATGCGGACTAGCAAAGTAGATGAACAGATCGAATCTAGGACACAGACTAGAAACATGAATTCTACCACGATTTCAAACAGGAAGGACAGAAACACATATGGTGCAACGGGAGCAGCACCATTGGCGTTGAGGTTGTCGCCCATGTCGTTGAGGAAGAGGTTGCTGAGGTCGGGGAAGAAGTCATCGTCGGTGAAGTCGTTGCTGCCAGCAGTCGCAAAAGTGCGCTCCCCAAATTTCAACAGCGCCCGTCGAATGGAGCGCAGGAGGGAGTGGCTGTAGGGGAAGTTGTTGCCGCCGAATGGAGCGCAAGAGTAGCCCACAAAGTAGTAGATAGTGCTCCTCCCTAGTCTCTATTCTTATCTCTATCTCTACTACTCTTATTTGTTTTTTATAATATACTGGTTGTAGTTGTCAAATCGAATAGTACTGCGCCGTCCACTGCACGCTCGGCTGAGCACGCCTCCTCGCCTCCATCAAACCCCTCTGTTAAACCCACATGCAAACCGAGAAACCTACTCCGGCCCGCGGGAGGAAATTTGCCGGTTGCCGTTGGAGAATAATAGAGTCACGTCCAATTCATTTGAGTTAATTGCGTGTATGATTCTCCCTCTATAAAAGTTAATTGCATCCTTAATCTTGTATTCTAAGTACTGTGGGTTGCACTGTCAAGACAAAGGTACATGACTTGCAGTGCTGGCTACATATTCGTCTGTAAAGTTAAAAGAAACAAATCCATGACTTGCAGGATTGGAGTTAGCAACGATGGCGGTTCGTAGTCGTTCCACGCTCGGGCATTGAAGTTTGTAACTATTTTAGATTAGATCATACTACTCCTTCGGTGCTAGTAGTAGAGCAGAGTCCTACTCCACTACTACTCTACTCAAGAAAGTTAGGGCATAGTAGCAGGTACTGTAGGGAGTACCAGTACTGTGATCACTCAAGCAAGTTGTCTGACTTCAATATGACCCTACGCTGCTGGTATGTGTCTCGTAAGTCAAGCGGCATGTTGTAGTCATCATCACCTGTCCACTTCCCACAGCACATATTCGCTTCTCCATCTTTGTCCGCTCTTCCATCCCCGCTAAGGCGCCTCCCCCTCGTACGAAACCCAAGCACTAACAATGGCAGAACCGAGCAGCGTCCGCCGAAAGAGTGGCTGGAATTCGCTCCCCATAGAGGTAATCAAGCTCATTGTTTCGCTTATGGACAATCTTAGTACCATACCGCTCGCCGCGTGCTCGTCGGGGCTGTACCGTTTACTCAAAGCCCTCAGGCCGGAGCTTTTTAAGCCAGCTCCTTGCTTGCTGATGCCGCCCGATCTTCAGAAATGGCATGTCACGCAGCATAACGATCGTAGGGTGGCGAGCATCAACCCCCTTGACTGCGATTCGATCCCCGTCAGCCTCAACTACATTAACGGTATGTACTGGGTCGGCATGAACACGTCTTGGATGGTGCTCATCGACGGTCGCGGCAGCTGGATGCTCGTGGAGGTCTACACCCGGTGATTGATCCCACTTCCTTCGATTAACACTGCACTGCTTTGGCACCGCAGCCCAGAATAGTCGGAATCTTACAGTAGCCAACATGATACCAAGTTTGATTTGCTCAAGGTTCTAATCTGCCAAGTGCCCACAAGATCTGTGAATTATAAAGACTTCAGGCTAATTGCGTTCTTCAACCGCAGTCTCACCTATCTGACAGGTCACTTCGGTAAGTGGATAAATCTGCACGTCCATCGCAGGATCATACATCCTCCATGGTTCTCTGATGCCATTGAACACAAGGGCTTCATTTACGCTGTCGACTCCTTCTATGGCTGGACGTATTGCTGGCCTACTCCAGTCATCGCTACAAACGGCTGTTACAGCAGTATGTTTCTTTCCTATGATATCATGATGGCTTGCTTATATTACTGTCAACATTTGCTGAAAAATATTCATGCTCATAACATGTTGTTCTTAAGATTAACTAAATCAAGAGCCCTTTTTTATTTGACTCCAACTTGATATGATGTTGTAGGCACTGGTGTCCCTACCCTTCCTAATCCCGAACCTTTCAAAGAAAAGCGGCATGGCGATTGCAGGTGGTTCCTCTTTCGATCGACGATTTACGAAAAGATTGATGATCGCTCGACGCACTGCACGTGTTGTTTCGCGGAATACAATCACAATCACTGCAAGGTCTTTGAGCAGGATCCCAGCTTCTCTGGGCCTTCAGGAATTTTTGACTAGAGGCTGGTAAGTAGCCTTGGTACACGCTCTCTGTCTGTCGGACTAAATTATCTGATTAACCAGGAGATAACCGACGGCAAGGATCATGATGGCAGCGCGGTTTCGTTCATTAGGCAAAACTGTGTGTACACAGCGTACCATGCGTCTCTGCATGCACCATACCCTGATATGTGTCGCCATGCCAAGGGTGGAAAAAGCGGTAGGCGTAAGCGAGGCGGTTGGCCTTCGCCTAGTGCCTAGGCGGTGCTTAAGCGCCCTAGGTGCACCCTAGGCGGTAATATAGATTCTACTATCAGGGTGTATTTGTGGTTATTATATGTGTACTGATGTTAATTTAGGGCAGATAAATAAGTAAACTACCAGCTACTACCATTTGAATATGTGATGTTTGGCATTTCAGTGCAATATGGCATGATTTCTCGCTTGGGTAAACAATTTGTTGCATGCACTGCCTAGACTACCATTTATGCCCTAGGCGAGGCGTTTGGCCATTCCCTAGCGCCTAGGCGTGCCTAAGCGCCTCCTAGGCACTGCCTTTTGCAACAGAGCGCCATGCTCTGCAGCCCAAAGTAGGAGAGAGGGTCGCAAGTATCAGACTTCGACCTGCTGGCTGGAGTTTCCCCCGTCAGGCACCCATCTGGTTCAAGCCATCAACCAATCTCCACAGCTTAATAAATAGTAACATCTAACTGAGCCAGTTAGTTAGATGCGTACACTTGGTGTAGTAGGATCTTTATTTAGTTTGATGCATACACTTGTTCTTTTTTGGTAGCCCTTTTGTAATGATGGCTGATGTTTGGTTTGGAAGAGAGAGTTGCGTCTTCACTCTTCTGGCCTGCTTACTGCTTCTGTTGCACCCCCAACCCTGGTTGCTGCTGCTGCTGTTTTCAATGTACAATCAGTAGTATATTTCGTCTGTTGGTTGAATAAATGTGTTGTTAGAACGACAAACACAATGTTTTGGAAGTCGTTGCACGGTTCGATCCTTTAGTGCCCCGTACCGTACGTAGCGCATACTATTTTTCGTACGGAACACATTTTCCACTTGTTGATAACATGCAGCCCACTAATGAAGGCCCAATAGAGAAGCCCATAATTAACTGGAAGGGAGGCTCTCACAAGAATCCGGCCTAGGTATATGCTCATGGTCCCCTAAACATAAATAAGTAAATAAATAAATAAATAAAGCTAAATGCTCATGCACCAGTTCTTTGGGAAAATAGGTAGCCCAGTATTTCTTTTTCAAGAATACCCAAGCTAGGCCTATTTGTTTTCTCCGAATTACTGGGCTGCAAATCTTTCAAGACGACGAGGGATGCATTCCGGCCTAGCTTAAGAGTATGATCAATGTCTGTTAAAAGTAATATCAAAAGGGGTTGAAAATTCCAAGAAAAATATAGAAATGGGATATAAGTTTCTTTTTTTGTTTTTGTTCTTCACTTATATCTTATACGTATTTCATTGGATTTAACATGACATAGTACTAATTTATTTTTAAATTTGTTTTAGTATGGCTATTAATTTTTGGATTAAGAATATTTCGTTCCTCAGCAAAAATTTGCTAATTTTCAAAATTTCCCACATATTTAGTTAATTTTTGACCTCGTGCATCGACTCAAAAATGGCCGCAATTCTAAAAATGGAAAACGGGCTGCAATAAATTCCATATGAATTAGAAAATGAGTAAAAATTGTAAAAATAATAGCAAATGGGATGTACACGCCACAGATTTCGAGGCTGACTTGTTTACGCAAGGCTTTGTCAGTGAACACACGATTCTAGCAGCAGTTAGTGTTGGATGTCCATCCAACGACCGACGTGCTTCTTCAATCTCTGATCTTCCAACTCAAGCCGCCTAAACTAGCGCCGGCGGGACTGCCTGCTCCCTCCTCTTGTGGCTCACAGATGTCACAGCTTCCCCTGCCCACCCTACTCCCTCCGCTGGCCTAGCCGCACGCAATCAACTGCCTCCTTATTACGCGAAGAAAAAAGATTCCTCCCACTGACATCTGGGGCGCACCGGTTGGGAGGCTGACCTGTGGGCCTACTAAGTTGATGCATACGCAGGGCTTGTCAACTTAGTCAACAAACGATTCTAGCAGCAATAATCGTTGGATTTGAATCGAACGGTCCTGCTGCTTCTTCAATCGCTGCTCTTCTTGCACCAGCGCCGGGGAGACCGCCTGCTCCTGCCTCCAGTGGTCGGCTATGCTGCCGATGAGGCCTCATCGCCCCCTGCTACTCTGACCGCTAGCCAGGCCCTGCTGCAACGGCAGCCTCACACCGCAACCGGACCAGTGAACCCTAGTACTCCTTTCCGCGTGGGCATCCACTGCCGCGTCTTCCCCGGCTCCGCGTCGTCCTCTTCCTAGGCCTCACCGTTGCCGGGGAAGCTGATCGTGACCCACGGACACCTATGGGACCGGGTCCCTTGTGGTTTGGAGGGGAGCGGAGAGTGCACGAAGAGCAGATCGAGGCGATGCACACGAGCAGATTTACCCAGCTTCGGAGCTCTCCGGAGAGATAATACTCCTACTGCTGCTTGTCTGATTATTTGTGTTCTTGCTAGGGAGCAATGAGGGCTACAAAACCTAGCCTGAGTGAGTGTAGTCTCGAGTGAGTCCAATGAACTAACCGGAGCCCCAACCTTTTCTACGTTGCACTCGGGCCTCCTTTTATAGGCTCAAGGGGTCACCGACAGGTGGCAACGTAGATGAGGGTACAAATGGAAAAACGGTAGTTGGTACACCGCTTTGTACAAAGGTACAAGAATCTATACCTAACTCAGACGGCGAGGGACAAGAGTAATAAATGCCCGCCTCGCTGTCCTGAATAGTGCGATAGGGACCGCTGTGCGCCTCCGCTTGCCACGATGGTGACTTGTCACGCCGCTTATCGCTGCTCCCCGCTGGCTGCACAGCTCCTTGACACGCTGCGTTCGGAATAGCCCCACGGCGACACATTGGCGGATGAGCTGGAGCGGAGATGAAGAGAGGTTGCTGCGCGGCAAGTATCTTGCCGCTTCGGAGCTTGTCGCTCACCAAGCCTTCCCCCGCAAGCTCCTCTTGCCGGGCCTTGTTTCTTCGTGCCTTGAGTATTCTTCCCGGCAAGCTCCTCTTGCCGGGTCTTGAATACTTTATTCTTGAATTGCTCCAAGGGAACCATGGAGGATCTTGGCGCCACTAGGCAAGCCTTGCCGCTGGTGCTGCGATCGCCCGTGCACAAGTTCGGGATACTAGGGTACCCCTACCTAGTACACCGGCAGAGCCCCGGCTGGGCCATACACGGTGCCGAGCGCTGTTGGGCCAGGCCCAAAAGCAGTCTGCGGCACGCCAGCAGCCTAGATCGCGCCGCATTACGCGCTCCGGACCCACCACGCCTCCCACGAACGGCACGCTACGGTCGTGGCGCCGTGGAGAGATCGTGGGGGCTTTGTTTAATGGGAAAAGCAGGACGTCTGCCCCCTCTCCCGCCTTATAAACAGAGGAATCAGGGGCAGGCGCCCACTTGCCATTGCTGTCACATCAAAAACCACCGCCGCTCCCCCCTTCTTCTCAAGTCCAAAGAGAGCGACGCTCCGCCACTCCCCCATTGCCACCGGCGCCACCAACGCCGTCGGACTCCTCCACCACCTCCGCCATGGCTCCGAAAGCCGACAAGGGCAAAGGGGTGAAGTCGGCCGAGGCGCAGCCGCTCGCGGCGCTGCGGAAGGAGCGGGCCCTCTTCGACCCCCTGCTCGACGCGAAGGAGCTGTGAGAGCTGTACTACCTCTTCTGGTCGATGGAGACGCGGGCGCACCCGCGCACGAGGGTGATCTCCGCCGCCACATCTGAGAAGGTTTCCGTCGGGTACCCTTTCTTCGCTTTTCTTCGCGGGCTCTGCCCGCCTTTTCCGGAATTCTTTATGACGCCATGAACACATATGGCCTCCGCCTCCTTGATTTCACCCCCAACGCCGTCCTCACCATGGCAGTTTTCGCACACCTCTGCGAGAACTTTGTCGGGGTTCACCCAAATGTAGCACTTTTCCGCCATTACTTTATGCCCCGTGTTGATATAGGAGAGCCGCTTGCCGGAGGGATTGCATGGGTCTCCAGGATCGGCAAGAAGGAAGCATATCTTGACGGAGAGCTGCGCAGCAAATGGGAGGAGTGGATAGCCGATTGGTGCTGGATTATAGAGGAGGAGCCACAGCCTTTTACTGCCCTGCGCCAAACTCCCATAGTGCGCGGCAATGATTGGAGCAACTTGGCCGAGGATGACAAGTTGAAGATTGCCGTGACCGGATTCAGCCCCGCAAGCAGGGGCTTACCGTAGGAGCTGTTGGCGCGGACTTCCTTCGCCGCCGATTGCGCCTTGCAGGAGAGGAGGAGGCCTGCTTGGGAATTCCAAACGCGGCGGACATCATGAGGCTGCGTCCGGTCTCAACTCGAACTTTACTGTCCCGAGCTGGATGCCATGCTGCGGGAGCTGTTCAAGCTCGATGCGATCACCCCAAGTGGTTCATGTTGCTGAAGGGAGTCGTGCCTTGTGCAACAACTGCCGCTTGACCGCATCCGCGATGATGCTGCCAGCGATTCCCATGGAATCGCTCCAACTTGGCAGGAGCCCGCCGACGACGCCGTCGCAGCAGTTCTTCGACAACTTGGAAGAAGTGCCGATCCGCGCCGACGAGCGAAGTGGTTCACCCGCGACACCACCGAAAGCAAGAGATGGCGCGACGCCACAAGGTTGGAGGAGGCGGCAGGCTGCTGCCGCCGGGCGTGTTTGGGTTCACTGTCGAGGAGGCAGAGGCAGCCGAGGCGGTAAGCCTTGCCGACCGCCAAGAGCTTGTCGGCGCGGAGGAGCAGGCCGAGCCCGATCGCCGAGCCGAACGAGCCTGCCGGGGCGCCTCCACCTTCAGATGACTTGCAGCGGGAGGAACCCGCGCCCCGCCAAGAAGGCGCCTCAAAGACCGGGAGTGGCGGGCGGCAGACGGGCCAACAGCCGTCTCGCCTGGCAGACGCGCTTCCACCGCGATAACCTCTGCTGCAGCGGGAGCGCCTTACGCTGCCACAGCAACCGGAGCGGGGCCTTCTAGGACCACGGCTTCCGCACCCGTCAAGCGTCCAAGGGAGCCCACCCTTCCAGCTCGTCGCACCGGAGGTGGAGCGGAATTCGACTTCTCCGCTCTCAGCTCCGAGGAGGAGGAAGAAAAGTAAGATCTTGTCGCTGTACTCATAATTCTTCAATTTGCTGCTTTGTCTTGTATCTAACTTGCTTCATTCTGAACCTTTTCCTTCTTCAGGACGTTGGCTCAAAGGGCGTCGAAGAGGGTCAAGACTCCGGTGGTCGTCATCGAAGACGATCCTCCCGTGGCGACAGGGGGCGCGTCTGAGACTACCTTGCCGGACCCGGCGACCCTTCATCAGAGCAGCCCCCAGCGTAAGTATTTGATTTATTTCTTACGGTTAGGTGTGCCTGGGTGCTCCTTCTTTACTGATATCTGACTTGTTGAATTGTGTAGGAGCGGAGCAGCTTCATCAGGAGGCCCCGGAAGTCACTCCTGAAGTTCTGCTTGCTTCAACTACGCCGCCAAGGGAGAAATCTCCGCCAAGGGAGCGCCTCCGCAAGGGAGGCCTCCGACAAGGGGAGTCTGACAGGGGCAGCGCCGGCGATCCTCCGATGGTGGAGACCGCGGCTACATATCCCACTCCGGGTAATCTTCTTACTTGAAAATTTCCCTTGGGTCTTTTCTCTTCTATTCTTCTTTTCAAACATTTGCTTGACTTGTTCTTTTCTTTCTCTGATCATCAGATCCATCTGCCGGAGAGCTGATGGAGACTGAGGTTGCCGGCGAGGAGGACGCTCGTGGCAACAATCACGACGCCGCCAATATGGAGGAGGAGGCCGATGTCGATGGGTCCGCCGGCGAGGAGGTTGCCAAGATGGCCGGGCGCAGAGCCCGGGAGGCTCTGGCGATCGTACTGACGGCCCTGAGGCCGCAGGAGCGCCAGGCGCTACGTCGACCACCGATCCCTCCGCCACCGATGCAGCACCAGGCTCCGAAGAGCCCCAGCCCGGCGCCTATCTGAAGGCCGGCGACGGTGTCTTCATCAAGCTTCCATGGGCGTCGAGCTCCAGGGCGCCGGTCGAGGGAGAGACCTTCGACGAGGAGCTGCTCGCCTCCGCTGGGCTGTCACTAGTTGACGCGCCAAGCAGCAGCAGTGGCGAGTCTGAGGAGGAGCAGCTGCTGAAGAAGCTGTTGTCGCTCTACCGCGCCCGACAAGCTAAGCTGGAGTCCAGGGAAGCACTTGTCGCGAGGGCAGGAGCTGACATGGAGAAGCGCGCAGAAGAGCTCCGGCGCGCCAACAAGGAAACTCTCCGGGACATAGCAGAGGCGCGGGAGGAACTTGCTGAGGAGCGCACGGCCTTTATCTTGGAGAAGGCCGAGATTGAGGAGCAGCAAAGGCTTGCCGGCGAAAAGCTCTCTGCGCAAGAAGGTGAGCTGGCGCAGCGGAAGATCAACCTTGATAGCTACGAGGAAGATCTTGCCGCGTGCGAGCAATCACTTGGCGGAGCACTCCAGGAGGCAAAGGACGCTGCCGCGGCCGCCGAGGCCGCCAAGAAGGAATTAGAGACGAGGGTGACTCAGCTGGAGGCCACCCTCCAGAAGAGCGGCGAGGAGGTCACCGCGCTGAAGCATGAGCGCGAGAAGGACGCCTACACTCTTGGCGAGTTGCAGGGCCGTCTCGCTGAGAAGATCAAGGAGATCGACGCCGCCAAGGATGTCAAGGCGGATCTTGAGCTGAAGCTGTCCACCCTGACGGAGACGCTAGACGGCGCCAAGGAGCGAGAAGTGGGTTTGCTGGAGAAGATCAAGGCCAGCGAGGAGCTGATGGCGACCGCCATTTAACGCCCACAAAGACCTTCAAGGAGAATGTGATGATCTAGACCGAGGGCCTTGTGGATACTGCCGCCGCCATCAACAATGAGCTGATGGAGCTGGGGATGGTGGATCTCGGGTACCCCACCCACGAGCATCTCCAACCCAGCGCCAAGCTTAGTCTGTTTTTCAAGAGCGTGTTGGCGGCTCTCCAGCGGCTCCAGGAAGAGATCCCAAAGCAGCTGGCCGACGAGTCGCGCCAAATCTGTGACGGGGCTCTTCAGAAGGTCTTGATGAAGGTGGCCTTCCGCAATCCAGGCGTCAGCTTCGCCAACGTCCTCAAGTCCCTGCCGCCAACTGCTGACGTCGAAGCACTCAAGGCCCTTGTCGCACCCATCGTGGATAGGGTGAGCGGAGTCAAGAGCCTCGATGGTGACCGTGTAGACTAGGCCGCCAAGTTTATCTTTCCCTTGTCGATGCAGACCATGTTCAGGAGAACAATTTATTAGATCTGCGACAAGTCATTTTGTAATATACTCCATCTTAGGCAATCGAATGCAATGTTATTTCCTTTACTCGATTCCTTCCTTTGTATGTTTGTGCCCTACGCTTTTAAGGAAACTCGCCGGTGCGGGCACCTTTGCCACGAGCGCTGAGTGCGGAACGTCAGCAGATCGCTGGCGGTGCCGCCTCCGACAAGCAACCTTGTCGAAACTGGTTGCAGCTCACTTAAGTTGTTGAGCAGACTCGAAACAAAGTAAGGGCGCAAACCAGCCGCGAGTTGGTTCCTCCGCGCACAGGTTTTCCATACAAAGTACTATCGTTCGAGGAAGATAACTTAAAAAAATTTTAAAAACTGATTGCTCAAACTTTGGCAACTTAGCTTTTCTGTTTTTTGCTTCCCGGCAAGGCAATACTTCCTCGAGCGACGCTTGGCGGTCCACACCATTATATTCTCCCCGGTTAACTTGTGGGTGGATGAACCTTCCTTTCTTTTGAGAAGAAAGAAGAGAAAATAAAGTTATGGAGCCTAGTGGCTCGTTATTGCTTACCGGGTGTTGACGCTGCACAAAATGTCAGACAATACATGCAAATAAGTTATGACAGCATGAAATTGACAAGTTGTGTGCAACACATGAGCTTTACTGTTGCACGGGGTCTGCGCCCGGCTTTGTACAAAGGATTACATGCAACGGCGGCAAGACTTGTACAAAAGGGTGGTTGCCGGAACAGGTTCCGGCAACCGCGCCCTATGGGTAAAACTTACGAAGATGCTCTATATTCCAGGAGTTGCTCACCGGAGCGCCATCTTCGGTCTCAAGGCGGACAGCGCCAGGCCTAGTGACTCGTTTCACCCGATAAGGGCCTTCCCACTTCAAGGCAACTTGTTGGAATTCTTGGCGGATTGAACGCGACCAAGAACAAGGTTGCCTTCCTCGAAGCTTCGGCATTAACTTTATGGCTATGGTAGCGGCGCAAAGCTTGCTGGTAACGAGCAGCTCGTCAAAGAGCTCAAGACGATCCTCCTCAAGGAGCAGCGCGTCATCTTGTCGCAGCTGGTCTTGCTCCAACTCATCATAAGCGAGCACTCGAGGCGACCCGTACACGAGTTCCGTGGGGAGAACTGCCTCTGCTCCATAGACTAGAGCAAAAGGTGTCTGGCCAGTGGCTCGATTTGGTGTCGTCCTCATCGACCAAAGAACCACCGGCAGCTCCTCAATCCAGTTTCTTCCGCACTTGTGCAGCCTGTCGAAAGTTCTGGTCTTGAGTCCCCGCAGCACTTCAGCGTTTTCCCTCTCTGCTTGACCGTTGCTTCTTGGATGAGCAACAGAAGCAAAGCAGATCTTGGCGCCAAGATCTTGGACGTACTGCATGAAGGTGCGGCTCGTGAACTGTGTGTTGTTGTCAGTGATGATCCTGTTAGGGGTCCCAAAACGGCAAACAATTGACCTGAAGAACTTGACTGCTGACTGTGCTGTCACCTTCCTCACTGCTTCCACTTCCGGCCACTTTCTGAACTTGTCAATTGCGACGTACAAGTACTCAAAGCCCCCGACAGCTCGGGGGAAGGGGCCGAGGATGTCGAGCCCCAGACTGAAAATGGCCAGGATAAAGGGATCGTCTGGAGAGCTTGAGCTGGCTGGTGTATCTGCTTAGAATGGAACTGGCACGCTTCACACTTGGTTACTTGTGCAGTTGCATCCTGGAGGGCTTCTGGCCAGAAGAAACCTTGCCGGAAAGCTTTGCCGGCAAGTGCTCTTGCGCCAATGTGGTGACCACATATGCCTCCATGTATCTCTGCCAACAGCTTCCGTCCATCTTCCCGACAAATACACTTCAATTTCACACCGTTGAGTCTTCTTACATACAGATGTTGTCAACAAACTGGTACATACTTGACTGCCGGGCTACTCTTTCCGCTTCTTCTTGCTCTTCGGGAAGTTCTCCTGTCTGAAGGAAATGGACGATCTGCTGTGCCCATGTTGGAGCTTGCGGCTCGACAACAAGAACTAAAGGTGCATCTGCCGCTGCGGGAACATCAGCTTCTACGGTAAGAACCAGCGGCTCAGCCGGAGCTTGATGATCCCCGGCAAGCTTGCCGGAGCAAAACTTGTCGGGAGCGTCTGCTTCAACGAAGCAAACCCTAGGGCTTGTCGGAGCAGACTGCTCCTCAGCGATATTTGCGTTGATTTTAGGGACCTTCTTGGCGGCGGCTTCAGGGAGCTCTGCCGGAAAGTAGTCACCAGAAACCAACTTCCTCTTCTTGCTCTGTCCGGTTGATGGCATTACAGTTGGTTGAGTTAGCTTGAGCACAAAAATCCCTGGTTCCACAGGTAATTTGAGTGCAGCACACTTTGACAGGCTATTAGCAATATCATTCTGAGCTCTTGGAACATGTTCCATTTGCAGGCCTTCAAATTGTTCTTCTAGCTTTCTCACTTCATCAACATAGGCTTCCATCAACGGGCTCTGATAATCTTTGTTTACTTGGCGGACGACAAGTTGCGAGTCCCCCCTGACAATGAGCTTCTTGATCCCAAGGTCTTCCGCGATCCTGAGACCGGCAAGCAAGCCTTCATACTCTGCAGTATTGTTTGTCGCTTGCTCCTTGGGAAAGTGCATCCGGACTATGTACTTGAGGTGCTCTCCGGTGGGTGCGATAAGCAACACGCCGCACCAGCGCTTTGCAGCGAGAAGGCACCATCAAAGTACATCAGCCACTCTTTACTTGCTTCCTTGACGGGATGCTTGTCTCGAATTTCTTCATCTTGCGCTACGCCCATTCTGCTATGAATTCTGCCAATGCTCGCTTTGGATAGTTGAAGTGCTTTCAAACTTAAGGCCAAAGCTTGACAGTTCCAGTGCCCATTCGACAATCCTGCCTGTTGCTTCTGGATTTTGCAATATCCTCTTCAGCGGAAAGAGAGTGACAAATATGATCTCATGTGCTTGGAAGTAATGGCGCAGCTTTCTCGAGGCCATGAGGAGGCCGAAAAGCAGTTTCTGCATGCCAGAATATCTTGACCTAGCCCCCTGCAGAAGGGAACTGACAAAGTACACTGGACGCTGCACCATCCTTTTCTGAATCTTCTCGCAATCCTGCGCAGATCCGTCCTTGTCGGGACCAGAGCTTGACGGCGAAGCCCCCTGCTTGTCGTTGGATGCACCTGCCTCGGTTGCTGGCTCATCATCCTCCTCCCTCTCCGCTACTAACGCAGCACTAACCACTTGATTGGTTGCCGCTATATATAGCAGCAACTTCTCTTGTGGCTTAGGTGCGACAAGTATTGAGTGGAGGACAGTACCTCTTCAAGTCTGCAGCGCAGCCTCCGCTTCGAGTCCATTTCATTGGACCTGCCTTTTTCAAAATCTTGAAAAATGGCGGGCGCCGCTCAGCAGAACTTAGAGATAAACCTGCTGAGAGCAGCCACGCAACCGGCAAGTCTTCGTACATCCTTGACGCGCTTCGGTGCTTCAATCTGCTCAATGGCCTTGATCTTGTCGGGATTGGCTTCAATTCCCCGCTGAGACACAAAGAACCCGAGAAGCTTGCCGGAAGGGACTCCAAACACGCACTTCTCGGGGTTGAGCTTGAGGTTGATCTTGCGCAGATTTGCAAAGGTCTCATCCAAATCTTGAACTAGAGTTGCTTTGTCCTTGCTCTTGACCACTATGTCATCCATGTAGGCTTCTACATTTCTGTGCATTTGGGGCTCAAAAGCGTCGTGGACCACTCTTGCGAACGTTGAACCAGCGTTCTTCAAACCGAAAGGCATCCGTATGAAACAGTAAGTGCCACATGGTGTAATGAATGCGGTTTTCTCTTCATCCTCTTCTGCCATGAAGATCTGATGATATCCTGAATATGCATCAAGGAATGAAAGCAAATCACATCCAGCCGTGGAGTCAACAATCTGGTCGATACGTGGCAAGGGAAATGGGTCTTTGGGACAAGCTTTATTAACATCCGTGAAGTCAATACAAAGTCTCCATTTCCCATTAGCCTTGCGCATAACTACCGGATTGGCCAACCAGTGGGATGGAGCACTCCTCGACAAGGCATGCTGCTTCCAACTTCTTGATCTCTTCGCAATGAACTCTTGGCGCCCACCGCCTGCTTCGACCTTTTTTGCTTGACGGCCGCGCGTGAGGACAGACAGCTAGGTGGTGCTCAATTACTTTCCTGGGAACACCGGGGATGTCAGATGGTTGCCATGCAAACACATCGACATTCGCCCGCAGGAAAGCAACGAGCTCGCCTTCCTATTTAGGGTCTAGAATGGCACTGATGGTGAAGGTACCACCAGAGCCGTCCTCCTAGGCGGGCACCTTCTTGGTCTTCGGTGGAGCTGCCATCATCTTCTTGCACTTGCTGGTGGAGCTCGATGGTGCGTCCTCGATGGTAGCGCAGCACTCCGAAGAGGTGCGCTTGCCGGAGTGGGCATCAGAGCTTTTGCCGGACTTGGTCTTCTTCTTCCCCTCGGGAGCTTCAGCGGCAAGTGATTTGCTATCTGTCGCAGCTACTGCATCCCGGTAAATCTTGTCGGCGCAGATGAGCGCATCCTTCTTGTCGCCATGGACAGAAATGACGCTTATCGGGCCGGGCATCTTGAGCAAATTGTATGCATAATGAGAGGCTGCCATGAACTTGGCAAGTGCTGGACGGCCAAGTATGCCATTGTAGGGCAATGGGAAATCGGCAACGTCAAATGTGACCCTCTCAGTTCTGAAGTTGAGCTCGCTGCCAAATGTTACCGGCAACGTGATTTTCCCTTTGGGCTTGCTCCTTCCTGGGTTGATTCCTTGGAAAGTGCCAGTCTCTTCGAGCTCGCTGTCAGGGATTTGAAGCTTCTGGAGCACTACAGAGGAGGTCAGGTTCAGGCCGGCCCCGCCGTCAACCAACATCTTGGTGACCTTGAGGTTGCGGATAGTTGGTGAGACCAACATCGGCAAGCACCCGACCGCAGTTATGCGATCCGGGTGGTCCTCAATGTCAAAGATGATGGGCGTGCTGGACCACTTCAGAGGTTTGCACGACTCCACGGATGGTTCTGCTGCATTAACCTCTCGCATCCACTGCTTGAGTTGACGGTGCGAGGTATGCAGAGAAGCACCTCCGTCAACGCAGAGAACCTCTGTTGCCTTCTGAAACTCTTGCTTGTCAGCTTCATCTTCCTCCATATCTTCGTCATCATCATCGTCTTCGTCCTTGTCGCGGCCGCGGGGAGGTCTGTCTCTTTGCCGTTGTTTGGCCTTGCCGCGACGCCAACCCCGGCTGGGTCTCTTCTTGCTAGCTTCCCCTGCACCTTCCTGGGCCTTCTCCTTGTCTCGCCGCTCGTATTCTGCCTTCTGCAGTTCAACAAGCTGCTCGACTTTCTTGCAGCTCTGGAGGTCGTGGCCCTTGGTGCGGTGAATCTTGCAAGATCTGCTTGTTGGAGCTGTCACGCTTGTTGGCGGCCGCCACGGCTTAGCGATCGGTGTCAGCGGCAACCTCCTTGCCGGAGCCACCAGCCTTAGCCTTGCCGGCGCCACCTCCGTTGCCGGACTGCTCGACAGCTAGTACCTCTTTGTTCTTCTTCCTTCTGTTGTTCCGCCGCCGGCTCTTCCTTGCCGGGGCGGTCTCCTCACTGTCAGATCCTGCTTCAACATTCTCTCGAGGAGCCTCCTCCCTTCTTCAAAGACGCACACTTGTCGGCCAGGGCGTAGAGCTCGCTGACGTCTTTTACTTTGCACATCGCCATCTCCTCCCTCATCCTGCGGTTCCGCATGTTCTGATGGAACGCGCTGATCACCGCGGCAGGGTGGACATCCGGGATGTTGTAATGCACACGACTGAATCTCTGGATGAACTTGCGCAGGCACTCTCCTTCCTTTTGGGCAAGCAGGTGAAGGTCACTCTCCTGGCCATGAGGCTTGTGGCCGCCTGTGAAGGCGCCAACAAACTGATGGCACAGATCTGCCCAAGAGGATATGGAACTGTCCGGCAAGTGCATTAGCCAAGATCTGACGTTGGGCTTCAGTACCAACGGGAAGTAGTTAGCGAGGATCTTGTCGTCTCGTCCCCCTGCAGCTTGCACCGCAATGGTGTAGATGCTGAGGAACTCCGATGGGTGTGTCCTGCCATCATACTTCTCTGGCACATCTGGCTTGAAGTTTTTCTTGTCGGGCCACTGGACTTGCCGCAGCTCACGAGTGAACGTAGGGCAACCTACCGCGTACGGCAAGTCGCCTGGTTCCCCTGGCGCTTGCATATCGACAGTGGGCCTAGCGCGCTGGTCGGATTGACGCCGCGCTTCTCTTCGGCGCTCGATGCGGGTTCGAGCGTCTTCTTCTTGTCGTTCCTTAAGAACTTGGCGCTGATCGCGGCGAGCTTGCGGATCCGACGACGTGGTGGAGTCGTTGTCGAGGTGGATCCGAGGAGCTGGTGATCTCGGCCTTCGGGAAGGGGAGTGCATGGTGGTGGCACCCCCGCAGGTCTCGTCGCCGCCGGCTCGTGCCTTGTCTCCGTGCCGCGGCTGCGACGTGTTTGGTTGCCGCGGGACGTCGCCACGGCAAAGCCGATGAGACTACGGATGGTAGCCCTCCATTCGCCGACCTTTGTCGGCCGTTGGAGGTAATCTAGAAGCAATTGAGCTCGCCAAGGCTTCGCTGGAGTGGTGGGTGGCAATGGCGTGCGGGCGAGGAACGGATGTGCTCGGACTTCTAACCGTTAGGAGGAGCAGCATCCCGTCAAGCGATCGTATTCGCTTCGTACCAACATCTTTGGCGTGCATGCGGGTCTCGAGGGCCTCGGGATCCTCCAGCTTGGCCTTGATCCAACGAGCGTATGGTGCTGCGAACATCATGACGCTGTCGGTCCCGCGCCTCCTGAGACGGACGCAGTACGTTTTCGGACGCCGAAGCTTGCGCCGCCTTGTCCTTGGACCTGGCGGCGTCGTGGGCTCTTTCGACGACGCCCATTCCTCCGCCAGCGTCTTCCCCACCACTCGTCAGCTCCGGTGGTGGTGGGTTTGACGCGGACGGCTCTGCTGCCGCCGAAGCCTTCTTCTTCGGTGGCATTGTCGATGAAGATATTGAAGATGATGAAGATGCCGCTCGTGTGAACACCGGAGCAGGTTCACACAGCCTCGACGCCCCCTACCTGGCGCGCCAAAGATGTCGGGGAAGCTGATCGTGACCCACGGACACCTATGGGACCGTGTCCCTTGTGGTTCGGAGGGGAGCGGAGAGTGCACGAAGAGCAGATCGAGGCGATGCACACGAGCAGATTTACCCAGCTTCGGAGCTCTTCGGAGAGATAATACTCCTACTGCTGCTTGTCTTATTATTTGTGTTCTTGCTAGGGAGCAATGAGGGCTACAAAACCTAGCCTGAGTGAGTGTAGTCTCGAGTGAGTCCAATGAACTAACCGGAGCCCCAACCTTTTCTACGTTGCACTCGGGCCTCCTTTTATAGGCTCAAGGGGTCACCGACAGGTGGCAACGTAGATGAGGGTACAAATGGAAAAACGGTAGTTGGTACACGCTTTATACAATGTATAGTAATCTATACCTAACTTTCGACGGCGAGGGACAAGAGTAATAAATGCCCGTCTCGCTGCCTGCGAATAGTGCGATAGGGACCGTCAAATCGCCTCCGTTTGCCACGATGGTGACTTGTCGGCGCCGCTTATCGCTGCTCCCCGCTGGCTGCACAGCTCCTTGACACGCGTGCCTGGAATAGCCCCACGGCGACACGTTGGCGGATGAGCTGGAGCGGAGATGAAGAGAGGTTGCCTGCCGCGGCAAGTATCTTGCTGCGCTCGGGAGCTTGTCGCTCACCAAGCCTTCCCGACAAGCTCCTCTTGCCGGGGCCTTGTTTCCTTCGTGCCTTGAGTGGCCTTCCCGGCAAGCTCCTCTTGCCGGGGTCTTGAATACTTTGTTCTTGAATGGCTCCAAGGGAACCATGGAGGATCTTGGCGGCCACTAGGCAAGCCTTGCCGCGGGGTGCTGCGACTGCCCGTGCACAAGTTCGGGATACTAGGGTACCCCTACTCTAGTACACCGACAACCGTCGTCCACCGCCTTGGTGCTCTCGATGCGGCGTGGTCAACATGGTCAACGACATTCCATCGGAAGAGTACTGTACTGGAGAGGTTGACAGCTGGGTCCACGGCCACAGCCCAGTTTTTTTGTGATTTGCCAAGTAAGTCGCTTTGTCAGGCCTGTTGGGCTGCAAATCTTTCAAGACGAGGAGAGCTTTCATTCGGCTAGCCGAGAAAATGGCCCATCAGTAATGAGAAATGGGTTGTACATTTTTAAAACACATCAAACTGGCAATTAGTTTCAAATATCTTTTTTTTTATTTTGAGATTTTAAATTACATTTATTTTTATGCATGGAGAATTTGTTGGATTTTATATTGATATACATTTCTTTTTATAATCAGTTTGAAGGTGAGTCGAAATTTCGGGATTAAAAACAGTTCGGACCGCACCGAAATATGCAAAATTTAGTATAATTTTTTAACCGTGGCCACAATATGGGCTGTAATGCTAACAAAAAGAATATGGGCTCCAAAAAAACCTTAATAATTAGCAAATGGGCTGTAAATTATTAGAAATAATGGTAGATGGGTTGTATGTTGTTTTCCACAGATTTGAGGCTTTGCTGAAAAAAAGGTTGACGCACAAGCAGTGACTGTTGGATGGCCATCCAACGGCCGTCGTGCTTCTTCAATATCTGCTCTTCCTGCTCCGGCCGCTCAAACAAGCGCCAGCGGGACTGCCTGCTCCCTCCTCCCCACGGCCGGCTCTGCTGCCGCGCAGGCCTCACCGCCCCACCGTACTCCCATCGCTGGCCTAGCCATCCCTCTACTCACCCACACCTGCTGTTATTCTCCGGCGACGACAGACGAACCAGTAAACCCTCATACAGTCATACTCCCCTCCGCGTGGGAAACAACTTCCGAGTCTTCCATGCCTCCGTGTCGTTCCCTTCCTAGGCCTCGCCGTCGTCCACCGCCCTGGTGCTCTCGGCGCGGCCTAGTCAACGTGGTCAACGACCGACATGCATCTGAAGTGGACTGTACGTGGAGAGGCCGACAGCTACGTCCACGGCCGCAAGCAAGGAAATGCCTCCTTATTACACGCAAAATAATGATTCCTCCATCTGACATCAGGGACCCACCGAAAGGGCCTCTGTATTTCATGAAAAAAAGTTACCGTCGCTGACAGCTCGGACCCACTAGCTATATCTTCGCATGCAAGGAAGTGCCTCCTTATTACGCACAAAAAAATGAATACTCCCCCTGTTAGCTGGGACCTAGTATAGTGGTAGGCTGACTTGTGGCCTTACTAAGTTGACGGGGATGGAGGGCTTTGTCAACTTAGTCAATATGCACGATTCTAGCTCTAGTGACCGTACGATGTCCATCCAACGGCCGTAGTGCTTCTTCAACCTCTGGTCTTCTTGCTCCAGCCGCCCAAACCAGCGCCGGTCGTGCCTCGCGCTCCTGCCTCCTGTGGCCGGCTGTGATGCGGCGGAGGCCTCATCGCCCCCTACTACTCCCACCACTGGCCAGACCATCCCTCTACTCACCCACACCCCCTGTTATTCTGCGGCCACGGCAGCCTCACACCACAGCGAACCAGTGAACCCTCGTACTCCTCTACGCGTGGGCATCCATCGCCGCGTCTTCCCGGCTCCGCGTCATCCCTTCCTAGGCCTCGCCGTCGTCCACCGCCTGGTGCTCTCGGCGCGGCGTGGTCAACGTGGTCAAGGAACTTCCATCGGACGTGAATCGTATGTGGAGAGGCCGATACCGGGTCCATGGCCGCAGCAAGGAAGTGCCTCCTTATTACGTGCAAAATAATTATTCCTCCACCTGACAGCGGGGACCCACCGGACGGGCCACCGTATTTTGTGAAAAACATGTTTCCCCCCTGACTGCTGGGACCCACCAGCTACATCTTCGCACGCAAGGAAGTGCCTGACAGTCGGGACCCACCTGGTCGAAGCATACATAGCGTTGTCATTCTGGTCGTGAACGTGTACGTACATATATACTGGTGGATGTAGAGGCGTGCACGTGTCGTAGTAGAGGTGCGCACGTAGCATGTACACGTACGTATAGCGGCCAGGGTGCAAGAAAGAAAATACGGCCACGTATGTGTACATACGGGTGGGGTCTCGAACGCCTACTCGCGCATACGTACGGCCAGGGCTCGTGTACATGGCTGGGTCGGAACAGAGAAACAGCGTCGTCGTCGTGTTCATGGGGAGGCAACGGAATGCGTCGTGTTCATGGGAAGGCAACGGAATGCGTCGTGTTCATGGGGAGGCAACGGAATGCGTCGTGTTCATCGGGAGGCAACGGAACGCGTGGGAGCCAACCGGCTGGGTCGGAACGGAATGTGTGGTCATGTTCATCGGGAGGGCTTGGACGGAACGGGCGATGGAAACGAGGCCTGGCGTACCACAGAACGGTGGAAACGGACCTCCTACGTTCGGAATGGGGTCCTGTTGATTGGGAGGGGTGTGGCGTACCGCAAAATGGAGGAAATGGACCTCCTACGGTCGAAACGGGGGTCCTATTTACGGAGGAAACGGACCTCCTACGGTCGAAACGAGGGTCCTGTTGATCGGGAGGGGTGTAGCGTACCGCAAAACGGAGGAAACGGACCTCCTACGGCGTAAACGGGGCCTTGTTGATCGGGAGGGTGTGGCGTCATAAAAAAGCGGATTTAAACGGACCTCCTACGGTCAAACAGGGGTCCTGTTCATTGGGACGGTGTGGCGTCGCAAAACGGACTCCACGGATACTGTTCATCTCCACCATCGACCTCCTCCAGCCTCCACGGGCTCCTGCTCATCCAGCCTCCACCGTGCGCTACTCCACCGCTCACCGTTCAACCACCCTCCATCGCCATCGCTCATCCAGCCCTCCACACCACGGGTCCTGTTCAACCACCCTCCACGGGCACCCCTCCACCGTCTATTGTTCATCCAACCCTCCACACCACGGGTCCTGTTCATCCGAGGCAACGCCACCGCCATCGCTCATCCACCCCGCAATGCTCATTTGGTCATGCAATCGATCGGCTTGATTAGCGGCGATGGCGAACGAATCGCTCGATCGGGTTTAGTTAACAGCCATCGATCGATCGCCGGGTTCGATAACGTGTAGCCTCGCAGCAATCGCCGGGTTCAGTTAGAGCCCAACGCCTTGCTCGGGTTCATTTATAGCCAAGGCCTCGCACACACGTGCGTACGTGTACGAGAGAAACGCGCATCACTCAACCCCCGACCTCCCACCGTAACCGGGAACTCCCCGAAATTTTCCTCACCCTTGCTTCTACCATGGTTTTTTCCGTCATGGACGGCCCAAAGAATGTCATGCAGCTGCGTCTCTAGCCCACCCAGGACGAAAAGCCCATTTTCTGTAATGACTTTTTGTCATAGAAGTTGGAGCCCACCACATCTATGATGATACCGGGTTTTGTCACAATTATCGTCATAGAAGTGTCATATGTATGACAGAAAAAAAATTCGTTCGGCCCAAAATGTCATGGATGTGTCTTTTTTTTGTAGTGATGATAAACTGACCATAGATAGGGCACTTGCGCTCAGAGATGGCGGAGACTAGTTCAGACCACATGACATGAGAGATATCCAAGGATTCTCCAGTGTTTTCTTCCTTCTCATGCTAGCAAAAAAGAAGCATGTCCATGAGAAAGAAGTGAACCATATCCAAGTTCCCAATGCGAGGGAACAGAATCTCTCGGAAGATGCGATGAAGTATGTCCAGATAGGCAGGCAACTCATAGGTCTCCTTTTGAGTCACGGGGTGAATCTTCAAAGTACAGTAGGGCCAGAGAGATTGCTTGTGAGTGGAAGTTGCATTGCGGTGAGGGCGAAAGCCAACTGGGTTCTCAAGTCCTTGATCTTCAACCCAAAGTAACTCCATGAAGGCCTTCCACTTGACAGAAAGCAGCTTGCCATTTGTCATCCAAGTCAGAGTCCTTTCCTCATCTGTTCCAAGATGGACCGTGGCATAAAACTGAGCCACCAAATCTGCATCAAAGTCCTTGTTGAACTGCATGATCCTGAGGATGTTCAGCTGAGAACAGATCTGTAAGGCTTCGCCAAAGTAGGCAGGATCCTTCTCCATAAATTCAATGTCGATAGTGCGAACATCAACATAGAGATTCTTCTTTGATTTGATCACATCAAAGTAGATGGCAAACTAAAAATAGTTCCAGAATGAGCGGTTGACCAAAGTGGGTTCTTGATCTTCCGCATACGGGTTGCACCAACGCCTTTCCCAGAATTCCTTGGCATTCATCTCTGTCACAGTCTTGCCCCTAGGCTTTGGCTTGTGAGCAATAGTCTTCTTGTGCTGAGAAGGAGGAGGAACACTTGAGGAGGCAGCCGCTGTCTCAGAGGTTCGATGGCGCTTTGAAGTTGGGCGCCCTGGGTTGACACGGCGGACGTGTTGCTCAGAAGGGCCATCACCTAGAACCAAACACACAGACATAAGAAACAACACGAAAGAAAGAGCATAAGCCACCAAACAAAAGAACATGGATCAAAATTTGGTACGAGTATGATGGAAGTGGGCATCCAGCGGTAGTACCGCGATCAGGAAGCGGCAGTACCGCTCCAGGCGGGGGAATGGCGGTTCTCTACTGCCGTGGACAAATCCGGCACTACCGGGATGCCAAATTCAAAAATAATCCTACCAAATATCAATACAAATAGTCTAGACGCCTTCTCCATCCTACTCAAGCCTTGATTTAGCCAAAAATCGAGAAATGCAACAACTATTGCCCCTAAAGACTAGATCTAAAACCTAGGCATAGAGAGAAGGGGAACGGGGGCAATACCGGCATCCATGGCAAGAGGACAGGGTGGGGATTGATTCCAACGAAGGAAATGGAGAGGGACGGCTCGGAGACGGCGGCCCGCCGGAGCCCTCCCGCGGCGAGTCGGCGCTGGCGAAACGAAGAGGAAGAGTGGGTTGTGCGAATGGGTATGAGGGAGAAAGAAAACTCCCCCTGCCCCGACATAACCCCCAAGTCCCGCCCTGCAGCGGTATTACTGCTGGGGTGGGTGGTAGTACCGTTTACTGACCATCAGCGGTAGTACCATGCTCCACCAGCGGTAGTACCACTTAGCCACGAACTCAAGGACTAGACACTAAAGGGCTTAGCTCAAGAAGGAGAAAGAACCTACGAGAAGAGAGAGCAAACACAGGAAGAAAAACACCAACGAGAGGACAAGAAACACACTCCTCTCCAGGAGAGGGAGGTGGCTGAGGCCACCTATGTTTGAGTCAAGAGGTATGGCACCACAAAGATTTTAACCTTGGGCCAATGACCAAAACTCATCTTTGAAGCACAAGTACCATAAAAAATGGCTAATGTGAAAAACTTGATCAATTTATGCATAATGGGGGGAGGGAGAGTTCATTGAGAGAACAACACTCCCCCTATGTCCATGCTTACACCTAAACAAGACATCATGATGAGTATGGTGGGGTGTGCAAAGGTTCAAGCCACGTTGCTCGAATCAATGATATTTAGCTCATGCCTTAACTCACGAAATCTTGCTTCATCCAAGGGCTTCGTGAAGATATCTTCAAGTTTATCATGGGTGTTGACATAGTTGAGCTCGACCTCCCCTCGCCTAATGTGATCCCGGATGAAATGATACCGAATCTCAATATGCTTCATCTTTAAGTATTGCACCGGGTTGAGAGAAATCTTGATGGCACTTTCATTGTCACACCAAAGAGGCACTTTGTCACAAATGACACTGTAATCCTTTAAAGTTTGCCTCATCCATAGAAGTTGTGCACAACAACTACCGGCGGCCACATACTCCGCTTCGGTGGACAAGAGAGACACACAACTTTGCTTCTTAGAAGACCAACTCACCAAAGAGCAACCAAGGAATTGGCACCCTCCGGAAGTTGACTTCCTATCCACTTTGTCTCTGCCCAATCCGAGTCCGAAAAGCCCACAAGGTTGAAGTTAGCTCCTCTTGGGTACCATATGCCAAAGTTTGGGGTATGAGCCAAATATCGAAAGATTCGCTTGACCGCCACAAAGTGGCTTTCCTTAGGCGCGGCTTGAAACCGTGCAAAAATTCCCACACTCAACATGATATCCGGTCTAGATGCACAAAGGTAAAGCAAGGAGCCAATCAGGGAGCAATATACCATTTGATCCAGCGCTTTACCATTGGGATCTATGTCAAGTTGGCATTTGACGGGCATTGGAGTGGAAGCCGTCTTGACATCACTTAGCTTGAATCTCTTGAGCATGTCTTGAGTGTATTTGGCTTGGTTGATGAAGGTTGCTTCTCTTCTTTGCTTGATTTTGAACCCGAGAAAGAACTTCAACTCTCCCATCATGGACATCTTGAACTTTGAGGTCATGAGAGCGGCAAACTCCTCATTGAAAGCTTTGTTAGGGGAACCAAAGATAATATCATCAACATATAGTTGGCATACAAACAACTCCCCTTTGACCTTCTTAGTAAAAAAGAGTGGGGTCGATTTTCCCAATTTCAAACCCACGATCTTGCAACAACTTCGTAAGGTGCTCATACAATGCACGTGGGGCTTGTTTAAGGCCATATAGTGCCTTATCGAGTTGGTACACATGATTCGGGAAATGCGGATCCTCGAAACCTGGGGGTTGTTTGACATACACCAACTCATTAATAGGACCATTAATAAAAGCACTCTTCACATCCATTTGTTGCAAATTAAAGTTATGATGAGAAGCATAAGCAATCAACAAACGAATGGATTCAAGGCGAGCAATGGGAGCAAAGATTTCATTGTAGTCGATACCCTCGACATGGGAGTAGCCTTGTGCTACCAACCGAGCCTTGTTGCGAATGATAATCCCATGAGCATCTTGCTTGTTCTTGAATATCCACTTGGTTCCAATGACATTATGATTCCCCGTTGGCCTTGGCACCAATCTCCACACCTTGTTGTTCTCGAAGTTGTTGAGTTCTTCATGCATGGCGTTAAGCCAATCTAGATCCTCGAGCGCTTCATAGACCTTTTGGGGTTCAACATGAAAAACAAATGCATGATGTTCACAATAGTTTGCTAATTGTCTACGATTGCTTACCCCCTTTCTTAAGCTTCCAAGCACATTCTTCATGTGATGATCTTTGGAACTGAGCTTGGATGCAATCTTAGCGGCACGACGCTCCAATTCCTCCTCATGAGTGAGTTGAGGAGCGTGATCATCTTGAGCATCGTCTTGAGCTTGTTCCTGATCTTGAGCTTGCTCTTGATCTTGAACTTGCTCGGTGGTGAGAACTTGACCTTGGGCATCACTTGGTGGTTCACCACCATCTCGGGGTTGATCTTGCCCTTGGTCTTGTTCATTTGGTTGAGGGCCTTCACTTTGTTCTTCGGAAGCGTGTGGGTCTTGGGTTGGTGATGGTTCCACTTGAGTGGAACATTGTCCTTCTCCTTCAGCCACAAGGGGTTCCTCAATGGGTAGGATATGACCAACACCCATTCTTCTTATGGCTTGGGGAGGAATTTCATCACCTACATCACAAGTACCAGTTTGCTCCACTTGGGAGCCGTTATTCTCATCAAACTCCACGTTACACGTCTCCTCAATAAGTCCCGTGGACTTATTGAGGACATGGTAAGCATGAGAGTTTGTAGCATAACCAACAAATATGCCCTCATGAGCTCTAGCCTCAAATTTAGACAAACGAACACCTTTTTTGAGAATGAAACACTTACACCCGAACACCCGGAAGTACTTGAGGTTGGGCTCGTTAACGTTTAGTATTTCATATGGAGTCTTGTTCAAGCCTTTGAGGAGATAGAGTTGATTGGATGCATGACATGCGGTGTTGATGGCTTCGGCCCAAAAGTTGTATGAAGACTTGAACTCCGCCATCATGGTCCTTGCCGCACCCATCAACGTCCGGTTCTTCCTCTCTGCTACAGCATTTTGTTGAGGGGTGTATGGTGCGGAATATTGATGCTTGATCCCCTCATCACTAAGAAATTCATCCAAGGTGTAGTTCTTGAACTCGGAGCCTTTGTCACTTCTTATCATCAAGATCTTTGCATTGTGTTGGCGTTGAGCTTCATTTGCAAGGTCGATGACGGTTTGTTGGGTCTCACTCTTCCTCTTGAAGAAATATACCCAAGTGTATCTTGAATAATCATCCACAATCACCAAGCAATACTTTCTACCCCCAAGACTATCAAAGGATGGAGGTCAAAGAGATCCAAGTGAACGAGCTCCAAGGGCCTCTTCGAGTAGATGATAGTCGTGGGAGGGTGAGCCTTCTCATGTAGCTTTCCTTTGATACAAGCACTGCAAGCACAATCTTTGGCAAAACTAACATTTGTTAATCCACGGACATGATCCCCCTTGAGAAGACTTTTCAAAGACCTCATATAGACATGGGCTAAACGGCGATGCCAAAGCCATCCCACGTCAACTACAGCCATTAGGCATGTCGCGGTCTTAGTGGGTCACTCCGAAAAGTTAATCTCATAGCGACCGTTCTCGACATGCCCAACAAAGGCTACTTTAAGAGTCTTGGTCCACAAGAGGGCCACGGTATCAATATCAAAGGAAGTGGTAAAGCCCATGAGTGCAAGTTGACAAACGCAAAGTAAATTGTATGCAAGGGACTCAACAAGCATGACCTTCTCGATCGTGAGATCATGAGAAATGACCACCTTGCCAAGACCCAATACCTTAGGAGACGAGGCATCACCCCACTCGACATTGGTGGGCATAGATGGAATCTTGTGCACGTCCACCACCAAGTCCTTGCTTCCAGTCATATGATTTGTGGCTCCACTATCGAGCAACCATGACCCCCCACCGGTAGCAAACACTTACAAGAGATCAATGCTTGGTTTTAGGTACCCATTTAGTAATGGGTCCTTTGATGTTAGTGACAAAGGGCCTTAGGAACCCAAATAGACCATTCAATGTACTCATAAGGAGAGCCAACAAATTTAGCATAAACATGCCCATCACTAGCACGGCATAACACATAAGAAGGGTTAAAGTCGTTGGCTTTGTTGGAAGAGGTGGCATTGCCCTTATTGACACCACCACCCTTCACATTGTTCTTCTTCTCCTTAGAAGCACCCTCTCCCTCCTTCACAAAAGTTTGCTTGAGAGGAGGAGGTCGTTTGGCCTTGTCATTCCTCTTCTTGTTCTTGGACTTGGTTGTGAACCCAATTCCCTTCTTGGCCACAACTTCCTTTTGATTGCTCAAAAGATCATTGAGGTTCTTCTCACCTTGTATGCAAGACACAAGGCCTTTCTCAAGTTGCTCCTTCAACTTTGCATTCTCCTCCACAAGATGCACATGCTCACAACATGGGTTAGTATTATCAATTAAAACCATATGAGGAAAAGTGGCTTTCTCCTTGGTTAGCTTCACTTGGAGTTGATCATGAGACTCTTTAAGGCTAGCATGAGTACCCTTCAAGGCCTTGTGAGCCTTGTCAAGTATATCAAACTCCTCTTTGAGTCTAGCATGATCAACCCCAAGTTTGGCCTTCTCGGAATTTAGCACACGAGATACAACAAAATCATGATCAAGATCTTTCTTCAATTTAGCATGCTCATCGTTGTATGACTCCTAAAGAGCCAAACGATGACCGCGCTCTTCCTCAAGCACATTAGAGAGATCCGATATCTCATCGGCATGGTCACGACTATACCCCTCCATCTTAGAGATGGTTCCTTCGTGAGCCTCGATCATGTCATTGGCTTCACCAAGTTGTTCCAAGAGAGCAACAAAGTGCTTCTTGGATTTACCCTTGAGCTTACTCATAAAAGACTCAAATTCATTTTCCTCCTCATTAGACCCCTCACTTTCATCAATGCAATCCATCAAAGAAGGATTAGTAATGATGGCAATTTTGATGTTGGGGGTTACCTTGTTGGTGGCTTTAGCCATGAGCCACTTGGCGGCGATGTTCTCATTGGGTGAGTCGAAGAGGGACACCCGTGGAGTTGTCACAATGGCAACGGAGGCCATGGCAACCGATTCACCGTCTTCATCATCATCATCCTCCTCATTGTATTCTTCTTGTGCCACCAGCCCCTTGGGAGGAGTCTTCTTGGTGAAGTTGCTCTTGTTGGGGAAGGACTTGGCCTTGTCTATTCGGATGAGCTTGCCACCATTGTCTTCCCTCTTCTCATATGGGCATTCCGCAACAAAGTGGCTCAGATTGCCACAATTATAGCATGTCCTCACAGGTTGCTTGCCCTTCACGCCACTTGAGTTCTTCTTGTTGAAGTTGGGCCTTGTGTTCTCCCTGCTCCAAAATTGCCTTGAAGCCAGAGCCATGTGCTCATGATAAGCATATTTTGTATCATTGGGGTTGCTCTCCTCTTCATCCTCTTCTTCCACACTAGCCTTGGCCTTCAAGGCAAGGTTGGGCTTCTTTGCTCTTTGAGAACGCAACACGGCATTGTCGGCGGTATTGTCCAAGATCCTCATCGCCACAAACTCATCAAACACTTCACTTGAGGACAAGGTGTGGAAGTCCGACCTTTGACGGATGACGGAGGACATGGCCTTGTGGTAAGGCACCATGGCCTTGAGGAACTTGCGCTTGATCCAATTGTCATATGTATCCTTGCTCCCATGATCTTGAGTGAGGCCGCGAGAGTGCTTAATCTCCGGTAAAGCTCACGAGGTTCTTCATCTTCATTCATTGCAAACTCATCGGCTTCATCTTGCACCATTTCATAGTTGGAGCATTGAATGCTTGCGTTTCCCTTGTAAAGAGAAACAACATGGTGCCATGCTTCCTTGGCCACGATGAAAGGTCAGAGATGTGCAATATCTTCGGATGGAATTGCATCTTGGATGATGAAGAGAGCATTCTCATTGAATTGATGATCCATGGCTTCTCTAGGGGTGAAGTTGCTTGGGTCATGCAGATAGAAACCTTGCTCAATGATTCTCCAAAGATTAGTACTAACATGATTTAAATGACGTTTAAAGCGATAGATCCAAGAGTCAAAATCCTCATTTTTCACAATCTTAGGAGGATAACTGGCATGATTTAGATGAGTGGAGGGAACCAGTCCTCCATAAGTAAGTGGAGGTTCAACTTGGGCAAAGATGCCACTACCATTTCTACCACTAGATAAAGGAACTTTGTCACTAGTAGCTTCCCCCTTGTTGGAGTTAGAATACGTCACCTTGTTAGCGGGATCACCCACTTTCGCCGGTGCGGTGGATAATTTAAGGCCTTCTAAGAACTTATTAAACATGCTTTCAACCTCGGACGTCATGGAGGTTTTCAATGTGTCCAAAGCCAAATTGAACTCCTCACGAGAGACCGCGGTTCCCCCATCGGCCATAGACGAGAACGTATTCACACTAGAGTGCTCCTCCCCACCGTATACGGTGTCAACCATACTCTTCGGACGGCAAAGTCCTTAATAAAGAGACGAGGCTCTGATACCAATTGAAAGGATCGATATAGTTGACTAGAGGGGGTGAATAGGCAACTAACAATTTTTTGCTTTTCTTTACCAAATTAAACTTTGCATCAAAGTAGGTTTTTTAGATATGTAACTAGGTGAGCAACCTATATGATGCAACAACAACAAGCACACAAGCAAGCAAAGAATACAACGCAAAATGAGCTTGCACAAGTAAAGGTGAGAGATAACCAATAGTGGAGCCGGTGGAGATGAGGATGTGTTACCGAAGTTCCTTCCCTTTGAGGGGAAGTACGTCTCCGTTAGAGCGGTGTGGAGGCACAATGCTCCCCAAGAAGCCACTAGGGCCACCGTATTCTCCACACGCCCTCACACAATGCGAGATGTCGTGATTCCACTATTGGTGCCCTTGAAGGCGGCGACCAAACCTTTACAAACAAGGTTGGGGCTATCTCCACAACTCAATTGGAGGCTCCCAACGATACCATGGAGCTTCACCACAATGGAATATGGCTCCGAGGTGACCTCAACCATCTAGGGTTCTCAAACACCCAAGATTAACAAGATCTGCAAGGGATTAGTGGGGGTAATCAATTTTCTCTTTGTGGAAGTGTAGATCCGGGCCTTCTCAACCAATCCCTAAAAAATCAACAAGATTGATTGGCTAGGGAGAGAGATCGGGTGAAAATGAGCTTTGGAGCAACAATGGAGCTTGGGGGAAAAGAGGTAGGTCAACTTGGGGAAGAAGACCTCCTTTTATAAGGGGGGAAACAATCCAACCGTTTACCCCCCATTCAGCCCCGCACAGAGCGGTACTACCGCTGGGGGCAGCGGTACTACTGCTGGGATCAGCGGTACTACCGCTCCCCCTCGCGGTACTACCTTGCAGAATGGGGGAGGCCTGAGGCGAAGCAAGGTCTGGACCTAGGGCGGTACTAGCAGTGGTGGTAGGGGCGGTACTACCGCTTGCGAGCGGTACTACCGCCTCTACTGCCGCTGCCAGTGCCGCAAAACCCGACACGAGAGGCGACACCCTTGAGTAGAGGCGGTAGAAGCTCAGAACAACAACGGTACTACGGCTGAGAGCCCCAGGCGGTACTACCACTGTGGAGCGGTACTGTCGCCTGTGGCTCTTGAGCGGTACTACCACTGGGGTCTGCGGTACTACCGCTGGGACCAGATCTCCCAAAGGAAGCAATGAAGGATCCTCCATCGAAGCGGGAAGGCTCTGTGGGTGCAAAGGGGATGTGTACGTGTTGATTCCACCCTAGCCTTACCAATGCGGACCCCCTCTTGATAGTACGGTGACTCCTACGAAACAAGTCCACCAAAACTGAAACAGAAGAGCTACACCGTCTTCGCTTAAAACTCCGAGGGGAAGGAATCGTCTTGTGCCAAAGGATAAATCTATGAAATACTCAATGCACATGATTAGTCCACAAAAGCGTTGTCATCAATCACCAAAAGTACTTAGAGAGAGACATGCCTTAACAATGTGGTAGCTTACTAGAAGACAGATCACACCCATTTAACACCCGTCTAGAGGCGTGTCAAGATAATAAGTAGAAGTTAACTAAACGGTGGAATAAGCTTGCCGGGGGTGCACCCCCACGCACCACCTAAGGTAGCATTTATGGCATTTTGTCCTAAGTGCCAGAGTTAGGTATGATAGCACTATTGGCTATCTAATCACGAGATAATGACTGTTTTGCCACTGTGGTAACCCCTTGAGCTATAAAAGGAGGTCCAAGGCGACCTAGAGAAGGATTCAGACCCTTACACACTTGTATTCGCATAGCAGCTCTCCCCGAGGCAACCTTGCCGGGTTTGAACGCTGCACGTCTTCGTGTTCCTCCATCCAATCCACCAAAGTAGGAGTAGGGTTTTATGCTTCACAGCGGCCCGAACCTGGGTAAAAATTGCCGGAGTCTCCTCGTTGTGTTGTCTCATGGCTTCCGCTATTTGTGCAACGTGATCTCCCCCTGCCAAACCACAAGGGGCCCTTGGCCCCAAAGGTGATCGTGCTCACCCATGACATCTTTGGCGCGCCAGGTAGGGGTCATCGCTTGCGCAAACCCGAAGTTGTGAACAGTGCGGTGATCTTCATCATCACCTTCTTCGTCCATGGCTTCGAAGAAGATGAGCAATGTTGCTCCCTATCCTCCTCTTTCCAAGACTCCCTCGCACGTCTCCACCGCAGTAGCAACGGCGGCGAAAGCGGGGGACGTCGGCGCCACGGTTGGCACGCTGGCGCAGATAGTGTGGCCGCCATGCCATCCGTGGTCAGAAGGTGGGATGGGTCGAGTGGCAGCTGTGTCCTTCTCGCGATCCTCGACCGAGCACACTTGATTCCAAGAGGTGCCGCTCGATCTGACGAGCAAGAGAATGGTGCATATTTGGCCTCCCTTTCCTTCTTTCCTCGCCAATGATCGGGTTGCCCGGCAGTGATGCTAACGGTGTCGATGAGCTCGCATGAAAGCTCAGTCCTGCATTTGTCCGGCCGAGGGTAAATCCTGAGAAAAATGATAAAGCAAATCCGTCGGTTGGCACCCCCGGCAAGCAAAACCACGGAGAGGCCCTGTGCGCCAGCGTGTCCATCACGCAGATCTTTGAGGGATCATTATAAGGAAAGGAAAGAAGAGAGGGGCCAGTTCTTCCTTTTTCCGTGGTGTTTCATTAGTGCGAATATTTACATTCACCCCTCGGCCCACATGGAGGGTGAGCACGTGACTAACGAACCACCAAGTTCCTCCATTTTGTCCCTTTCCTTTTTCCCTCTTTGTAGGGCGAAAGAGGATATACGAGCGTCATTTTGCTAGGAGACACGAAGAGGAGGGACGAACACGCCTGAAGGAGGGGTTGATATGCATGAGCAAATATGCACCTCGGCAAGAGGGGATCGTGACAAAAGCTAAGTTGACATGCATGTAAACTTTCCTCAGAGCTCGCGCCTGCACATCCCTCGAACAACCAAGGGTCCATATGGAGAGCCCTCTATGCGATGGAACCTTACCGTATTTGTTTGCGCCCTTGATTTGTTTTGAGTCCGCTCAACGAAGCAGGTGGCTGCGTCAAAGACTCTTAAGGAAAAACCCACCGGCAGCGTGTCCTTGCCAGCTGAATGCTAAGGACCCGTTCCTCAAAGCAATCGCGAAAGCATGCTTTTGGCGGGAAACCAAAGTACGCAAGGAAACCAACCATACAGATACCAGTGGATAAACAAAGGGGATAGCATGCGCTTGCATATAAACATAAGTTCAGCAAGCATTAAAACAAAAATAGTGCGGAACCTAATACGAGATACACATTGTGCCTTAGTACAGGGCAGCATGGCAGTAGGGTTGACTTAAGACTGGGTGCGGCGACCTCCTTGGACTCTTGGGACTGAGAGGACCCTGTCAGCAAGGGAGCCGGCCTTCTCCGCGGAGGCAGAGACATAGGCACCTGGAGGCAGCTTCTTCAAGCCATCGGAGAGGTCAACGTTCAGGTGGAAGAAGGCGAGGTTGCTCAAAACCAGGAAGAGAGCATCGCGAGCAAGCTTCTGGGATTCGACAGTGAAGTAGGCGTCCCTGTCATCTTCGTACATCTTCAACCCTTCAATCAGGCCTTCAAATAAGAGCGTCAGCTTGACACTTGGAACTTCATGCTTGCTGACAGAGAAGGCCCAGCTCTTCATGTCCATATTTGCAATCTGTGAAGTGAGGCGCTCGGCGATGTCAACCATGCTCTTGATCCAGAGGTCACGCTGCTGGATTTGGTTTTCCAACTTGTCTTCCGCGTCCTTCTGGAGAGTTCTCGCCTTAGTCAAATCCATCATCAGCAGCTTCTCATAGCGACCGGCAGATTCAAGCTCCTTCTCCAGAGATCCAAGTCTGGCTTTCATATTAGAGATGGTGCCGTTGGCAGTTTCAAGGTCTTGGCTTTTGGAGGAAAGCTGCGATTGCACGCCCTCCAGGGTGGCTGATACGTCTCCAACGTATCTATAATTTTTGGTTGTTCCATGCTATTATATTATCATTATTGGATGTTTTACAATCATTTTATAGCAACTTTATATCATTTTTTGGGACTAACCTATTGACATAGTGCCCAGTGCCAGTTGTTGTTTTTTTTCTTGTTTTTTACTTCGTAGGAAATCAATACCAAACGGAGTCCAAATGCAGCAAAACTTTTTGGTGATTTTTTCTGGACCAGAGGACACGCAATGGGCCAAGAAAGTACCTGAGGGGGGGCTCTGAGGGGAGCACAACCCACCAGGGCGCGCCTGGGGGCCCAGGCGCACCCAGGTGGGTTATGCCCACCTTGGCCGCCTCCCGCACTGCCTCTTTGCTCTATAAATACCCCATTATTCCAGAAACCCTAGGGGAGTGGACGATAATCAATTCCAGCTGCCGCAAGTTCCAGAAACCACATATCCAATCTAGACACCATCACAGAGGGGTTCATCATCCTCATCGGTGCCTCTCCGATGATACGTGAGTAGTTCATTGTAGACCTTCGTGTTAGTAGTTAGTAGCTAGATGGCTTCCTCTCTCTCTTGGTTCTTAATACAATGGTCTCTTGGAGATCTATTTGATGTAACTCTTTTTTGCGGTGTATTTGTTGGGATCCGATGAACTTTGAGTTTATGATCAAATCTATGTTTTTATCCATGAAACTTATTTGAGTCTTTTGATCTCTTATATGCATGATTACTTATAGCCTCGTATTTCTTCTTTGAATCTTTGGTTTAGTTAGGCCAACTAGATCGATTTTTTTAGTGACAGAAAGGGAACCGACACGTATGTATCGTTGCCATTAAGGATAACAAGATGGGGTCTAATTCCTACATGAATAGATCTTGTCTACATCATGTCATCGTTCTTATTGCATTACTCCGTTTTTCCATGAACTTAATACACTAGATGCATGTTGGATAGCGGTCGATGTGTGGAGTAATAGTAGTAGATGCAGACAGGAGTCGGTCTACTAATCTTGGACGTGATGCCTATATAATGATCATTGCTTGCATATCGTCATGATTATTTGAAGTTTTATCAATTGCCCAACAGTAATTTGTTTACCCACTGTATGCTATTTTTCTTGAGAGAAGCCACTAGTGAAATCTATGGTCCCTGGGTCTCTTCTTTATTATATTTGCCTTCGAGGTCTATTTTTTCCCTTTTATTTTCAGATCTATTAATCCAAAAACACAAAAATACCTTGCTGCAATTTTTATTTATTTATTTTATCTCACATTCCCGCGAGATCTATTTATCCAATCTACTACAATTTTACTTATCTTTTTACCCGTGAGGGATTGACAACCCCTCTCTTACGTCGGGTTGCAAGTATTTGTTCTTTGTGTGCAGGAGTTGTTTATGTGGTGATGCGTGGTTCTCCTACTGGTTTGATAACCTTGGTCTCATCACTGAGGGAAATACCTACCGTTGTTGTGCTGCATCATCCCTTCCTCTTTGGGGAAATACTGACGTAGTTCAAGCCAACATCAAAAGGAATTTATGACGCCGTTGCCGGGGAGACATCATCAACATGTACCAGGTTCCTAATCACAAATCTCATCTCCTTGCAATTTACATTATTCGCCATTTGCCTCTTGTTTTCCTATCCCCCACTTCACAAAAATTTGCCGTTTTATTCGCCTTTTTTCGTTAGCCATTTTCTCGCCAGATCTATTTTTGTGTGCACTCTCGTTTATCACTTTTTGCCATCATGGATAGCTCTTCTTCTATTGCATGCACCCCCGAGAACAAGGTTCTCAACTTTAAGCAAAGGGGAGGGGAGAATTTAAAAGATGCTTGGTATAGGATTTGCAATGCTCATAATAGATCTATTCGCAAGCAATCTACAGTTGTTCTTCTTCATTGTTTCTACGTGGGCATCACCACTTGGTATAGATTCGTGCTTGATACGATTACCGGTGGGAATTTCTTGATGTGCCCCTCTCTTGATGATTTTAATGCTATGGGGAATTTAGTGGGATCACCACCTCTTTTGGTAAACGAAACAACCTTAACTCTCGAGGATGTTATGGAGAGGCTAGATGCTATTGAAAAGAAAATGCTCACAGAAGAAAATATTGAAAACTTAGATAAAAGGATGCACAATCTTGCTATAGAATTGGGTCAAAAGCGGGAGATGCTCTTAAAGTATTAAAAGAAAAAGAACCCGCATTCAATGAAAGAATAGAGGAGAGCCCCACTAGAATTGATAAGTTGGAGGAAATTTTTTAGTAATCTAAGCACAACTTTTTCCTCCGCTAAAACTATTGAAAAAACTCCAATAAAAATAGGCAGGATTACTCAAGCCACTAAAAACAAGGGTGCAACTTCTAATAGTAACAAAGAAGATCTTAAGATGATTAGTATTCACCCTGATTTTGTTGAAGTTCTAAGAGATCCTACTTACAAGAATGAATTTTTCAATATCTTTCCTAGAAGTATTGCTATTGAAAATTTGTATGCTAAATCCTTGAAGAATTCCAAGTGTTTGATTGAAGAGTTGGAAACTAAAGATGACAATACTTAGATCATTTGCATTATGCTTAGCTAGGGGCACAAAATGATAGCGCTTGTTGGGAGACAACCCAATGAATAAAATTTAATTTTGTCTCTGTCTTTCTGTTCTTGAGTGTTTGCACAATTATGCTAGTGTTATTATTGTGTTTTTTGTGTTTTAGTTAGTGCTTGTGCCAAGCAAAGCCTTTGGGATCATGTTGGGTGATAGTTGATTTGATCTTGTTGAAAAACAAAAACTTTTGTGCTCAGAAAAATAATTTTCATAAATCACAAAAACATGCTTTTGCTCTGAATTTTTTACACAAGATTGATATAAAAATTACCCACGTTTTCCTAATTTTTCAGAATTTTTGGAGTTACAGAAGTATACGAAGTTCCCTGGTTACTGCAGACTGTTCTGTTTTTGACATATTCTATTTTCTTTGCGTTGTGTGCTTATTTTGATGAATCTATGGATTGTATTGGAGGTATAAGCTATAGCAAAGTTGGAATACAGCAGATATAATGCAAAAATAAAATATGAATTGGTTTGCAATAGTACTTAGAGTGGTGATTTGCTTTGTTATACTAACGGATCTCACGAAGGTTTTGTTGAGTTTTGTGTGATTGAAGTTTTCAAGTTTTGGGTGAGATCACGATGGATGAAGGAATAATGAGTAAGAAGAGCCTAAGCTTGGGGATGCCCCATGGCATCCCAAGCTATTATCTAAAAGAGAAGGAAGCAACTAAGCTTGGGGATGCTCCGAGTGGCATCCCCTCTTTCTTCTAACGACCATCGGTATTTTACTTGGAGCTATATTTTTATTCGTCACATATCATGAGTTTTGCTAGGAGCGTCTTGTATGATATGATTCTTTGCTTGTTTAGCTTTTTGTTTTAAGTCATCTATCCTTGCTGGACACACCTATTTGAGGGAGCCAAAAATATGCTATGACTTGTTAGAATTTCTCTCTATGCTTCACTTAAATCTTTATGAGCTATGGAATTGCTCTAGTGCTTCACTTACATCTTTTTGAGCATGGTGTGCTTTATTATTTTTGAAGAAATGCTCTCATGCTTCACTTAGATTTATTTGAGAGTTAGTAAAAAATTTAAGAAATTCTCTCTTGCTTCACTTAGATTATTTTGAGAGAAGAAAATTTTTATGCTCATGTTCTTCACTTAGATTTGTTTGAGCTATCAAAAGAAACATATGAAATTAGTCCCAAAGTGATAGATCTTCAAGAGAGATATAATAAAAACTTTCATGAAGATCATTGGACAAAATAAACTTGATTCCTTGCAATAGTTTTGCGATATGTTGATATAATATGTGAGTCATGTTGATGAGTAATTATGCTTTAGTAAGAATATTGGTGTTAAGGTTTATGATTCCCTATGCAAGCACAAAAGTCAATAGTTATTCAATGAAATTACATCCTACTTGTGGTTCATTATTCGGTGTTAGTTATGCTTAATGCTCACTTATGAGATTTTTCGTTTCTTGGTTGGATGCTTCTCAATCTTTTGCTAGCCTTCATTTGCAATAAGTATGATCACTACTTGTGCATCCAAAATCCTTAAACCAGTTTTGCCACATGAGTGCACTATACCTACCTATATGCGGTATTTATGTGCCGTTCTAAGCAAATTTGTATGTGCCATCTCTAATTTTCAAAATAAATTTCTCTTTTGTGTGCTCATACCACTCATGGAATGGAAGGGGGTGGCTGATATTTTTCCATGCTAGATGTGTTATTCTCAAGATGAGTGTTTATTCACTTGTCATTGCACGAGAGTACGGCAAAGGTATTAGGGATGCCTAATCCCGAAATGAAAAATGAATTTACGTTATGTTGTCAAATAATAAATTCCTTGGAAAGTGTTGGTACGGACGGCACCCGTGGACTCAGTTAGCCGTGGAATGTGAAAATATGGTGGAAAAAGGAATAAACTTTATTTTCTGTTTGGGAACAGCCTATGATATATCTAGCATGGAAAGTATTGGGAACTACTCGATCGTTTTCGTTGACAGGAAAAGCATGCCACCCAAAATGTTCTATCTCTACCTTTTTCGCTTTGAGCTCTAGCACCTATACAAATCCCTACTTCCCTCTGCGAAGGGCATTTATTTTACTTTATGCAAAAAAAATTGAGTCTCCATCTTCTCTTATAAAGCACCAACTAAGGGGAACTATGATTGTACTTGAGCATTGGGTGTAGCTAATATGTGAGTGTGTTTCATGAATGGATCAATGATTGAGCATAATGGGCTAGGGATAACTTGCTTTAGTGTTGATATTTTGAAACACATGGTTGCTTGTTGATATGCTTGAGTATTGAAATCTTCATGTCAAAACTAGACTATTGCTTTGAATCATATAAAAGTCCAAATGTCCATGCTACAAAGAAAAGAATATGTGATGAACATGTTAGGTGATAATCCCCAAGTGCAGGGAATCATCGTAGCAATTTCCAAAGGTGGAAGTGATAAGTATGGATGTCGAACCCACAAGGAGCTAAAGGTAATATCAATATTCTCTCAAGCCCTATCTGCCATTGATACGACTCTACGTACACCGAACGTTTGCTTCCAACTAGCAACAAGAAATAAAACTACGTTGTGGGTATGAAGAGGATAACTTTGCATGATATCAGAGAGCTAAAATATAAAAGTAGGTGTTGTTTTCATAAAGTTAGAATATATTATAAATAGCGAGTGTGGAATAATGGTGGATCAGTGTATGGAATTGTCCTAGGCAATTGTTAACAAGACCGGTAGTCGTCATTACAATTTCATATGAGGGAGAGGCATAAGCTAACATACTTTCTCTACTTGGATCATATGCACTTATGATTGGAACTCTAGCAAGCACCCGCAACTACTAAAGATCATTAAGGTAAAACCCAACCATAGCATTAAAGCATCAAGTCCTCTTTATTCCCATACGCAACAACCCCCTTACTCGGTTTTGTGTTTCAGTCACTCACCAACCCACTATAAGCGAATCATGAACGTATTGCAACACCCTACAGTGGGAATCCCTCACGCTTGCGCGACACGGAGGGCACCATAGGACAGCACCAAAATAAAACATACAACTCGTACCAATCTAGATCATCAATCAACCCAAAGACAAAGGATATATACTCAAAACATCATAGGATGGCAACACATCATTGGATCATAATATATGGCATAAAGCACCATGTTCAAGTAGGGATTACAGCGGGGTGCGGGAGAGTGGACCGCGTAAAAGAGATGAGGATGGTGATGATGGTGGTGATGTTGATGAAGGCGATCACATGGCGATGATTCCCCTCTCGATGGCACTCTGGTGCCACCAAGAAGAGGAGGAGAGGTTCTCCCCTTGTGCTTCCTCCTCCATGGCCTCCCCATGGATGGGGAAAGGTTCTCCCTCGGTCCTTGGCCTTCATGGCGATGATGGCCTCTCCGGATACTCCTCCATGGCCACGGTGATGATGGCCCCCTCGGCGGCAGGTGCCGGAGAGGGCCTAGTTTGATTCTCGTGGCTCTGAGGTTTTGCGGCGGAACTTCCGATCTAGGTTTCTTTCTGGAAGTTTCGGTATATATGAGAGGTGTTGGCGTCGAGAACAAGTCGCGGGGGTCTCCGGGCTGTCCATGTGTTGGGGAACGTAGTAATTTAGAAAAAATTCCTACCCACACGCAAGATCATTGTGATGCATAGCAACGAGAGGGGAGAGTGTAATCTATGTACCCTCGTAGACCATAAGCGGAAGCGTTTATCAACGCGGTTGATGTAGTCGTACACCTTCACGATCCGTCCCGATCAAGTACCACACATACGGGCGTTCAGCACACGTTCAGCTCGATGACGTCATCGCCTTCTTGATCTAGCAAGAGGGGCGAAGTAGTAGATGAGTGATAACCCACAAGTATAGGGGATCGCAACAGTTTTCGAGGGTAGAGTATTCAACCCAAATTTATTGATTCGACACAAGGGGAGCCAAAGAATATTCTCAAGTATTAGCAGCTGAGTTGTTAATTCAACCACACCTGGAAACTTAGTATCTGCAGCAAAGTGTTTAGTAGCAAAGTAATATGATAGTGGTGGTAACGGTAACGAAAGAGTAGTGAAAGCAATAGTAAAAAAAAATTGTATTTTGTAGTGATTGTAACAGTAGCAGCGGGAAAGTAAATAAGCGTAAACCATTATATGGAAAGCTCATAGGCACCGGATTAGTGATGGATAATGATGCCGGATGCGGTTCATCATGTAACAGTCATAACATAGGGTGACACAGAACTAGCTCCAATTCATCAATGTAATGTAGGCATGTATTCCGAATATAGTCATACGTGCTTATGGAAAAGAACTTGCATGACATCTTTTGTCCTACCCTCCCATGGCAGCGGGGTCCTATTGGAAACTAAGGGATATTAAGGCCTCCTTTTAATAGAGAACCGGAACAAAGCATTAGCACATAGTGAATACATGAACTCCTCAAACTATGGTCATCACCGAGAAGTATCCCGATTATTGTCACTTCGGGGTTGTCGGATCATAACACATAATAGGTGACTATAGACTTGCAAGATAGGATCAAGAACTCACATATATTCATGAAAACATAATAGGTTCAGATCTGAAATCATGGCACTCGGGCCCTAGTGACAAGCATTAAGCATAGCAAAGTCATAGCAACATCAATCTCAGAACATAATGGATACTAGGGGTCAAACCCTAACAAAAATAACTCGATTACATGATAAATCTCATCCAACCCATCACTGTCCAGCAAGCCTACGATGGAATTACTCACGCACGGCGGTGAGCATCATGAAATTGGTGATGGAGGATGGTTGATGATGACGACGGCGATGAATCCCCCTCTCCGGAGCCCCGAACGGACTCCAGATCAGCCCTCCCGAGAGGTTTTAGGGCTTGCCGGCGGCTCCGTATCGTAAAACACGATGAGTTCTTCTCTCTGGTTTTTTTCTCCCTGAAAGCCAATATATAGAGTGGGAGTTGGCGTCGGAGGGTCTCCAGGGGGCCCACGAGGTAGGGGGGCGCGCCCTAGGGGTGAGGAGTCCGGACTAGGGGTGTCGGATAGCGGACTATCGTCACGGCGGACTCCAAGACTATGAAGATACAAGATTGAAGACTTAGTCCGTGTCCGGATGGGACTTTCCTTGGCGTGGAAGGCAAGCTTGGCGATCTGGATATGTAGATCTCCTACCATTGTAACCGACTCATGCAACCCTAACCTATCCGGTGTCTATATAAACCGGAGGGTTTTAGTCCGTGGGGCGAACAACAATCATACCATAGGCTAGCTTCTAGGGTTTAGCCTCCTTGATCTCGTGGTAGATCTACTCTTGTAGTACCCATATCATCAATATTAATCAAGCGGGGTAGGGTATTACCTCCATCGAGAGGGCCCGAACCTGGGTAAAAACATCGTGTCCCTTGTCTCTTGTTACCATCCGCCTAGGCGCACAGTTGGGACCTCCTACCGAGATCCGCGGTTTGACACCGACATTGGTGCTTTCATTGAGAGTTCCTCGTATGCGTCACCGATAGGCCCGATGGCTCCTTGATCATCAACAACGGCGCGGTCCGGTGAGACTTTTCTCCCGGACAGATCTTCGTATTCGGCGGCTTTGAACTGCGGGCCAATTAAGCAGCCCATCCGGAGCAGATCGAAGCTCGCCCCAGCCATCAGGTCAGATTTGGAAGTTTGGATTATCGGCCGATATCGCGGAGACTTGATCTTGACGGATTCGAGCAGCAATAGCGTGCCGCCTTTGTCTCGATGGGCATGATCTGGCTCTGCAGCGAGCGATTGCCACGAGGCGCACCGACATCCGCTCCGACCCTTAATCCGGGCGGATTCCCGATCAGGGCGAGTGGTTGGACACCGCCTCGGGGCTACAACCTCTGGCGATTGAGCCGAACTCCATCCCTGTCCTTTGCAAAGACCTCGACTCCAGGGTGTCGGACTCCTTTCCGGACTCCGAACCCTCCGCGCCCATGCCAATCGAATCCGATTGGGCGCCGGTCATGGAGTTCACGGCCGCGGACATCTTTCGGCACTTTCGCCCTTTGGCGACATCCTGAATTCACTAAAGTATCTCTCTTTATCCGGAGAGCCTGGCGGACCACGGTCGGGAAGGTTGGGATGCGGACGACGAAGAAATTCAACGCCCACCCACCACCCGCCGTAGCCAGCGCCGAAAGCTTACACGGCGTGCTCGATTTCGACTCGAAGACATCGGCGGTATGGACGGCGATGTAGGAGACAACAATGAACCAGCACACAGTAGGATGTTGGACAACCACCTCATCCCATGATGTATACATGGTGAATCTTGATGAAGTCATGTACACGGGTGCGGTCATAGACCTGCCCAAAGGTACCCTCCACAAGGACACTTTCGCAAGAAAGCGGCCTTCCGATCGACTGGTAGGTTTCCACTCGGCAGATTCAAAGACACTCGACCATGAAGACCCACTCGACCACGAGAGTCCAAGAGCCACTCGGTGCCCAAAGCGGTGCAGTAGTTAAATAGTCTTTATGATCATAATGACACTTTATGTAAGGCGTTACCGATGCGCGCCTAGCCTTAACGCACCTTAAACCTTACGCTATGTGGGCTGGCTGGGGTCTGGCGCACTCTATATAAACCACCCCCTCCACGGTAGAAGGTGTGCACCCACAACACATACGCATATAATCCGATCGACCGCCTCCGGGCTCCGAGGCGTGGGGCTATTACTTCCTCCGAGAAGGGCTGAACTCGTAAATCCCTTGCGTATACAACTACTCCATAGCTAGGATCTTGCCTCTCCATACCTACCCCCAATTCTACTATCAGACTTAGAACCACGACAGTTGACGCCCACCTTGGGGCCGGTGTTCTAGCGATTTGTTGGAGAAGTTGGGATTCTTCGATCTCCTACATCATGGTTTCGGTGGAGCTACGGTTGTGACCACGAGATCCGTCTCGGTGAGCTCATGTTAAATCGCCGGCGACTCCGCAACTTCAGGAGGCTCCACTCGGCGTGGGCCGCTCCCGTCCATGAGGCGGCGCTTTTCGTGTGTGTGTCATGGCGTCCTCCTGCGGCAACCGTCGACCCGATGCAGGTCGGCTCTGTGCCGTCTTCGCTCCCAGTCTCCCATCGGCGCAAGCGTTCCGGTCGGTCGAGGCTTCAGCGGTGGGTGAGGCATGCGGTGGCCCGCCAGTCGGCCACCCCCCAAGTCGCGGCGATCGAGCCTGACGAATCTCTCTAAGGCCTGTTCGACTTGTCGTGGCTCCGCAGAGAGCTGCGTCCGAATGCGATAGCGATGACTGGCGGCAGAGGTTACGATGGTCGATGGACCACGCGGTCCCCAGTTCACCGCACCAGCGGAGGTGGCGGTGGAAGCGATCGGAGCAAGCCCACGAAGAGTACCTGCCCGCCCCTCACTTCACTCGGAGGGAGGAGCTTCGCCCGTCGGAACATGGATGCACTTCACACTCCTATCATTGGAGAAACCCCGAGGCTCGTGCCTTGGAGAGTGCGCGCAACAGCCAACTGGCTGGCGCTTTTCATTGGAGAACCTTCAGCGAGTACTCGGCGGCCTTGCGACCAAGGGTTCGAATCCGATCAACGTCGGCTCTTTCAACCGCCAACTCAGGTATATCGAACTCCGATTCAGAATTTAGCAGTGCCGCCCGTATAGCGAGTCAATTCAGCCTTCCCGATCGAGGCGGGTAGAGGTTTCTTGCAAATCGAGATCTGCTCCGGCGGCGGGAGATCAAAACTCAGTTGTATCACGATCGCGAACAGGATTCACAGCCGATCCATCGCTGCGAATTCAGTCTAGTCAGCCCATTGTCCGAGATCGCCCCGGCGTCGAGGAGCGTGGGGGCGGCGTGATGATCGGCACAAGGGCATGGCGATATGAGCACCGATTCGATCGCAACGATCGGCGTCAGTACCCTCCTCCCCAAGGGGTGGATCATACGCTCCTCGGCAGCGGGACGACGACGCCTTGACCACGGTGTTGGGCGAAGAGTTCGGTCGACCCGAGGAACCAGGCTTTGATGCGAGATCTATTATCGTTCAAGGTTTAGTCGGCGAGAGCAGAGCTCACCGAGGCGGCCATGATAGAGATGTTCCTCCAGCAGCGAGTTCATGTCTCGGGACGAGTGTTTTAGCGAGCCATCGAGCCGTGGTGATTCCTCCCAACTTCAGGTTGGCGGTTGAGTCGATAAGTTCCTTTGGTGAATCCAAGCGACACTTGGCTTGAAGATTACAGTGGCTGTTCGGATCGGCGGTGGTAGCGATGAGGTAGCCATGAAGCATTTGCCTCTTATGTTGGAGGGTTCAGCGGGCATGGTTGAATCGATTAGCACCTAGCGATGTTACACTTGGGAAGATCTTGCCCGAGTGTTTGTCGGACATTTGAAGGAACTTGCAAGCGACCAGCAGGATTGACGGAGTTGCGATCGTGTGTGCAAAAGTCGAGTGAAACTTTGAGAGATTATATCGAGAGGTGGATCACTTTGCACCACACGATCGAGAATGTATCGATCACCAGCGATCTGTGCCTTCAAAGAAGGTGTCAAACGAGAGAGTTGAGTTTGAAATTTGGTCGAACCGGAGATATGACCACGAGTCGGATGATGGAGATTGCCACCAAGTATGCAAATGGTGAAGAAGAGGATCGGCTCCGGAGTGGTAAATACAAATCGGCCGCCAATGAGGTCGGCGGAGGAAATTCCAGTCGGAAGCAGAAGCGCAAAGCCGAGCCAGCCGCTCCCGGAGAGGCCTTGGCTGTGACCCCAGGAAAGTTCAAGGGGAAACCCAAGCGTCCTTGGAACCCCAAGAAGGTGAAAGACCAGGATGGAAACAATGTGTTGGATTTGCCATGTCATATTCATACAAAGAAAGATGAAGAGGTAAACTCATTTACCGAAACATACCACTTTCGACGATGTAGGCTCTTGATTCAGCGGTTCAAGGGAAACAGCTCAAGGATAAGGATAAGGAAGCAGACAAAGTTGAGGACAAAGATGGCGGTGATGATGGATATCCCGGTCAATTCCACCCTGATGATTTTTGCTAACGTCGAAAGCAAAAGTTGATTGAAGGTTATCAATCGGGAAGTGAACTTGGTTGCTCGGCAACTCCCAATTATCTGAAATGGTCCCGGACCGCCATCACATTCGACCGGTCGATCACCGGCGCACATTGCCACCCACAGGAGGCAAGCATTGATGGTCGACCCAGGTTGTTGAGGGCACTCGGTGACCAAAGTCACGATGGATGGTGGTAGTGGCTTGAACATATTGTACATGGAGCGTTGAAAGGAATGGGCATTCCGATGTCGGACTCGATTACCGATAACATGAGCTTCCACGAGTCATTCACGGAAAGAAGGCTGAGTCACTCGGCCAAATTGCTCTTGATGTAGTTTTGGTGATTCAAAGCATTTCGGAAAGAAAAGTTGACCTTTGAGGTCGTGGATTTCAGGCGCTTATCACGCTATTCGGAAGGCCATCTTATGCACGCTTCATGGCCCGACCATATTCGTGTATCTTAAGCGAAGATGCCTGGTCCCAAGGGCGTGATCACTTTATTACGGGCAATCGGAAGAAGGCGGAAGAGTGCTTCGAGAAAGGCTCTAAGATCGCCGATGCTCGGTTGGCGATGGTAGAGCTACAAGAGTATCGAAAACTGCAGATCCGAGTGATTTGTTGCGAGCTAAGAAGCACCTCTGGTCGACATTTCGGTCGGTGGTGAGGCGAAACAGGTTCACATTCACCCGACTGATCCCAATGCTGCTCCGACCAATATCTCAACAACACTCGACTCAAAATAGGAAGAAGCGCTCATCCGGTTCCTCCGTGAGAACTGGGACATCTTTGCATGGAAGCCGGTGACATGCGGGTGTTCAGGGGAGTGGCTGAGCATCGCCTATGAGTCGACCCAAAATTCAAACCGGTTAAAGAATATCTTTGCGGTCCGCCATCCGAGAAGAAAGGCCATTGGCGAGGAGGTGGCTCGGCTCTTAGCGGCGAGTTCATCCGAGATCTACCACTCAGTGGCTCGCCAATGTCGTCATGGTCCCCAAGAAGGACAAGTCGTTGCGCATGTGCATCGATTTCAAGCATATCAATCGGGCCTGCCGAAAGATCATTCCCTCTTCCTCGCATTGACCAAATAGTCACTCAAGCTGCGGGATGTGAGAGGTTGTCTTTTTAGGCGCCTATTCCGGGTACCATCAGATCCGTCTGTATGGACCCGATGAGATTAAAACAGCGTTCATCACTCCATTCGGTGCTTCATTATGTCACCATGCCATTCGGTCTCAAGAATGCGGGCCACATTCATGAGGATGATTGAAGTGTTTGCTCACTCAAATCGGTCGGAATGTGGAAGCGTACATGGATGATATAGTGGTCAAGTCACGAAAGGGTTACGACCTGTTGGTGACCTTGCTGAAACATTTGCCAATCTCGGGAGGTATGATATCAAGCAACCCATCAAAGTGTACATTTGGAGTTCTGGTGGAAAGTTACTCGGTTTTCTCGTTTACGAGCAAGGAATCGATGCAAACCCGAAAAGGTTGACACCATACTCGAATGAAGCGCCTGTCGTGTGCGATGTCGAAACTTCTTGGATGCTTGGCGCTTTAAGTCGATTCGTCTCTCGCCTCGGTGAAAAGGCATTGCCTCTTTACCGACTGATGAAGAAGTCAGACAAGTTCGAGTGGACTCTAGAAGCTGATGCAGCGTTTGCAGATCTCAAAGCTCTGCTCTCCACCCAGCCGGTGCTTACTTCCCCAATCAGCAAAGAGCCTTTGCTGCTTTACATTGCAGCCACTAGACAAGTCGTCAGTACCGTACTTACGGTCGAGCGGGAAGAAGAAGGAAAAGCCTTCAAAGTTCAACGCCCAATTTATTATCTTTCTTAAGTATTGACCCCATCAAAGCAAAGATACCCTCACTATCAGAAGCTTGTTTATGGGATCTATATGACCACAAAGAAGGTTGCTCATTATTTCTCCGATCATTCCATTACAGTCGTCAGCGACGCCCCATTGTCGGAAATTCTTCATAACAGAGATGCAACTGGTCGAGTGGCAAAATGGGCGATTGAACTCCTTCCCCTTGATATCAAATTCGAGGCAAAGAAAGCTGTCAAGTCCCAAACAATAGCAGACTTCCTCGCCGAGTGGACTGAACAGCAGCTTCCGACTCAAGTTCACTCGAACCTTTGGACTATGTTTTTCGATGGTTCCAAGATCTTGAGCGGTTACGGTGCAAGGGTTGTATTGGTTTCCCCGAGGAGATAGGCTCAAATATGTTCTCCAGATTCACTTTGATTCTTCCTACAATGAAGCGAGAATATGAAGCACTCTGTATGGGTTAGCATGGCCATTTCACTCGGCGTCCGTCGCCTTATGGTCTCTGGCGACTCGGATCTAGTTGTTAATCAAGTGATGAAGGAGTGGGATGTCGAAGCCCAACTATGACAGAGTTATTGTAATGCTGATGAGAAAATTGGAGAAGAAATTCGAGGGTTAGAGCTTCATCATATACCCGGTGAAAAATCAAGCTGCGGATGATTTGGCGAAGGTAGGATCCAAGAGGAAGACATTCCTAGTAATGTATTTTGGAGCACATTCATGCACCATCGGTGCAGGAGGATCCTTTCACGAAAGAAGCCCGCAGCAAAAGAGTGCCAATGATCCGGTGAAGTTGAGGTCCCAGCCGTGGTCGAACTAATTATGGAAGTTGTGGTCATCACTCCCATTGGGCGGTGCCGTACATCGCATATATCCTAAGGAAAGAGCTCCCGAGAGAATGAAGAAGAGGCTCGACGGATCGTCCAGCGATCCAAGGCCTTCTGATGATCAAGGGACAGTTGTTGGAGAAAGCATGGTGGAGTCGGCGAAGTGTATCACGCCGGAAGAAGGTCGAGACAATTCTTGAGGATATCCACTCGGGGACTGTGGCCATCATCGTCCTCTCGGACCATTGTGGCTAAAGCATACCGGCGGGATTTTCTTGGCGAAAGCAAATGAAATGGCAAAGGAAATAGTTGAAAAGTGTGAAGGATGTCGGTTCTATTCCAACATGTCGCACAAGCCGCCTCAGCCTTGAAGACCATTCCACTCGTCGGCCCTTATTTGTTTGGGGATTGGACATGATTGGACCGTTGAGAATCGCTGGCGAAGCGGCTTCACTCATTTGCTAGTAGCGATCGACAAGTTCTCCAAGTGGATCGAAGCCAAGCCCATCAAGAACCTCGATGCATGCCTTTGCTATCGGTTTCATCGGAGAGTTGATATTCAGATATGGAGTTCCGCATAGCATCATCACCGACAATGGGTCAAACTTGATAATGGCAAGTTCAAAGCCTTCTGCGCCTCTCAAGGCATGCGGTCGACTATGCTTGATGGCTCATCCTCGGTCGAATGGACAAGCGAGCGTGCAAGCGGACTCATTCTCAAAGGGCTGAAACCACGGCTGATCGTGATCTCAAACACGCAGCGGGGAGCTTGGGTCGACGAACTTCCATCAGTTCTCTGGGGATTGAGGACCACTCCTAATCGGTCATTGGGAGAACTCCATTCTTCTGGCCTATGGAGCTGAAGCAGTTCTGCCGAGTGACCTGCTTCACAATGCGCCTCGAGTCGAACTATACTCTGAAGAAGAAGCGGAACAAGCCCAACAAGATGCAGTCGACCTCTTGGAAGAGGAGAGAGAAATGGCCCTGGTCCGCTCGACTATCTATCAGCAAGACTTGCGTCGATTCCATGCCAGAAATGTGAAGAGTCGAGCCTTCCAAGAGGGAGATTTGGTCCTCCGAGTGGATCAGCAGAAACCACACAAGCTTCGCTCCCACTTGGGAAGGTCCTTCATCGTCACAAGAGTTCTCCACAGCAGGCGTGTCATCTCTACAACGTTGATTGCCGGATCGGCGAGCCTCGAGCTTGGAGCAGAGCTGCTCCGCCCTTTACACTTAATACTCACTCGGTTGAGATGTAATAAAAGTACTTTTGTAGTTTGTTTATCTAAGACAAGAATGTTATAATTTTCCCGTGATTGTTATTACTTTTGTTGAATTTCCCCGATGGGTGGCTTAGTTGCGAATCCGGTTCGCCTAAGTTTGTAAAAAATCCTTTCAGTGGCGAGCCAGTCTCTCACTCGGGGGCTTAGCTGCGAATCCGCTTCGCCTAAGTATTCAAAATCCTACCGAGTGGTGAGCCAGTCTCCCACTCGGGGGCTTAGCTGCAGTCCAAGTACTAGCCTAAGTATTCAAAATCCTACAGTGGTGAGCCAGTCTCCCACTCGGGGCTTAGCTGCAGTCAAGTACTCGCCTAAGTATTCAAAATCGTGCAGTGGTGAGCCGGCCTCCCACTCGGAGGCTTAGCTGCAGTCAAGTACTCGCCTAAGTATTCAAAATCCTACCGAGTGGTAGCCGGCCTCACACTCGGAGGCTTAGCTGCAGTCAAGTACTCGCCTAAGTATTCAAAATCCTCACAGTGGCGAGCCAGCCTCCCACTCGGAGGCTTAGCTGCAGTCAAGTACTCGCCTAAGTATTCAAATCCTACCGAGTGGTGAGCCAGCCTCCCACTCGGGGCTTCTAACAGCCAAGGATTAGCCTTAACATCCAAAATAATGAAAATCGCAAGAGACTGACGAGGTGCAGGTCATTGCTACCTTCTCCTTCAAAGCTCGCCATAAAAATCCTACAGAGTGCGAGCAAACCTCCCACTCGGGGCTTAGCTGCAGCCAGTGCTCGCCTAAGTAATAGAAATCCTACCGAGTGGAGAGCAAACCTCCCATTAGGGGCTTAGCTGCAGCCAAGCACTCGCCTAAGTAATAGAAATCCTACCGAGTGGAGAGCAAACCTCCCACTCGGAGGCTTAGCTGCAGCCAGTGCTCGCCTAAGTAATAGAAATCCTACCGAGTGGAGAGCAAACCTCCCACTCGGAGGCTTAGCTGCAGCCAGTGCTCGCCTAAGTAATAAAATTCCTACAGTGGAGAGCAAACCTCCCACTCGGAGGCTTAGCTGCAGCCAGTGCTCGCCTAAGTAATAAAAATCCTACAGAGGGAGGCGAACCTCCCACTCGGAGGCTTAGCTGCAGCCAGTGCTGCGCCTAAGTAATAAAAACCCTACAGTGGAGAGCAAACCTCCCACTCGGGGGCTTAGCTTCTTGATCCAGTGCTCGCCTAAGTAAGAATTCATCCCAAACCGCAAGGACTGACGAGGTGCAGGTCATTGTTACCTTCTCCTTTGGAGCTTATACACAGGAACAACGTGTGGTCCATCCCAATCCATAAGGACGACAAGGTGCAGGTCATTGTTACCTTCTCCTTTGGAGCTTCGCCACAAGTACAACGTGCGGTTCATCCCAATCCATAAGGGCGCGAGGTCGATCGCGATCTGTGTTCCATCTCTACCGCAGGATAGATGAAGCACAAGTCATTTGGAGTTCAACGGAATATCTTCGAATGAGGAACAAAGTTCTCTCGAAGGCAAACAAAGCATGTTAAAGGATAAATCAAGTTCGGATAAGCGTCCTCACGGATCCAAAGGTGCTCGAGCGTTAAGCTGTTAAAGTTTATCGGTTACAAAAACCACTCGGCATTCGAGGCAAATTTAAGGTGGGACTTAGAAGTTTTTACTCCTCCGACGGAGGATGGAAGGTGCAACAAACTGGTGAGGTCGATTCCGTCGGCAATCTGGGTAGCAGCAGCGATGAAAGTCTCCATGAAAGATCTGAAGTCGTGCTTCCTGGTGTTGGCAACCTTGAGAGACACCAGCTTGTCCTCTTGCGCTTCCTTGCGGTGGACACGAACCAGATAGAGCAACATCAGCACCACACCTGTAGAAGACTTTTCCATTCTTGCACTCGACTTGGAATCTCATTCGATCGAGTCATCGAGATTCAAGGTCAATCAGGCGTCGATCGGCGGAGAGTCGAGTCGATCCAGCGACACTTTGCTACTTTCGGTCGAGCAAGATAATCCACCATGCTAACAGCGAGACTCGGTCGGAGCACATTCATAGCAACCGTCCTTCACGGGAGAGTTGATGGGGTCCAAGCTGGTTTCCACTCATTGGTTTCTTCTTGAAGTTTTGACAATTCTGAAAACACAGCTCGGACTCAAAATAACGATCATGTGATGAGCCGATGATAGCAAGACAGTCGGGTAAAAGAGATTACCTTCAAGCATGAGAAACAACTTCTTGGCGAGCCCTCAAGATAAATCTCGGTCATTTAACTTCCCGCCAGTTAGCCAGCCTTGTCGAGACGAGCAATCTTGTCGTTCTTGATCGACTAACTTCCTTGTTAGCAGCGTCAAGAGCGGCTTTCAGCTTGCGTTTTCATCTTCAAGTTGGTCGGTGAGGCAAGCTTCTCTTCAGCGAGCTTTGTTTTCTCCAAAGCATATACGTACCTCTGCAAGGTCAAGGTCCTTCTTCTTCAAAGTCTCTTCGGTTTATCGCAAAGCAACAATGAGAATAGAGTTGAGAATGAGCAGAAAAACAAAGGCGTTCGTCAAAAGTTCTAACCAGCCATACCTTTTGCTTCATCCTTTGCCTTACGCAAATTCTCTGAGCAAGCTTCAAATCGAGGTTGAGCTGGATCTGTTTGTTCTCTAACTTCGATATAGCGAGCCACAAGCTACAAGATTTCTAAAAGTCAACCAATGAAAGACATCAAAGGCAGATCACTTCCGGTGATTAAGGAAAAATAGTAGCATTTCTAAGACTACGATCGAATCAAAATATTGACGGTAGTCTGGGGACTTCACCCAGGCGGGTGCACTCAGCGATGCCCCACTGGTTTTACCAATTTGGTTCGACCGGTCGACCAAACAAGGCAAAAAGGTTATGTGTCGTGATCGGCGGGAAAAAAAAACAACACAGTTCTTTAGACTATAGTCATTTGCCGCGATCGACCATAGTCTCGAGGACTACATCCGATGGGTGCACTCAGCGTGCCCCCACGGTTTCTGGTTCCATTCGACTTGGTCCATCCAGGTCGAGTGAAGAAGTTCACAGCATAAAGACTATAGCCGATTGCGCGATCGACCATAGTCTCGGGGACTACACCGGTGGGTGCACTCAGCGTGCCCCACAAAAATTCAATCGACACACCCACCCGGTGGGTGTCAGAGATATAAATCTCGAGAAGGAAGCGATTTGGTAGCATATCCTAACAAAGCAAGCAACGATCGACTTACTTGGACATTGCTGCGGAGAGCTGAACTAGCATCATAGGCGCTGGCTAGCCTCTCGGACCGCTTTCACTTGCTCCATCATGATCCCTGCTGGCGTATGGCCTCCTTAGCAGCACTCACTTGGTCTTCGGGGCGTGGTGTATAGCAAAGAGAGATGGTGGATCAGCGATCGTCGAAGTGGGTCGGGCACTTGTCGTGATACAGCGAAAAGACACGAAGCCCGAGTGGGGTTGCCTCCCTCGAAACTAGCGTCTCGGGAATCGCCCTTTGGAGCAGCCTTGCCGGCAGAGCACTCTCTTGTTCTTCCTCTTCCTCAATGGCGCTTCCTCGTCATCATCGGGAGATCAATGGCGTGGCGGAACTACAAGAAAGATTCAAAAGTAAACATGGAAGTCAATCGAAAGCGAAACCTCGGAGATCATACCAAGGTTGGAGGTGGAAGGATCCTCCATTTCCGATCTTCGTGCTTGGCTGAAGTCTCGGAGCTAAGCGGCCTTTGTAGATTTCAAGAATCGGCTGATCGGTCATCAAGTCGACCAAAAGTTCACTCATGTTGAATAAGGAAATACAAGGTTACATTGGTTACCGGAGATGGTGGGGATGACCATCCGCATCTTAGGCGAGAGCCTTCGCCCGGCTTTGACGACGTTGCTCGAGGTTGCTTGGCGGTTTCTCGGTCGGCGCGAGGGAAGTTGTCCTAGGTAAAGCCGTCGACGCCCATGGGCACAACAGCTTTACGCGCCCGGCCGCCGGGTCATCGTCAACTTGGACCTTCCCTCCGGCGAGGAGGATCGAAGTCTTCCTCCTCTTCCTCCTCCTCCTCCTCTTCATCGAGCTGTCATCCCCTCATCCTCCTCGCCGTTGGACTCCCATTCCTCGACTTTCACCTCCACTTCCTTCTTCTTCTTCGACTGTTTCCCTCGCCCGTTGGGCATCGAGTACATCTCGGTGGTGACCTAGAAGACAACAAAACAAAGGCGAAAGTCAGTCGACAATTGGCATCTAAACAGAATGAATGCAGCGAATCACGATCGAAGATAAGTGGTTGTACCTTATCTACTTCGTAAGTCTGGTGAGTGGTGGAATCCTCCTAGCTCATGAGGTTATCTTTGTTTCTGTGATGGCAGTCATCCACTTCTCCAGTGTGGCGTCATCGACCTCCTCTGGATGGACCAGTGGTATCATCTGTGCAGTACATCCACATCGGATGACCTCGGTATTGGAGTGGCTGAATCGCCGTCGGAGGAAAACCTCCAGGAGATCCATGCCGCTCACCCCGTCGCGAATGAGCTGGACTATGCGCTCCATCAGCAATTTTACTTGGGCCTGCTCCTCTGGTAACACCTTCAGGAAGATGGCTTTTCACTCGACTCATGGAGAAAGGAGGGAGCCAGTCGATCGCCCGGCGTCGGCTGGTCTTAGCGATAGAACCAGGAAGACTGCCACCCTCTAACCGAGTCAGGGAGAGTCATAGCCGGAAAGGCGCTCTTCCCCCTCATCTGGACCCCGAGTCCCCCACACATCTGGATTACTTGGGTTCTCTCGTCATTCAGGTTCGTTTTCTTCACCGTCTGAGGCGACGGTGAATATGTGTGAAGAGACCCGGTCGATCGACAACCCAAGAAGTTTTCGCATAACGAAATGAAAGCAGCAAGGTAGACAATGGAGTTGGGAGTGAAATGATGGAGTTGCGCTCCAAAAGTTCAAAACCCCGAAAAAAGGATTCGTGGCGGAGAAAATCCCCAATCTCGTGGGTGGCGGAGAACGCACTCACCCTCTTGAGGCTGCGGTTGCCACTCCGTTCCGGAAGCCTCGCCGACCCATGGGGATCAGTCCTTCATTGGCCAGATCGATGAGGTCCTTCTCGGTGATGGTCGGCGGATCAATCTCCTTGGACCCAGCCTTGCGGCAGTTTGGACCGCGAAGAGGATCCGCCCGGTAGGCGTTCTCCCTAAGCCTTCGCCGCCTTCTTCACCCGTTCGAGGCTGCGGTCTTCTCCTTCACCATGGTGCGCGTGAAGCAAGTCTTGAGCTGCGGCGCTGGACGAGCTAAGGCGCAGCGAGAAGGTTTGGAGGCGGAGGAGGAGAAGATTGAGGTCGCATTGTTCAAAATACCCTATCGGCGCTTTATATGGGGCGCTTCGAGTGGCTGACGGTAGGCCCGAGCAATCCCGTCAAATCCATAATAGGCGCGCCGCGTCGTGGTGAAAAAGGCGGCGTGAAGATCGGCGTCATCGTCTTATCCCATCCGAGTGCGCGGTTTTCTCCGCTTGGCGCTTCCCAAAATTCAGATCGCGAAATCCGCTAATCGCGGAGCAACCATCGAGATAGCAGATTTCGTCCGATCCGTCGCTCGAAATCCTCAAGTTCACGAGTTCACTCAACAAAACGTGAAGAATGGATCAAAGCGTGAAAGAGAAGTTGATGCCATCACTAAAAGGTCGTTGATCGAGTAAGACACACTTGCAACACGAAGAACAGGTCGGAAAGATTATCAACTCCTTCCTCACTCAAACCTTGATCCATTCGGGGCTAATGATGAAGTCATGTACACAGGGTAGGGTCATAGACCTGCCCAAAGGTACCCTCCACAAGGACACTCGCAAGAGAATTGGCCTTCGATCGACTGGTAGGTTTCCACTCGGCATTCAAAGACACTTTCGACCATGAAGGCCCACTCGACCACCAGAGTCCAAGAGCCACTCGGTGCCCAAACGGTCTGTAGTTAAATAGTCTTTATGATCATAATGACACTTTATGTAAGGCGTTACTAGTAATGCCTAGCCTTAACGCACCCTAAACCCTCTGCTACGTGGGCTGGCTGGGGTCCTGGCACACTCTATATAAGCCACCCCCCTCCACAGGTAGAAGGGTTCGCACCCCTGTAACATATACGCATATAATCCAGTCGACCGCCTCCGGGCTCCGAGATGTAGGGCTATTACTTCCTCCGAGAAGGGCCTGAACTCGTAAATCCCTTGCGTATACAACTACTCCATAGCTAGGATCTTGCCTCTCCATACCTACCCCCCATTCTACTGTCAGACTTAGAACCACGACAGATACACCTAAAGGAAATGAAGACGAGGAACAACGGGACGCTTTGAAGGATAAATCCCTCGAAAAGCAGTCAAAACGGCAACGTAAACGCCGAACAAAATCCTGCCTCAACAAAGACCCAGCCATATAGCAGGGCGAACCGGTGGACAACGAACAAGCTATCGAGCAATCGTCCGAACAAGACAACTTGGATAAACAATCTGTCCACGGCGAAGACAACAGTCCGGACGATCTCACGCCGGACAAACTATTGGAGCAAAATGACCTCCAGAAAAGGCTCGTCGCCACTGCGCGTAACCTGAAAAAGCGAAGCGGAAGCTCAAAACAGCGGAAGATGCACTCGGGATCGAGATGGAGCAAAGTATTCAGCACCATTGAACAAATCGGCGACGATCGCCAAACTAAAACTACCGAAAAGAAAGCTATTGCCCGAATTCGACGAGGAGGCCTTAGAGCCCCCACAATTAAAAAGTAAGAAGGCCACCCGGTCAGATGGACGACCCCACGGCAAAAAGAGAGCGGCGAATGGCGCCGCACACAAGCTAATATACGGTCCGCATAAGGATTCACATCAAAAGGATGGCCCGGTTAGGTCCATCTATGGGCCAAGAAAGCAGGCTCGTCAAAGCAATGCAACACGCCAAAATTCGAAGATCTCGGCACACCCAAATATAGAGCGCGCGCACCCCTATGTTTCACCGATGAGGTCTTTGGATCATGAATTTCAGCGGGATTCAAACCCGTAAACATAGAGGCATCTGACGGAACAACAGACCACAGTGCGGATCGAGGATTACATCCTCCACATACACATGGCTAGAGGAGATGATCTCCACGCCATAAAATACTTACCCCTTAAACTCAAAGGGTCAGCTCGGCATTGGCTTAAAAGCCTCCCCGAAAATACCATTGGAAGCTGGGAGGAGCTCGAGGATGCGTTTGGGCAAATATTCAGGGGACCTATGTCCGCCCTCCGGATCTGATTTATCTAAGTCACATAACTCAACAGCCGGAGAGTCAGCCGGAAATGCAGAACAGGTTCCTCACCAAAAAGAACCAAATAGTCGATCGTCCGGACGCAAGCCTTAGCAGCTTTCAAACACAACGTCCGAGACGAATGGCTCGCCAGACACCTCGGCCAAGAAAAACCAAGAACAATGGCCGCATTAACAAGCCTCATGACCCGCTTTTGCTCGGGAGAGGACAGCTGGCTAGCAAGATGCAGTACCAGCAACCCAAGTACGTCCGAAGTCAGGGATGGAAACGGGAAACCATGGCGCAACAAGGACCAACGCCGGATTAAAGGGAACGGTCCAAAGAGCGCGGCGGTCAACGCCGGATTCAAAAGCTCACGGCGAACAACAAAAACTGCCCTTAAGGACAATAGCGATGAGCTATCCAACTTCAACAAAATCTTGGACAAGATATGTCAAATCCACAGCACTCCCGGGAGGCCTGCAAACCATACCCACGAAATTGTTGGGTCTTCAAACAGATCTGGCAGACTCAACGCCCGAACACAAGGGCTCGACACACCAAGTGAAGACGACAGCGAGCACCACAAGCGAGCCCGGAAAACAAAAGAATTTCCCACAAGAGGTTAAAACAGTAAACTCACTTCACCTGATCAAAGGGAAAAAGCAGAGCAGCGTCCACTAAAAGGCGCGCGCTGCACCGGTTGTCAAAGCCAATCACCTTCGACCATCGGACTTTTTCGAAAATATCACGGAGCAGGATGGACTGCCTTGATATTGGATCCTATAATCGTGGATTCAATTTACACAAGTCCTCATGGATGGCGGCGATGACATAAACCTGATATATCGGTACACAATCCGCAGGATGGGGATAAACCAACCAAAATTCGCCGTAGCAACACCTCCTTTAAAGGAGTAATGCCAGCCCATATGCCCATTATGCGGGCTCCATCTTGCTAGAAGTTGTGTTGGTTCATCCGATAACTTCCGTCGCGAAAGGTTAATCTTCCATGTCGCCCCATTTAAAAGTAGCCATCAAGCACTATTGGGACGCGAAGCTTTCGCCCGCTTTAACGCAATACAGCATTACGCGTCACTAACACTTAAAATGCCCGGTCCATGCGGCATCATCTCGTTAAGAGGAAGTATTAAGTGTTACTCGAGCACGGAAGAATGGGAGACTGCCTTGACAGCCCCACACCTATCCGGCTCCGCTAGGCAAAGAACCTGAATTGGTCATTCAAACCTCGGACACGGCTAGACGAGTCCGTAGCGGCATACCCCCATACGAGGGGCTGCATGCATGTATAACAAGAGACAATAAAGCTCAATTTTATTCACTTCTTCGAACCGTACTCTGTTTATTTAAATATTAAGTACATCTTTCGCACGTATCCTTTTCTTTTAAACTAAGTTCCTCTCTTTACAGATGAACAACGTGCTACACCCGTCCGAGGATCGGCTGCGCAGAACGGAGACACAGGCGTGCGGTAGGGACCCGTTGCAAGGATTCTTTTCAGATTAAGACCTGCGTAAACCTTTTTACTGTCTCTTGTTGAATACATCCCCCGGTTTCTTACTACAACCAAGGAGGAGGCTGGCGTTTTGGCATTGGCCGCACCAGAATTTTTGCACGTACCTGGACACCAGGGGGTTAGGGCATTATTCTGCCCATTTTCATAAAGACCGAATACCTTAGGGAGTATTCGGCGTCTCGAGTTAGGCCTTATATGCATCAGCTCCGAATCATGTCTTTGGTCAAATGTTGGGTTGCCCGGCTCCTGTGTTTTGCTGCCTTACGTTCCGTTTTCGCCTAACGCGGCACCGGAGAACTACTACGATTGTGCCCGGTTCGCCGGCGAGCACCTCGATGAAAGCGGCTGATTGTCATGATATAGCGAGAGACTGGTCAACCACTCGATGACTCCTTTGGAATGTTTAGGATTCCTCCGCATTAACGAAGGACGGTTTTCGGTCGAGCACATCGCACCCCAAATTCGAGAGTGCGGTGCCCCGAGGCTATATAGTAGCCCCACCCTCGAACTCCATGGCTAAGTGAAAGTGATAAAGCATTATAGTCGGGTTGCCTGGTTTGCTACGCTATCACCTCCTTAACAGACCAAGACATTGGATTAAGTGTGAAAAAGCGCTTTCTTTGCAAACACCCCGCACTATGTGCATGGGGGCTGAAGCCAAGGACTGCCATCTTTCAGTTATATATACATATACATAAGCGGCCGCCTGGGGTAGTTTACTACTTGAGCGCACAAGTATAAAAAGCTCTTATATTATATTGAAACATTGTTTTCACAAATCATACATGTCATTTAAACATAATATCCTTGAGCACTGCGTCTCTATTAAGCGAGCGCCGGCAGACTTCTTCAAAGTAGTGCTCGGCGGTACTCGGCTTCTGTCCGAATCTTGGGATGCAACGCCGGTGGCCTTCATCTCTGCCCGGTATGTCTTGACACGGGCGAGCCATCCGCGCCCTCAATACCGCCAATCGCTTCATTGCGTCGTCGCAGTACCGCACCAAGGAACTGCTGCACTAAACCAAAATAGCTCTTCGGCTGGGGTCCGCCCGGCCACAAGTGAGTCAAGACATGCTTCATGGCAAATCCGGACAATCGATTCAGCTCGGCCCATTCGGCCAACCGATCGGTCAGCGGGAGAGGACGCTCCGGACTATGGAATTGTGACCAATATAGCCCTTCCCTTCTGTGCCCCTTCTGGCCCCGGAAGTGCTCAACCACATCCGCAGCGCTCGCCGCCAAGTCCAGATAAGCATCCTCCGAACTCCACAACTTATCCAACTGAGCATACTTTGGATCCGTATATTTCCTCCGCAGCAGAAACGGTTTTCCAGCCGCAATTACCCCGGCCTGACTCAGCTCCTCCTTGGCAGCTCTCAAAGCCGACTGGGCATTCTTGGATTTGGCGGCGGCCTTTTTCAGGCCCTCTTGTTCCGCTTGACGTTCTCTTTCAAGAACCTCGCAGCGATCGGTAGCATTCTTCAACTTTTTGGCCATATCGGCCATTTCCTCTTTGCTTCGGCAGTGGGCAGCCCGTTCGGCTTTTAGCTCTTCGGCCGCCCTTAAAGCGGCCGCATTACTATTTCCGGCTTGCTCTTTCACTCGGGCGAGTTCCGCCCGCAGCTCCTCCACAGCAGCGGCACCATCTGCATTAAGCATACAAATAGTAAGACATGGGCGTCAAGCTCCCTTACCAGGTGTCCGCATAGAAGTCGCATACCTTGTGACTCGTCAAACCGTTTATTGACCAGCGCGATGTCTGCATCCGCCTCGTCAAGTTGCCACTTTAGTTCGGCATATTCATCAGTCCGGCCGGACACCGGACGCCCCGCCACCTATTTAGGAGCGGCGATATGTTATAACTGAGAATTTGATCCTTGGCACGTTGTCAAATTTGACAACATACCGAGTCTCAGGGGCTACTATCTATACAGGGCGCATTTTATATGCATAACTGTCGAAGGTACATCATTTTTATGTACCTCAAACCCGTTAATAAGCTTCGCGGCTTCATGCAATCCGCTCTCCGCGGATGCAATTCTTTCAATCACCATACCCATTAGAGCACGGTGATCTTCTGAGATAGCCGCTCGCCCGAGCAGATCCTTCAGCTCCTCCGACCGCACACCACTTGGCGCCGGACCATCCGGCCCTGCCGGACTTAGGGGAACCCTCGGCAACGACACCTCCGGATCGTCCGCTTCACATGAGGGTGCGACAGGTGGAGGCATTTCGCTCTCCATCATCTCCGGAAGAAGATCCCCCGAGGACGAGCTCTGCTGAGAAGGGCTGAGGTCCGAACTACAAGGTACAGTTTCGGTTATCTTCATAAATAAATACAGGGATGTTCCTTATTCACAAGGCCCCTTCTTTTTACTTACGGCTCGCTAGAGGGATGATCCCCTTGGGGAAATAGTGCGGCTGGGTTACTTCCCAGCGTCAGACTCTCCGACGAAGATTCCCTTCCCCTCTTTGAGGCCATAACCTCCGGATCTTCTGAAGCAGTCCTCTTCTCTCCTCGAAAGACGGGACTTTTAGTCCCTCCTTCCTTGATAGCCTCCTTCGTAGAGGCAGTTGCTTCCCCGCTCCCCCTTCGCCTTCTTCAAAAGGTGTGACCTTCAACATCTTGGTCAAGATGGGATCCGGCGTGGTCTCCGGAGGGCGCCGACACCTTATTAACTTTGCCTTGGCTATCCACTCCTGTTCAAGCGGCTCCTTTAAGGGGCATATATATATATAAATGAATGAACAGCTTGTCCGGTTACAGGACTACTTACTTGAGTATCGGCGTGATTGCAGCTTAGTCCTGCGTCCTCAGTCAGGTCCGGACACTTCTCTTGTGATCTGAAGAACAGTTTATACATATCCACAGGCGTCGTGCCCATAAAATTTTGGAGGCTCGTGGTCCCTCGGATTGAATTCCCACAGGCGGAGGCGGCGTTCTTGCAGGGCTGAAGGCGCGGATCAACATAACCTGTGCCACTGCAATTAGATTGATCTCCCTCTCTTTGAGGTCTCGAATACGGCCCTGCAGCGAGGGAACGTCCTTGGACGACCCCCAGTCGAGCCCCTTGTTGACCCATGACTCCAGCCGCTGTGGTGGACCTGAGCGGAAGGCAGGGAGCGCCGCCCATTTGGTGCCCCGGGAGCGGTGATATAAAACCACTCCCATTGCCACAAACCAAGCTCCTCTTGGAAAGAGCCCTCGGGCCATGGAGCATCAGCACATTTGCTTATGACTGCCCCTCACTTTCTGCTTGTTGCCCCCGATCATCCTTGGCTCCACCTTGAAGGTCTTGAGCCACAATCCAAAGTGGGGGTAATATGGAGGAAGGCCTCACATACGACAATGAATGGCGAGATATGGAGGATGGACTCAGTTCAAGTCATGGAAATCAAGCCCATAATAAAACATGCGCCCCGCACAAAGGGATCCGTCGGAAGCCTAAACCCGAAGGAAGTGAGACCACGAACACCACGTTCTCGCCGGGCTCGGGGAGTGGGAATGACCTGCCTGGAGCAGGCAGCCTATCGAGATCTCGCTGGTTAGATACCGGCGTCTCGCAGCTTTAGCACGTCTTCTTACGTGACGGAGGAAGACATCCATCGGCCGTTCGGTCGGGCGGACATCGTCGAAAGTCCGGCGCTGAATCTGAAGCTTTGGGTGTTGGAACTCGAGCCGAGGCAAACTTCGATGGAGGGTGTAAAAGAAGAGGGCCTTGGTCTCATTATAAAGAGGTTGAATACCAAGAGCCCACCCGTGGTCGATTAGGACTCGCCGATAGAGGCGTGCCAGCGAACGCGGTTGGGTTACCCACGTCTGTATTGATGAGAATCCGGAATAAGGGGGCACGATCTATGCTTTGATAAGGCGTACCAAGGAAACCGCCTCGCTAAACGCGCTAAGGTGAAACGGTAAAAACAATTCATATAAAAGGCTGGCCGTGGTGTGATGTCACGCCCGCGAATACGTCAGCAGATCTGTGCAAAGTTATTCTCTCTACGGTGGAATGTGGAACTTGTTTTGCGGAGCGGACACTATCCTTGTGTTCAAAACCTTCTATGAAGTATTCGGAGGAGGAACCCGCCTTGCAATGCCGAAGACAATATCGCGCCGGACTCGTCGTCATTGAAGCCTGGTTCGAGGGCTCTTGAGGAGTCCGGACTAGGGGTGTCCGGATAACGGACTATCGTCACGGCGGACTCCAAGACTATGAAGATACAAGATTGAAGACTTCGTCCCATGTCCGGATGGGACTTTCCTTGGCGTGGAAGGCCAGCTTGGCGATCTGGGATATGTAGATCTCCTACCATTGTAACCGACTACTGTAACCCTAACCTATCCGGTGTCTATATAAACCGGAGGGTTTTAGTCCGTAGGACGAACAACAATCATACCATAGGCTAGCTTCTAGGGTTTAGCCTCCTTGATCTCGTGGTAGATCTACTCTTGTACTACCCATATCATCAATATTAATCAAGTAGGAGTAGGGTATTACCTCCATCGAGAGGGCCCGAACCTGGGTAAAAACATCGTGTCCCTTGTCTCCTGTTACCATCCGCCTAGACGCACAGTTCGGGACCCCCTACCCGAGATCCGCTGGTTTTGACACCGACAGGGGGCGCGCCCCCCACCCTCGTGGACAGGGTGTGGGCCCCCTGGTCTTCATCTCTGGCGAGGATTTTTTATTATTTTTTATAAGACATCCCGTGGAGTTTCATGGCATTCCGAGAACTTTTGTTTTCTGCACATAAAACAACATCTTGGCAATTCTGCTGAAAACAGCGTCAGTCCGGGTTAGTTCCATTCCAATCATACAAGTTAGAGTCCAAAACAAGAGCAAAAGTGTTTGGAAAAGTAGATACGATGGAGACGTATCAACTCCCCCAAGCTTAAACCCTTGCTTGTCCTCAAGCAATTCAGTTGACAAACTGAAAGAAAGAAAAACTTTTACAAACTCTATTTGCTCTTGTTATTGTAAATATGTAAAGCCAGCATTCAAGTTTTCAGCAAATATCATAACTAACCACATTTGCAATAATTCTCAGGTATCACAATTACTCATATCAATAGCATAATCAACTAGCGAGCGATAATAATAAATCTCGGATGACAACACTTTCTCAAAACAATCATAATATGATATAACAAGATGGTATCTCGCTAGCCCTTTCTGAGACCGCAAAACATAAATGCAGAGCACTTTTAAAGATCAAGGACTAACTAGACATTTTAATTCATGGTAAAAGAGATCCAATCATAGTCACACCCAATATAAATTAACAGTGATGAATGCAAATGACAGCTGTGCTCTCCAGCTAGTGCTCTTTAATAAGAGGGTGATGACTCAGCATAGAAGTAAATAGATAGGCCCTTCGCAAAGGGAAGCAGGGATTTGTAGAGGTGCCAGAGCTCGGTTTTGAAATAGAGATAAATAATATTTTGAGCGGTATACTTTCATTGTCAACATAGCAACTAAGAGATGGCGATATCTTCCATGTCACACACATTATAGGCGGTTCCCAAACAGAATGGTAAAGTTTATACTCCCCCTCCACCAACAAGCATCAATCCATGGCTTGCTCGAAACAACGAGTGCCTCCAACATACATCAGGTCCCAAGGGGAGTTTTGTTTGCAATTAATTTTGATTTAGTTTGCATAAAGCATGGGACTGGGCATCCCAGTGACCAGCCATTTTCTCGTGAGTGAGGAGCGGAGTCCACTCCTCTTGAGAATAACCCGCCTAACATGGAAGATAAGGGCAGCCTTGGTTGTTACATGAGCTATTCGAGCATACAAAACAAAATGTTTATTTGAAGGTTTAGAGTTTGGCACATACAAATTTACTTGGAACGGCAGGTAGATACCGCATATAGGAAGGTATAGTGGACTCATCTGGAATGACTTTGGGGTTTAAGGGATTGGATGCACAAGGAGTATTCCCGCTTAGTACAAGTGAAGGCTAGCAAAAGACTGGGAAGCGACCAACTAGAGAGCGACAACAACCATGTACATGCATTAAAATTAATAAACATTGGATGCAAGCATGAGTAGGATATAATCCACCATGAACATAAATATCGTGAAGGCTATGTTGATTTGTTTCAACTACATGTGTGAACATGTGCCAAGTCAGGTCACTTAAATCATTCAAAGGAGGATACCACCCCATCATACCACATAATAACCATTTCAATAGCATGTTGGCACGCAAGGTAAACCATTATAACTCATAGCTAATCAAGCATGGCATAAGCAACTATGATCTCTAATTGTCATTGCAAACATGTTTATTCATAATAAGCTGAATCAAGAACGATGAACTCATCATATTTACAAAAACAAAAGAGGTCGAGTTCATACCAGCTTTTCCCATCTCAGACAGTTCATCATATATCATCATAATTGCCTTTCACTTGCACGACCGAACGGTGTGAATAATAATAAGAGTGCACGTGCATTGGACTAAGCTAGAATCTGCGAGCATTCAATAAATAGGAGAAGACAAGGCAATATGGGCTCTTGGTTAAATCAACAATAATGCAAATAAGAGCCACTTCAACAATTTAATCATGGTCTTATCCTACTAACCCCCAAAGAAAAGAAAAGAAATAAAACTATTTACACGGGAAAGCTCCCAACAAGCAAAAGAAGAATGGGAAATATTTTTGGATTTTCTTTTTACTTACTACTACTACGGCAGTAAAGTAAACTACTAGTATTTTTTTTGTTTTTCTTAAGGTTTAACTAACACACAAGAAGAAAGCAGGAAAAAGAAAATAAACTAGCACGGATATTACAGTGAAAGAGTATGAGCACCGACATCTAGCAATGAGTGTGCGTGAGCATAAATGTAATGCCGGTGAGAAATACGTACTCCCCCAAGCTTAGGCTTTTGGCCTAAGTTGGTCTATTGCCAGGGATAGCCTGGTGGATACCCGTAGGTGTAGCTGGGGTCGTACTGTGATGCAGCGACTATCGCCTCCGGAGCTGCAGCGTGGCGTCGGGCTGCCTCTGCCCTCCTCTCGTACTCATCTGCCTCCTCTCTTGTAATAATATATCTTCCATTTGCCTGGTAATCAAGGAAGGCAGGAGAAGGGAGAGTAATACGGACAACATGCCGTTTATTAAAAATTAAACGATACAAGAGAGGTGATTCAGGCCTCTCGACAAACTGGTGTGAAGCCATAGAGTAATAATCTAAATATGCAGGAGGCAACTCCGCATCTCCTTCGCGAATGTCTATCTCAAGAAATTTAGCTAAGCGGGTTGCATAAATTCCTCCAAAGAACGACGACATAAAGTAAATAAGGTGATTGTAACAGTAGCAACGGGAAAGTAAATAAGCGTAAACCAGTATATGGAAAGCTCGTAGGCACCGGATTAGTGATGGATAATTATGCCGGATGCGGTTCATCATGTAACAGTCATAACATAGGGTGACATAGAACTAGCTCCAATTCATCAATGTAATGTAGGTATGTATTCCGAATATAGTCATACGTGCTTATGGAAAAGAACTTGCATGACATCTTTTGTCCTACCCTCCCGTGGCAGCGGGGTCCTATTGGAAACTAAGGGATATTAAGGCCTCCTTTTAATAGAGAACCGGAACAAAGCATTAGCACATAGTGAATACATGAACTCCCCAAACTATGGTCATCACCGAGAAGTATCCCGATTATTGTCACTTCGGGGTTGTCGGATCATAACACATAATAGGTGACTATAGACTTGCAAGATAGGATCAAGAACTCACATATATTCATGAAAACATAATAGGTTCAGATCTGAAATCATGGCACTTTCGGGCCCTAGTGACAAGCATTAAGCATAGAAAAGTCATAGCAACATCAATCTCGAACATAATGGATACTAGGATCAAACCCTAACAAAACTAACTTCGATTACATGATAAATCTCATCCAACCCATCACCGTCCAGCAAGCCTACGATGGAATTACTCATGCACGGCGGTGAGCATAATGAAATTGGTGATGGAGGATGGTTGATGATGACGACGGCGACGAATCCCCCTCTCCGGAGCCCCGAACGGACTCTAGATCAGCCCTCCCGAGAGGTTTTAGGGCTTGCCGGCGGCTCCATATCGTAAAACGCGATGATTTCTTCTCTCTGATTTTTTTCTCCCCGAAAGCCAATATATAGAGTTGGAGTTGGCGTCGGAGGGTCTCCAGGGGGCCCACGAGGTAGGGGGCGCGCCCCCCACCCTCGTGGACAGGGTGTGGGCCCCCTGGTCTTCTTCTTTGGCGAAGATTTTTTATTATTTTTTATAAGACATCCCGTGGAGTTTCAGGTCATTCCGAGAACTTTTATTTTCTGCACATAAAACAACATCATGGCAATTCTGCTGAAAACAGCGTCAGTCCGGGTTAGTTCCATTCAAATCATACAAGTTAGAGTCCAAAACAAGGGCAAAAGTGTTTGGAAAAGTAGATACGATGGAGACGTATCAATCAGTTCTGGCAGCACGACGGCGTGGTGACGGTGTTGGTGAAGAACAATCTCCGCAGGGCTTCGCCTAAGCACTACGAAAACTATGACGGAGGATAAACTAGAGGGGACAGGGTTGCCGGCACACGGCTTGGTGTTTCTTGATGTGTCTTTGGTGCTAGCCCTGCTGCTCTATTTATATGTTGAGCCCCGGGGTCGAAACTTGGAGCAAAAGCCTCCTCAAAGTCGGTTTTGCCTGAAAGGCAAGAGTCCCACTCAGACTCCAGGACCAAAGCCACAATCCTTGGCGTCTGGCCCAGACGCCATGGGCCTCGGCGTCTGGCTGGCCCAGGGCTAGACGCCAGGGTCTCCGGCATTTGGCCCCCTGGCCTCCACAAAACTCCTTTTGCACCGACCTAAAGCCTCGTGGGCTTCACCCCTTGGCCGAACCATATCATCCTATATATCAATCTTTACCTCCGGACCATTTCGGAGCTCCTCGTCATGTCCATGATCTCATCCGAGACTCCGAACAACATTCGGTCACCAACATACATAACTTATATAATACTATATCGTCAACTAACATTTAAGCGTGGGGACCCTACGGGTTCGAGAACTATGTAGACATGACCGATACATCTCTCTGGTCAATAACCAATAGCGGAACCTGGATGCCCATATTGGCTCCTACATATTCTACGAAGATCTTTATCGGTCGAACCGCATAACAACATATGTTGTTCCCCTTGTCATCGGTATGTTACTTGCCCGAGGTTCGATCGTCGGTATCTCAATACCTAGTTCAATCTCGTTACCGGCAAGTCTCTTTACTCGTTTCGTAATACATCATCCCGCAACTAACTCATTAGTTACAATGCTTGCAAGGCTTATAGTGATTTGTATTACCGAGTGGACCCAGAGATACCTCTCCGACAATCGGAGTGACAAATCATACTCTCGAAATACGCCAACTCAACAAGTACCTTCGGAGACACCTGTAGAGCACCTTTATAATCATCCAGTTACGTTGCGACGTTTGATAGAACACAAAGTGTTCCTCTGGTAAACGGGAGTTGCATAATCTCATAGTCATAGGAACATGTATAAGTCATAAAGAAAGCAATAGCAACATACTAAACGATCAAGTGCTAAGCTAACGGAATGGGTCAAGTCAATCACATCATTCTCCTAATGATGTGATCCCGTTTATCAAATGACAACTCGTGTCTATGGCTAGGAAACATAACCATCTTTGATCAACGAGCTAGTCAAGTAGGGGCATACTAGTGACACTCTGTTTGTCTATGTATTCACACATGTATCATGTTTACGGTTAATACAATTCTAGCATGAATAATAAACATTTATCATGAAATAAGGAAATAAATAATAACTTTATTATTGCCTCTAGGGCATATTTCCTTCAGTCTCCCACTTGCACTAGAGTCAATAATCTAGTTCACATCGCCATGTGATTTAACACCAATAGTTCACATCACCATGTCATTAACACCCATAGTTCACATCGTCATGTGACCAACATCCAAAGGGTTTACTAGAGTCAATAATCTAGTTCACATCGCTATGTGATTAACACCCAAAGAGTACTAAGGTGTGATTGTGTTTTTCTTGTGAGATAAGTTTAGTCAACGGGTCTGCCACATTCAGATCCGTATGTATTTTGCAAATTTCTATGTCAACAATGCTCTGCACGGAGCTACTCTAGCTAATTGCTCCCACTTTCAATATGTATCCAGATTGAGACTTAGAGTCATCTGGATCAGTGTCAAAACTTGCATCGACATAACCCTTTGCGACGAACCTTTTGTCACCTCCATAATCGAGAAACATGTCCTTATTCCACTAAGGATAATTTTTGACCGATGTCCAGTGATCTACTCCTAGATCACTATTGTACTCCCTTGCTAAACTCAGTGTAGGGTATACAATAGATCTGGTACACAGCATGGCATACTTTATAGAACCTATGGCTGAGGCATAGGGAATGACTTTTATTCTCTTTCTATCTTCTGTCGTGGTCGGGCTTTGAGTCTTACTCAATTTCACACCTTGTAACACAGCCAAGAACTCTTTCTTTGACTGCTCCATTTTGAACTACTTCAAAATCTTTGTCAAGGTATGTACACATTGAAAAATCTTATCAAGCGTCTTGATCTATCTCTATAGATCTTGATGCTCAATATGTAAGCAGCTTCACCAAGGTCTTTCTTTGAAAAAATCCTTTCAAATACTCCTTTATGCTTTTCAGTAAATTCTACATTATTTCCCACTCACTTTCTTGTAAATACAGGCTTCACCGCAAGTCTGTATAAAACTATATGCTTTGATCAACTCATCAAAGTGTATATTCCAACTCCGAGATGCTTGCACCAGTCCATAGATGGATCGCTGGAGCTTGTACATTTTGTTAGCACCTTTAGGATCGAAAAAACCTTCTGGTTGTATCATATACAACTCTTCTTTAAGAAATCCATTAAGGAATGTAGTTTTGACTTCCATTTGCCGGATTTCATAAAATGTGGCAATTTGCTAACATGATTCGGACAGACTTAAGCATCGCTACGAGTGAGAAAATCTCATCGTAGTCAACATCTAGAACTTGTTGAAAACCTTTTGCGACAATTCAAGCTTTGTAGATAGTAACACTACTATCAGCGTCCGTCTTCCTCTTGAAGATCCATTTATTCTTAATGACTCACCGATCAACGGGCAAGTCAATCAAAGTCCATACTTTGTTCTCATACATGGATCCCATCTCAGATTTCATGGCCTCAAGCCATTTCGCAGAATCCGGGCTCATCATCGCTTCTTCATAGTTCGTAGGTTCGTCATGGTCTAGTAACATGACTTCCAAAAAGGATTACCGTACCACTCTGGTGCGAACCATACTCTGGTTGTCCTACGAGGTTTAGTAGTAACTTGATCTGAAGTTTCATGATGATCATCATTAGCTTCCTCACTAATTGGTGTAGAGATCACTAGAACTGATTTCTGTGATGAACTACTTTCCAATTCGGGAGAAGGTATAATTACCTCATCAAGTTCTACATTCCTCCCACTCACTTCTTTCGAGAGAAAACTCCTTCTCCAGAAAGGATCCATTCTTAGCAACGAATGTCTTGCCTTCGGATCTGTGATAGAAGGTGTACCCAACTGTCTCCTTTGGGTATCCTATGAAGACACATTTCTTTTATTTGGGTTTGAGCTTATCAGGATGAAACTTTTTCACATAAGCATCGCAACCCCAAACTTTAAGAAACGACAACTTGGGTTTCTTGCCAAACCACAGTTCATAAGGTGTCGTTTCAACGGATTTAGATGGTGCCCTATTTAACGTGAATGCAGCTGTATCTAATGCATAACCACAAAACGATAGTGGTAAATTGGTAAGAAACATCATAGATTGCACTATATCCAATAAAGTACGGTTATGACGTTCAGACACACCATTACACTATGGTGTTCCAGGTGGCGTGAGTAGTGAAACTATTTCACATTGTTTTAGCTGAAGGACAAACTCGTAACTCAAATGTTCTCCTCCACGATCAGATCATAGAAACTTTATTTTCTTGTTACAATGATTTCCACTTCACTCTGAAATTATATGAACTTTTCAAATGTTTCAGACTTATGTTTCATCAAGTAGATATACCCATATCTGCTCAAATCATCTGTGAAGGTCAGAAAATAACGATACCCGCCGCGAGCCTCAACACTCATCGGACCGTATACATCAGTATGTATTATTTCCAACAAGTCAGTTGCTCGCTCCATTGTTCCAGAGAACGGAGTCTTAGTCATCTTGCCCATAAGGCATGGTTCGCAAGCATCAAGTGATTCATAATCAAGTGATTCCAAAAGCCCATCAGCATGGAGTTTCTTCATTCGCTTTACACCAATATGACCTAAACGGCAGTGCCACAAATAAGTTGCACTATCATTATGAACTTTGCATCTTTTGGCTTCAATATTATGAATATGCGTATCATTATGATCGAGATCCAACAAATTATTTTCATTGGGTGTATGACCATCGAAGGTTTTATTCATGTAAACAGAATAACAATTATTCTCTGATTTTAAATTAATAAACGTATTGCAATAAACATGATCAAATCATATTCATGCTTAACGCAAACACCAAATAACATTTATTTAGGTTCAACACTAACCCCGAAAGTATAGGTAGTGTGCGATGATGATCATATCAACCTTGGAACCACTTCCAACACACATCGTCACTTCACCCTTAACTAGTCTTTGTTCATTCTGCAATTCCCGTTTTGAGTTACTTCTCTTAGCAACTGAATCAGTATCAAATACCGAGGGGTTGCTATAAACACTATTAAAGTACACATCAATAACATGTATATCAAATATAGCTTGTTCACTTTGCCATCCTTCTTATCCGCCAAATACTTGGGGTAGTTCCTGTAAGTGCATATAGTGCCACCCCTAGTTGGTTTTGGAGAATTGACGACAAACCTGGTTGAGGGACTAATGTGTTTGTGAGAATTGCAGGATAACACAGGTAGTAGCTAGTCCCTCATTGATTCGGTTTATCTACCAGAGATGACCCCTAAAAATGTATGAAGACATTGAAGACAATGGTGGTATGTGAAGATATTCACATTGAAGACTATGACAACAGAAGACATTGCATGAAGACTATGGAGCGCGAAGACTTAGTTGTTTCGTTGTTTCCTTTTCTTCTTTGTTGAGTCCCAGTGAACAAAGTCAGAGTGACTGAAGTGATGCTCAACCAAATCCTATGTCTTCGAGTGAAGACAATGAGAGCAAATCTTATCCAGAGTTGGATGAGTCAGCTTTACTTGTAGCCCAAGTCAAGCTGCCACGTGTGTTTGAAATCTGACTGTTGGAACACGTGTCAGTTCCTTAGTGACCCAGGGTCATTTCGGACAAATCAGGTCGGGTTGCCTAGTGGCTATAAATAGCCCACCCCCTACACCATAAATTGGTGGCTGCTCGGAGTTAGTGCGGGCTTTTTCGTTTGAGAGCAACCCACCTCCGAAGCTTTTGAGAGAGAGAAATCCTTGCGAGGACAAAGCCCAAACACCCAGAGCCAAAGAGTGTTAGGCATCACTGAAGTCTTTCTGTCCGCGTGACCTGAAGACTTGTTACACTTGAGGACTGTGAATCCTCCAGCCGGTTAGGCGTCGCGTTCTGAGCATCCAAGAGTCATTGTGGATCGCCAGTGAACAAAGTCTGTGAAGGTTTGGAAGTCTACCTTGAAGACTTACCAGAGTGATTGGGCGAGGACTGGGTGTCCTTAGCTCAAGGGGAATAAGGTGAAGACACGGTCTTCTAAGTTGAGTCTCAGCCTCCCTAACCAGACATAGTTGTCACAGCAACTGGAACTGGTCGAACAAATCCTTGTCTTCGCCAAGCGACTGGTTCTATCGTCTCCCTCTCTTTATTTACAGTTTGTCTTCGTGAAGCCATTGCCTATTTGCATTACCTGTTTGACTTCACTGTGTGACTACTATCATTGTTTGGCTTCATACCATCTTCCATCCTGATCTTTACTACCTAGCTGCTATTAGTCTTCGTGCTTTCACTTCATTGCATACTTGACTATGGCTTGCTTAGTGTAGTCTACCCTCCGCTGCATATCAATAGGTTCATTTCTATTGTTTGTCTTCGAAACTCTCATGTTTTGAAGACTTTCATAAAAATCGCCTATTCACCCCCCTCTAGTCGATAACTAGCACTTTCAATTGGTATCAGAGCAAGGTACTTCCTTGTTCTGTGTGATTCGGTTAACCACCTGGAGTTTTAGCTATGTCGACTGCAGGGATAATCAAAGTCTCCGCTGCTTGCCCCGTCTTTGATGGAACTAAATATCCCTACTGGAAGAATAAGATGCGCATGCATCTTGAAGCCATTGATGTCGACCTCTGGTATGTCGTCAAGAATGGTGTTCCCAAGACCGGTGAAGGTGTCACCACTGCTGATGTCAAGAAGTTCGTTCAACTGGATTCTACTGCCAAGAACATCATCTGTGGTCATCTGACCAAAGGACAGTATGGCCGTGTGAGTGCTCTGGAAACGTCGAAGCTAGTCTGGGACTGGCTCTCCAAGGTCAATGAAGGCGTCTCTACCCAGAGAGATCAAAGAATCAGTGTTCTTCACAACCTATTCAACCGCTTCAAGAGAAACGACAATGAGAATGTTCAGCTCACGTTTGATCGCCTCACTGACATCACAAATGAGCTTCGTGTGCTCGGCGCCACTGAGATCACCAAGCATGAAATCGTCAAGACACTGCTGAGATCACTTGACAGCTCATTTGACACCCTTGCCCTGATGATTCAAGAACACCCTGACTTCAAGACACTCGATCCATCTGACATACTTGAGAGGCTCAACACACATGAGTTCCAGCTATCTGAGAAAAGAGATATCTGTGGTCCCAACTATGGCCGAACTCGTGCTTTGAAGGCAAAAGTTGTTTCCTCATCTGAAGAAGAATCTGACTGCAGTTCTGGTGATCCTGAAGACGTTGGAAAGGAGCTTGCTATGCTTGTGAAGAAGTTCCATAAGTTCACTAAGAAGAAGGGCTTCAGAAAGTCTTCACGATCCAGCTCAAGAAATGATGAAGCTTCCACTCATGATTACAAGAAGAGAACATGTCACAAGTGCAAGAAACCTGGACACTATATCTCTGAATGTCCATAGTGGGACAATGAGAATAAGAAGAAGAAGAAGAGAAAGGAATATGATTCTGATGACAAGAAGAAGAAATCCTCAAAGTCTTCTTCCAAGTCTTCGTCCAAGTCTTCATCACACAAGAAGAGCTCATCTGGCAAGGCTCGTGCTTCTGTTGGCAAGGAGATGTGTTGGGGATATGACTATTTGTGTAAGCCGCCCAGGAGGGGCCGGGTTACGCAAAGAGAGACTCATCAGAAGAAGCCTAAGACCAAGCATGAAGATGGCGGTTCAATAAAGGGTCTAAGGCCCATAGGCGACTTAAGGCCCATAGTGATAAACCGCCATGATGGCATGACTTGTATTATAAGGTAGAATTAACTAGTCACCGAGCCAGACACTGTCTATAAGCCGGCCGGGACTCTGTAGGCCGCAGGGCGTCAACCCGTGTATATAAGGGGACGACCCGCTGGCGGCTTAGGGCAAGAAACAACACATCGAGAACCGGTCATAGCATATCTCGCTCCCTGGTCATCGAAACCTCAGAAATACCAACCCAATTAGACGTGGGCCTTACCTTCACCATAAGGGGCCGAACTAGTATAAACTCTCTCCTGTCCCTTGTCCCGATTAACCCGTTTAAGCTTCCTAGCTGCGATGGCTCCACGACTAAGTCCTTGCAAGAGGACATCTGCCGTGACAATTCCACGACAGTTGGCGCCCACCGTGGGGGTCAGCGCACGGTGGATTTGAGTTCTTGAAGGGCAGCTTCAAGGGCTCAAGGGATCTGCATCGGCGGATGACTAAGAGTCGTCGCGCAAGATCTACATCGACGACGAAGGCTGGGGCCCCGACGCCGCTCAATTGAGTCTGGTACGGGTCCCTTTGGCGGAATCCACGTCTTCATCGGCCGGATCGGTGAGCCGGGCCCTGAGCCGGACAACTGCACCGACCTCGTCGAGACGGCTCGACGCGTGAGACCCGCCCGAGCTCAACCCGTTGTGAAGCGTGCCTTCGTGGGCTGCATCCACGGAGGGAAATTTCTGAAGGATCTGAAGGTGGTGGTGAGACGGACGTCCTCTCCGATGGTGATTCGTCCGCCGGTTCAACAGATTCGCTATATCCAGTGCAAGATGGTGGGCTTGGGGGCTGTTCCGATGGCAGCAGTATTCCGGACCCCTATGAGCCGCCAAGCTGGGCAGGAGTTTTCATGGCTCGTACTCAACCCGGCCAAAATTCTACGGCCGCAGCAGCGATAACGTCCAGGTCAGGAGCAGCCGGGGCAGGAGGCCCCGTGCGCCCGCTGGCTCAGGTGCCGATGGATCTCATGGATAAGCTTACGGCCCTGTTAACCGCCACAGTCATCCCTGCGAATCAAGATGAGCATAATGCAGAGGTGGCACAGGTTCGTGAGCAAATAGCTCGGGCCAAGGAGGCCTTAGCAGCTGAGGATAACAGATTGGCCACAGAACGGGTAGCTTTGGATGCTCGGGCACAACAGCTTCAATCAGAGGCTTTTCAGCTTATGATGAGCCTGAACGCGTCTAATGAGGTGATGAGGAGAAGGCATCAGAAAACTCAATCCTGTTTACCTCCAGTCTACGATCCACGGAACCTCTTCACAACACCCGGAGCCGGTCCAAGTAACCCGCCAGAGGTCAATCAGTTCATGACAGCCGGGGGACCGGTTCAACCTCAGGTGACGGTACCTCCTCATGGGAACATGGCACCGCCCCGTTATGTACCGATACCACCGGGTCACTTCTCCAACCCCATGGAGAACTTAATTGCAGCATCGGCACGTTTGGCGGCTCTTCCAGTGGACGGTGATGATCCGACAGCAGTGGAGACATGGAGGATCAGAGATCTTGTTCAGACGGCCCTGGCTCAGCAAGAGACCTATTCTTATAGCCGGGACAGGATTCATTCAACTCCTCCGCCTTGGTTAGCACCGCCTCGTCCAAACCGGAGTCAGAGTTACAGCAGGCACATGGAGTCAGAAGCCTTGTCAAGCAACGCCTAGCGCCGTAACCAGCCCGGCGGTTATAACCCGGTGCAAGACCGAATACGTCAGGAGGACGAGCGGGCGGCTCAACTAGCGGCTCAGCTGACGGCTCAGGAGGCTCTTCCGGATTACCCAGCGACTTCCGTTGAGGCGGGAGTAGCCACCAGAACCGGTGGCGTACCGTGCCTGGTACCAGCTTTACGTAATGTGCATCTCCCTAAGGACTTCAAAGGGCCTCGGAAGGTGCCAAATTATACGGCCGATTTACAGCCTGGGACATGGATTGAAAGCTATGAGATGGCCATGGAGCTGTTGGAGGTCAGTGACGCAGCAATGGCTAAATACTTCACCATGATGCTGGATGGAACGGCCCGGTCTTGGTTAAAGGGCCTGCCACCCAATTCCATTAGTTCATGGGCAGAGTTAAAGGCACGATTTATCCAGAACTTCAAAGATACTTGCAAGCAATCTATGTTGATTGTGGACTTAACAAATTGTAAGCAAGAGGAGGGTGAATCCACAACTCATTGGGTGCGCCGGGTCAAGGAGATAATACATTCATCTGACAAGATGGATGCCGGTTCAGCAGTTCTCATGTTGGAGAAGAATTGCCGCTTTGAGCCGCTGAGACAGAAGCTGGGGCGCCTTAAGCGTGATTGCAATGATATGGGTACGCTGATGGCAGATTTAGTCAAGTACGCCGACTCTGATAGTACCAAGGGTCCCGCGTCTGATGAGGAAAAGACAGGGAAGGGAAAGAAGAACGGCAATGGAAAGGGTCAGCAGCATAACACGATGAATCAAGGAGGCAACAAGCGTAAGGCGGAGGGTAACCCGGAGTTTGTGGCCTACGCCAATGCGCAGGGTAACAATCAGAGACGTAAGGGAAAACCGCCCCCTCGATCTGGCGGGTCAGGTCCATCTCTTGAGCTGCTACTCAATGAGCCCTGCCCGAGACACGGCACCCGGGAGCGACCAGCCACCCATTTATGGAAGGATTGCGCAATCATGAAGGCTTTCAAGAATTCCAACACGTTTGATGGCAATCATGGGTCGGGTGGCGGCTCAGGTGCCGGCGGCTTTCATGGCCCGAGCGGCGGTTCAAGTTCCGGCTTTTAGGGAAATCAAGGCGGCTATAATCAGCAGCAATCTGGTCAAGGGGGACAACAGCAGCAGCAGTCGGGTCATCAGAGTCATCTGAAGCAGCTGAACAGTGGATAGTATCACGTGTTCACTACTAGCTTATGCAAACGTGACCAGAAGATTCATAAAAGGGCCGTAAATTCTATTGAGCCGGTAGTTCCCCATTATTTGAGATGGTCAGAGCAGCCTATTGTGTGGAGTAGAGAGGATCACCCTCCCCGGGTTGATAATCCGGGTCAGTTGGCCTTGGTGGTAGCACCTCAGGTCGGTGGATATAAGTTCACTAAGGTGCTCATGGATGGAGGTAGCAGCATCAACATCCTCTATTACGAGACCTTTCGGCGCATGAGTTTAACTGACAAAAATTTAAAGACGTCCAACACTGTTTTCCATGGCGTGGTGCCTGGTAAGTCGGCATACCCTGTCGGTAAGATTGAACTGGAGGTGGCCTTTGGAGATGAGTATGATTCCAGGGCCGAGAAGTTAACTTTTGAAGTGGTTAAAATCAAGAGCCCGTATCATGCTCTATTTGGGCGGCCGACTTATGCCAAGTTCATGGCACGACCATGTTATGTTTATCTACAGCTCAAGATGCCGGGTCACAAGGGTACGATCACTGTGCAGGGAAGTCGGAAGGTAGCCCTGTAATGCGAAGAAGGCGACGCGGCTTATACCGAGTCTGTCTATGCAGCAGAGGAGCTGAAATTTTATCAAGATAACGTTGACCCGGCAGATATGACCTCCCTCAAGAAGCCAACTACGGAACATGACCCGGCGATGAAGTTTAAGTCGGCTGCTGAAACCAAGCTTGTTGATTTTACTCCAGGTGATTCGTCTAAACAGTTCAGCATCAGTGCCAATTTGGATCCTAAATAAGAAAGCGCGCTCATCGAGTTCATCCGTGAGAACCAGGACATCTTTGCATGGAAACCTTCTGACATGCCGGGTGTACCGAGAGGACTCGCTGAACACACTCTTAATATTGATCCGAAGTATAAGCCGATCAGGCAGTTTCTTCGGTGATTCAACAAAGAAAGACGGAAAGCTATCGGAGAGGAGGTCGCACGGCTCTTAGCGGCTGGATTCATTGTTGAAGTTTTTCACCCAGAGTGGTTGGCTAACTCGGTGCTCGTACTCAAGAAGAATGGCACCTGGCGGATGTGTGTGGATTACACGGACTTAAATAAGGCTTGTCCGGCTGATCCTTTTGCTCTCCCCCGTATTGATCAAATCACTGATGCTACGGCGGGTTGTGAGCGTTTGAGCTTTTTGGATGCTTATTCTGGATATCATCAGATCAAGATGGCAGTTAAGGACCAGGAGAAGACGGCTTTCATCACTCCGTTTGGAGCCTTCTGCTACGTATCTATGCCTTTTGGGATCAAGAGTGCCCAGGCGACTTATCAGCGGTGTGTACAGAACTGTCTCCACAATCAGATTGGGCGCAATGTTCATGCTTATGTGGATGACATAGTGGTGAAGTCCAGAGAGAAGGAAACCTTGATATATGATTTAAAGGAGACCTTTGATAATCTCCGAGTTTACAAGATGATGCTTAACCCGGACAAGTGTGTGTTTGGTGTACCTGCAGGCAAGCTTTTGGGATTTCTGGTCTCAAACAGGGGCACTGAAGCTAATCCGGAGAAGATCAAGGCAATTACCTCTTTGGCTAAACCGGCGTGCATCAATGATGTTCAGCGACTGGAGGGTCGTGTTGCTTCTTTAAGCCGGTTCATAAGCCGGTTAGGTGAGAAGGCCCTACCGTTGTATTAGATGATGAAGAAAACAGACACTTTTGTCTGGAGCGATGCTGCTAATACTGCCTTTGAGGATTTAAAGAGACAGTTATCTGAGTCGCCGGTCCTGGCGGCTCCCATTGATAGAGAGCCATTGCTGTTATATGTGGCCGCTAACTCACGAGCTGTCAGTGTTGCGATCGTGGTGGAGCGCAAGGAGGCCGGCAAGGAGCATTCGGTTCAATGGCCAGTTTATTACGTCAGTGAGGTGCTCATTGAGTCTAAGCAAAGATATCCACATTGGCAGAAGCTTGTCTACGGGGTGTTAATGGCAAGACGGAAGCTGAAGCAATACTTCCAAGGTCACCCTATCACTGTGGTAAGTTCTGCCCCCTTGGGAGACATCATCCAGAACAGAGAGGCCACAGGACGAGTCGCCAAGTGGGCCATTGAGCTCGGGCCTCATGGTATGAAGTACATGCCACGTACTGCCATTAAGCCTTGGTGGATTTTATCAATGACTGGACAGAGCTGCAGGCACCTGAGGAGAAGCCTAATAACACGTATTGGACTATTCACTTTGATGGGTCCAGGCAGTTGGAAGGCTCGGGGGCTGGAGTCGTGTTAACTTCCCCTCGAGGTGACAAATTCTGTTATGTGCTCCGGCTTATGTTTCCTTGTACTAACAATGCAGCTGAGTACGAGGCCTTACTCCATGGTCTCCGGATGGCCAAGGAGATGAATTTTAGCCGGGTACGGTGTTTGGGCGACTCAGATCTCGTGGCTCAACAGGTGTCAGGCAAGTGGGATTCCAAGGATCCCCTTATGGCGGCTTACCATCGTGAAGTTGATGTTGTGGCTGGGCACTTCAAAGGTTATCAAGTGGAGCACATTGATCGAAGGAAGAATGAGGCGGCTAATGCCTTAAGCCGGCTGGGATCTCAGCGTAAGTCGGTGCCACCTAACACCTTTCTCGATGTTTTGCATAATCCTTCTGTCAAGATACCCACAGAAGAAGATCTAGCAGTGCCAGACCCGGAGGCGCAGCTGGTAGCGGCTCTCCACGTCATCCCAGATTGGACAGTGCCTTATTTGGCTTATATGACCCGGGGAGAGTTGCCTAAGGATGAGACCTTGGCGAGACAAATCATCCAGCGGTCCAAGTCCATGACAATCGTTAATGGCGAGTTACATCACTGCAGTGTCACTGGAGCGTTTCAACGTTGTGTGTCACCCGCGGAGAGTCAGGAGATACTTCGTGAGATCCATGAAGGGGATTGCGGTCATCATGCCGGCTCAAAATCTCTTGTGGCCAAAGCCTTCCGTCATGGGTTTTATTGGCTGACGGCTCATCGCGATCACGGAGGATCTAGTCGACAAATGTGACGGATGTCAAAATTCTCACTGACGAGCTCATGTGTCGGCTCAAGAGTTGAGGATGATTCAATTGCTTGGCCGTTTGCGATGCAGGGGCTTGACATGGTTGGACCTTTCAAAGGTCTAAGGACAAAAAGACACACCTCCTGGTGGCAGTGGATAAGTTTACAAAGTGGGTTGAGGCAGAGCCGGTCAGTAAGTGTGATGCAGCCACGGCGGTTCAGTTCATGAAGAAGGTGATCTTTCGTTTTGGTTTTCCACACAGTATCATAACTGATAATGGTACCAATCTCTCCAAAGGTGCCATGGAAGAGTTCTGTCAACGAGAACATATCCGGCTTGATGTTTCGGCTGTTGCTCACCCTCAATCCAATGGTCAAGCAGAAAGAGCAAATCAGGAGATCTTGAAGGGTATTAAACCCCGGCTCTTGGTCCCCTTACAGCAGACGCTGGGTTGTTGGGTGGAGGAGTTACCCTCTGTACTTTGGAGCATCAACACTACACCTAACAGATCTATGGGTTACACACCTTTCTTCATGGTGTACGGAGCAGAGGCGGTGCTGCCAAGTGACATCCGGCATGACTCACCTCGCGTGGCGGCTTACGTTGAGGCTGATAATGAAAAAGCTCGCCAGGATGCACTTGACTTGTTGGATGAGGAGCGAGACGTGGGCCGCTATCATAGCCGCTGGGTTAAAAGCAGAACCTTTCAGGAAGGCGACTTGGTGCTCCAGCTCATCCAGGATCAATCATATATGCACAAGCTATCTCCTCCTTGGGAAGGACCCTTTGTGGTCAGCAAGAATCTGAACAACGGGTCATACTACCTTATCGATGTTCGAGAGCATAAAGACTCACGTAAGTCGGAGGAGGAGACCCGCAGGCCGTGGAATATCGCTCATCTTCGGCCGTACTATACTTGAGCCACTAGCTCTCAGGATGTATATATTTCAATAATGTATATATTATATAAAGCAATAAAGCAGGACCTCTGTCCTTTTCACCCTCAAAGATTTACATGTCTTCTTCTTTTCATGTGGTGGAAACAACCAACAGGGAGCGGGTCATATCTGAATCCGGCTTTCCCTTTGGTCCGGCTTAAGATCATATCTGAATCTAGCTATGATCACTTGGGGGCTTCCTGTTCAAACATAGGTCGTATTCGAACCAAAGAGAACATAGCTGTCGATACCCTCTTGATCGGCATACTGCCAAACCCACTTGAGGGCTTCTTGATCATATTTGAATCATAGCTTAACCTCTTTGGGTCTGACGTGGATCGTATTCGAATCAGCGTCATTAAACAACTCTTATGGTCACTTGGGGGCTTCCTGTTCAAACATAGGTCGTATTCGAACCAAAGAGAACATAGCTGTCGATACCCACTTGATCGGCATCGCCAAAGCCACTGGGGGCTATATGATCGTATCCGAATCTTAGCTTAACCCCTTTGGAACGGTTCACTGATCGTATTCGAATCAGAGGCCTTTAAATTTTTTTTTTAATCATACTTTGCAAGTGTAAATATTTGACTATCTTGAGACCCTCTTGAAAGTACTATGGAGTGGATTTCGTTCCACCGGTTTAATATTGGTTGCCTCAGGTTGTTAAGTGCCAGGTGAACTTTATATATGCCAACTTTCAGGAGTTAAACTTACCCTCATGGGTTCGGTCATATAAGCCGGTGAGATAACTGCAAGAATCACAGGTATGCTGTTATGATTATGTCTAATAGGTCTAATCGTAAGTCGACCTTCATAAGATTGTTTGGCATACACTCCGGGTTATCAATACCTTATGTGACCCCCGATGCGATAAGTCGCCAAAGGATTTTCGTTTGTCTCATATGCAGGATAAGGCAAGCAACTTTTTGTTTAAACATAAAGGAACTGGAAGATCAATAAAAGATGGAAGTATATAGCGATGGAGGCTTAAGGAAGTATTGAGCGCCATAAACATGCACGAAGGCATGACAAAAATCGAGAGTTTTTCTACCCTATTACAAGACTCCCCGAGTCTGAATAGTGAGGCATTGTTTTCAAAAAGACATAAATATATGACGCCCGGCGTCTTTACTCCTTTGGTTGGCTTCAAGATTCCGGGTTATCCTTCTCCGCCTCTCCGTCGGCTGCCCTGTCCTGGAAGGTTGATGAGGCCCAGTCAATGCCACTCAAGGCTTCAAACTCGGCTTCGTCATCTATTAAACCGGTTGGGTCGACTTCAGGGGCAAAGGTATGCTTACGAGTTGGAGGGATCAGGCTGACTTCATCATAATGAGGTGTTGGAATCCTCCGGTTCTCGCTGTCATAACCCGGCTGATACTTGGTGAGATCAGTGTCGTTCCCAATGAGAGTAGCCACAGGGCGTATGTCTTTCACACAGGCGGTGAAGTCTGCTTCATCAAACAAGGTTCCATCCTCCTTCAGACTCGGGTATCCAAGAGTGAGGTCGGCCGGGTCTAATTCTGGAATCCATGCTTTAGCTCAACTCAACGCAGCTATAGCTCCGGCTCTTGCAGATGCCCGCCTTAGTTCTTGAACCCGCTGAGGGAGCACAGCAAGCCGCTTCAGCACATCCTGTAGGAGATGAGGAACATCATTTGATAAAGCCACAACAGCCAGAGCATGTTGTGACCCGGTGTAGAGCTGTTCCACCAGAGTATACACTGCCTTCAGCTTGATCAGCATGTTCTGCTTGAGGTTTGTGCTCCTGGGGCCTACATTATTAAACATAAGGTGAGCCGGAGGTAATAATTAAAGTGGTCATCAAAGGAAGGCTTGCATTACTTAAGGTTTATATATCATCACTTAGCGAAGATGGCTGAGACCATTTGAGATATCTGGTGCTTTAAGCCGGACAGCTCGGCTTTTGCTTCTGCAAGTGATGCTTCTGCTGTCTCGGCCCGGGTCACCAGTGAGGCCTTTTCATCAGCCCAAGTTTTCTTTTCCGCCTCAAAATTCTTCTTCAACTTCTCTTGTTCAGAGACGCTGAATTCAAACATGGAGTTGGCCTTTTGAATTTCAAGTTCCTGGGCTGTCAGGCGGCTCTTTAGGTCAGCAATCTCCGACTCAAATTGACTTATAGTGGCCTGCATTGATGCCGGGTTATAGTCAGGATCATGGTAAAGTAACATTAAGTCCCAAGCACTTTGCAAGCAAAGATACTTGACACTTGGGGGCTAATGTATGCTGAAGAACTCAAAAATTGCTACGCCGGTTCATGAAAATTAAGTCCCAAGCACTTTGCAAGCAAAGATACTTGACTCTTGGGGGCTAACGTGTATTGCAAAGTTCAAGGCATTATGCTATAGCCGGGTTAAATATTTTCTTTCTAAAGCCGGACAAGCAATGCTAGGCAGTTTTCTAAAGTCTACAGCATACTTATTCATAAGCAACAGACTTGGGGGCTGGTACAGTAAGTATGATTGAGAAAAAGTAGCATAAGTCACACCTCAGATTTTTGATGTATCTGCTTCACCATGTCAATTTCTAGGTCACGACTGCTATGTACTTGATTGATATAGCCGAAAATGATCTCTCCAATGCTCAAATGAGCATAGTCAGCGACGTCCAGCTTGTCCTTTCGGCGTTCTAATAATTCCTCCTTAGCAGAACACTTGGCGAGTACAGTGGGCTGTGCCGGCTCAACAAATTGAGTCTTGAGGATTTCCACCTCCAGATCGTCTACCTTGGCAGGGCTAGGAGCCTCCGGGTTATCAAAATCATTGATGGCTTGCTCAGCAGGCGGGTCAGAAGAAGTTACAGGAATATCATGAGACGGTTGAAGCGGTGGCTCGTGAGCAGAGGCATCAGGAGCAGCCGCTCCAAGCGCTGGATCTGTTACAATAGGGTCCTGGGCCGGCTTATCTTTCTTTGCTTTCTTCCTGGGCTTCACTTGCACGCTGTGGACAAGGCAGAAGGATGAGTACAAAGCATGAATAAGACAAAGTATAAGGTAAACAAATTTTACATTACTCGGGTGCAGTTTTAAAAGCCGGCATGTTGGACTGCATAGACTCGCCGGAGGAAGGAGAGGTATCCTGATAATTGGAGTCAGAAGAATTGAGAGGTTGGCGAATTAAACCCGCCAAAGGTGAAACAGAACGTAAGTCAGAGATAACCTCATTCCGACGCTTCCTGGTTACGTCAGGTAAGCCGGAGGAGAGCTCTGCATCCTTGCTGGTCCGGGTCTGCCTCCGGCTTTCATAAAGTTGTCGCTTCAAAAGAAATTGAGGATCTTGGTAAGCCAAAGGATGTGAAAATCTTACTTTCCGGGTCACTCTTTGAGTTTTCTGCCATGGCAAAGGCTCGGAGTCGGAGGAGATTATAGTTACCTCTTCCTCGACGGGTTGGCTGTTTCCCGTGTCTTCCTGAAAGGGAAGTAATGTCAGTAAGGTGATGATAAAGAGTCGGGAAGTTAAAAGTTACCTCTTCTTCATCGTCGTCAGAATCATCAAGTTTGAACATTTCTGAGGCGCATGGCTTCCTCTTCTTTGAGGTTCCAGTCTTGGTGGCTTTTCTTTCGGCTCTCTTGGCCGCTCTGGCTTGTTTAGCTGCCTCATGGTCATACTTGACCTTCCAGAAGTTGTCATTTGCCTGTGAATAATGATAAAGGGTTATGAGTAAAAAATAAGGTATAACAGAGTAAAGAGTAATCATTGAGGCTGATGACTCACTTCAGGGGCCGGGTTCTTCTTGCAGAAAGGCAGTAAGCCGAAGGCATTACTGGTCACCGTGCCCTCTTTCAATAAGGACTAGGTTGTAGCCTCCACCGCGTCATCTGGTAAGTCGTCAGGACTATGACGCAGGGGATCATCCTTCTCGCCTGAGTAAGTACACATTAAGCCAGGGCGGCGGCTTAACGGAATCACTCGCCAAGCAACCCAGACTCGGACCAGGTCGATGCCGTCTAAGTCGTTCCCCAAAAGAGCTTTGATCTTCTTGATAGTGGGGGTGAGTGATAGACGTTCAACGACAGTCAACTTGTCCTGCAGCGGGTGGTTGGATTCAAGGCGCAAGGCACGGAAGCCGAGCAGCGGGTTCTCACCAGCTGGAGAAGTGTCCTGGTAGTAGAACCATGTCTGGTTCCAATCTTTTGGATGCTTCGGCAGTTCAGCATAAGGGAAAAGGCAATCTCTCTGCCGCTGAATCGAGATACCACCAAGTTCTAGACTGGGCCCGTTGGCACGCTCGTTCTACCGATTTAAGTAAAATAGCTCTCTGAATAAAAGCAAGTTGGGCTCTTCTCCAAGGTACACCTCACAGAAAACTTGGAAGTTGCAAATATTTGACACGGAATTGGGCCCGATGTCTTGAGGTCTCTGGTCAAAGAATTTCAGAACATCCCTGAAGAATTTTGAACTGGGTGGAGCAAATCCCCGGCTCATATGATCAGTGAAAATGATCACTTCCCCTTATTTGGGATGAGGTTTCTCCTCAGACGGGTCAGGAGCGCGATAAGACATGATCTCCTTCTTGGGCAGATAGCCGGATTTCACAAATTCAGACAATGTGCTCTCTGTGACAATGGACTTGACCCAGTTGCAGGTCACCGGAGGTTTGGGAGCTTTGGGTGCCATTGTGTAAATCGAAGCCTATGACAAGATAAAAGAATTTTTCTGGCTCAATTCATAACCCGGAGGAGAGCATTATTAATTTATTCAAGGTGGCGGCTTAAGAAGGGGCCTAATGACATATGGGTAACTATGCAATGGTATTTAAGTCGCTACAGGTATCAAAGGTAGTTAAAATTTTCTTAAGTCGCCAGAAGCAAGCGAGACTGACAGCCGGTGTTGTCTTAACCCGGTCACATGGACTACTATGGCTAAACACAGATTCAACATATGCAATTTTTTGCTAAGTGTGGAACAAACAGGTTTCACAAGTTGCAGTTATTATTTTGGATCAAACGGTTGCTCTGAAAAGAAAAATTTCTAGACCTAAAACAGTGCAGAGAAGCTCATACACTCGAAGAGGGCTTCCGAACAAGGGAAATGAGATCTGTTTCTATGCAAGTTAAGCACAAACAATCACCGCAGCAGTTCTACGTTATTTTTACGATCTAACAGGGCATTGGAGGTAAAAACTGTCGAGGGTTTGCAGCGGGCGGCGATGAACACCAACGAACTCAAAAAAGTTCCAATGCAGATCTAAGAAAGGGAAGGAGAGGAACTCACGGATGTGGACGAGCTGCGGAGGTTCGCCGTTGATTTCTGGTCAGAGTCAGGTTGATGTAGCGGCCTGAGTCGGTGAAGACGAGGAGTTCGACGGCGGCGGCGGCGGAGCTCGAGAGATAGAGAGGCAGCAAGAGGAAGAAGACGACTGAAAGAGGGGAAAATGGAAGACCTAGGTCGTGCCTATTTATAAGGGAAGGCTGACTGAGACGGCGCGAGAAACGAGGAGACCAAACATCATTATCCAGCGGCCCCGATGCCTCGGTTTTCGGAAGGGTTAGTAAAGGCAAATATCCGTTGGAGGATACAACGGAGTAAAATATGAATTTAATTGAAGATGACGTCACCGCAGGTTAACACGGATCCAGAAGATGACGTCACGACGGGTTATGACCTTTTCGCAGGACTGAAGACAGAAGGACTGGTTGTCAAGGTATTTTAAGATTGACATGAACCAGTTCAAATCAATCTGGGGCCTAATGTTGGGGATATGACTATTTGTGTAAGCCGCCCAAGAGGGGCAGGGTTACGCAAAGAGAGACTCATCAGAAGAAGCCCAAGACCAAGCATGAAGATGGCGGTTCAATAAAGGGTCTAAGGCCCATTGGCGACTTAAGGCCCATAGTGATAAACCGCCATGATGGCATGACTTGCATTATAAGGTAGAATTAACTAGCCACCGAGCCGGACACTGTCTATAAGCCGGCCGGGACTCTGTAGGCCACAGGGCATCAACCCGGGTATATAAGGGGACAACCCGCTGGCGGCTTAGGGCAAGAAACAACACATCGAGAACCGGGCATAGCGTATCTCGCTCCCTGGTCATCAAAACCTCAGCAATACCAACCCAACTAGACGTAGGCCTTACCTTCACCGTAAGGGGCTGAACTAGTATAAACTCTCTCCTGTCCCTTGTCCCGATTAACCCCTTTAAGCTTCCTAGTTGTGATGGCTCCACGACTAAGTCCTTGCAAGAGGACATCTGCCGTGACAATTCCACGACAAGATGGATTCAGAGGAGGAGTCTGCTTCTGAGGAGGCAGAGGTGGAGTCTGAGGAGGAGTCCGACTCTGGCGTTGCAAGTTTGGCTCTAGCTACAGCCTACGTTGCCAAGTCCATCTTCAACACTGAAGACAATGGCCCCGTCACCAACGCTGATGCTAATGACAAGGACGACTCTGCTCCCACCTACTGCTTCATGGCACGTGGTGCCAAGGTAAAATCACGCGATGCTTACTTTCAAACATGAAGTGAAGATGAATCTGATTGCGAATCCAAACCCAGCTACAAAACACTTGCTAAAATTGCAACTGAACAACAGAAAGCTATGGAACATACTCAAAAACTGTTAGACAAAAGTGATGACCTGTTGGACGCGGAAATGACCCGTTCTCAGTCCTTAATTGAAGACATAAAAAATCTTCATATTAAGTACCAGGAACTTGAAAGTCGTCATGAAACGCTCTCAACCACTCATGAAAAGCTCTCCTATGATTATCTTCAAAGAAATCAAGAGCTTGAGAAATTGAGAGCGGCTCATGAAGATATTCAAAAAGAGAATGAGTCACTTCGCGCTCAACAGATCAGTCCCGCTCAGGAAGGATTTGAACCACCATGTCTAAAATGCCTTGAGCGTGATAACGCTACCTCTGTTGTTGAATGTTCTATTGCTGCTACTGTTGCAATATCTTCAACTGTTGATGTGGTAACTAACCCCTCTGCTGAGGATACCACTACTATTGCTGATGAAAATGCTAGGTTGAAGACATTGCTTGAAATAGGGATGTACAAAAGTCTCAAAGGGCATCAGACACTGTGCGATGTCCTCGAAAAGAAGATTCTGAACCAAAACCCTAGGAAAGAGGGTGTTGGGTTCGAGAGGAAAATAAACGTTGATGGTTCTTACTGGAAGCCTGAGCAGTACCCCAAAACCACATGGGTTGCTGCAAAGGAACCTTCAGTGGATCCATCCACCTTATCTGGCTTCACTTGTGCTAACCCTATTATCATTGATGAATCCTTTGATGCAAACTATAGACTGTTTAAGAATCAGAATGGTGAAGTGTTTGCCAGATATATTGGTACTAACTGCAGGAATGGGCCACCTATGAAGAAGATCTGGGTTCCCAAAAGTTGTTTTGAGAATCTTCCTGTGAATGCCATCATGACACCGCCTGGGAAGAAGACAAATCCTAGACCAAAGGCTTCATATGGTCCAAAGGCTTCATACAGATAGAGGACTCAAGTGAGTCACCCTAACGCCAATGTTTGGCAGGGAAACCATACGCAGACTTATGAATATGAGCGTGCTTCTTCAAACCGCTATGTTCATAAAACTAAGAACTTTTCTGCTTATTCATATGAGTACTATTCACCTCCTGCAAGGCTATTTGCTAGGGCTTCAAAGCCGAAGTTCTCAGATGCTGCACTTAGACTCATTGCTTCTAAGCCACCCCTGAAGATGTGGGTGGTTAAGAAGAATTAACTTTCTTTTGCAGGGAAAGGTCTCCAGCCAGAAATCAAAGGCGTCTGATGCTATTGCTGGGGACCTAAAACATCTTGTAGGGCGCAAGATCAAATGCCCAAATGGTCTCACTATGTATTTTGTTCCTGAATCGCTTGCCAATCATCCTATCAGTCCTAATCTTGATCTGAGCTTTGATAATCCTCTTGCCCGTCAAATGTTTATGCTTCACATTACTCTTTGTGAAGCCTATCCCCCGAACTGTACTGTAGGGTATGACACCTCATGCTTCAAAATGGATTATGGACAGCGGATGCACTAATCATATGACTGGTGATCAAAGTCTTCTCATGGACTCAACCTTACGTCCATCTGACAAGAGTCACATCACATTTGCTGACACTGGTAAAAGCAAGGTATTGGGTCTAGGTAGAGTTGCAATCTCAAAGGATCAGCACATGGATAAAGTGATGCTTGTTGAATCCCTTGGCTTCAACTTAGTGTCTGTCTCAATGCTTTGCGATTTGAACATGATTGTGATATTTGGAAAATATCATTGCCTTGTACTAATGGAATCTGACAAATCTCTTGTCTTTGAAGGGTATCAAAAAGATGATCTGTACATGGTAGATTTCTCAGCAGGACCACAGCTTGCCGTATGTCTTCTAGCAAAAGCTTCCGAGTGTTGGCTCTGGCATCGAAGGCTAGGGCATGCTGGCATGAGGAACTTACACACTCTCGCAAAGAAGAAGCATGTCATAGGCATCGAGGGTGTCAAGTTCAAGAAGGATCACTTGTGCGGTGCCTGCGAAGCTGGAAACATGACAAGGGCCAAGCATCCCTTGAAGAAAATCATGACGACATCTCAACCCTTCGAGCTGCTACACATGAACTTATTTGGCCCTACTCACTACTCTACTCTCAGTACTACTGCTTATCTCTATGGCTTCGTTATTGTTGATGATTATTCAAGATATACGTGGGTGCACATAATTCTCTACAAGACTGAAGTGCAGGATGTCTTCAGACGCTTCGCCAACCGTGCCATGAACAACTATGGCGTCATGACCAAGCATATCAGGAGTGACAACGGCACTGAGTTCAAGAACACCGGCCTCGACCTTTACTTGGATACATTGGGAATCACTCATGAGTTCTCCGCTCCGTACACACCTCAGCAGAATGGCATCGTGGAGCGCAAGAACAGAACACTCATTGAGATGGCTCGGACGATGCTCGATGAATACAAGACTCCAAGTAAGTTCTAGCCTGAAGCTATTGATACTGCATGCCATGTCATCAATCGTGTTTATATTCACAAGCTTCTGAAGAAAACATCCTATGAACTCCTGGTAAGAAACCAAATGTCAGTTACTTCAGAGTATTTGGTGCTAGATGCTGGATCAAGGATCCACATCACACTTCAAAATTTGCACCGAAAGCACATGAGGGTTTTATGCTTGGTTACGGAAAGGATTCGCACTCCTACAGAGTCTTCAACCTCTTTCACTATAAAGTGGTTGAAACTGTGGATGTGCGGTTCGATGAGACTAACGGCTCGCAAAGAGAGCACCTGCCAAATGTGCTAGATGAAGTTACACCTTGTGAATCCATCAAGCTCATGGGAACTAGAGAAATCATACCAAATGAAGCACAACCTGAAGAGGAACTTATCATTTCTGCACCTAATCAAGCAGAAGACAATGCTCAGCCCGAGGACAATCCCCCTAACGATGACAATGATCAGCAAGAACAAAATCTTCGTCCAGTTCATCCTCGTGTTGCAAATGAAGTACAGATTGAGAAGATTATTGATAGCATCAATGCGCCTGGTCCACTCGCTCGTTCAAGAGCAACACAACTAGCAAATTTCTATGGGCACTTTGCATTTGTCTCAATATCTGAACCCAAGAAAGTTGCTGAAGCCTTCATGGAACCTGAATGGATTCAAGCTATGCAAGAAGAGCTTCAACACTTCAAGCTGAACAATGTCTGGGAACTTGTCAAACGTCCTGACCCTCGCAAGCACAACATAATAGGCACAAAATGGATATATCGCAACAAGCAAGATGAGCATGGTTAAGTTGTCAGAAACAAGGCTCGTCTCGTTGCTCAAGGATACACTCAAGTTGAAGGGATTGACTTCGATGAAACATTTGCTACTGTGGCTAGGCTTGAAGCTATTCGCATACTGCTAGCCTATGTGAATCATCACAACATCCTGTTATATCAAATGGATGTGAAGAGTGCATTTCTCAACGGGAAGATTGAAGAAGAAGTGTATGTTGCACAACCTCCTGGCTTTGAAGATCCAAAACATCCTGATATGGTGTACAAGCTAAACAAGGCATTGTATGGCCTCAAACAAGCCCCTCGCGCTTGGTATGACACACTCAAAGACTTCCTGAAGAGCAAAGGCTTCAAACATGGTTCCCTGGATCCCACACTCTTCGCGAAGACATATGATGGTGAACTGTTTGTGTGCCAAATATACGTGGATGACATTATCTTCGGCTGCACCAACCAGAAATACAGTGATGAATTTGGACACATGATGCAAGAGCAATATCAGATGTCCATGATGGGTGAGCTGAAGTTCTTCCTTGGTCTTCAAATCCGTCAACAAAGCAATGGCATCTTCATATCTCAAGAGAAATATCTCAAAGATTGCCTGAAGAAGTTTGGAATGCAAGACTGCAAAGGTTACACGATGCCAATGCCAACCAAGAGTCATCTGGGTCCTGACGCCAATGGTAAAGAGTTCGATCAAAAGGTATACTGCTCCATGATTGGTTCTTTACTTTATCTATGTGCATCTAGGCCAGATATTATGCTTAGTGTTTGCATGTGTGCTCGATTTCAAGCGGCACCAAAGGAATCGCATCACTTAGCTGTGAAGTGAATTCTTCGATATTTGGCTTACACCCCAACATTAGGATTATGGTATCCAAAGGGCTCAGAGTTTGATCTAGTTGGATTCTCGGATGCTGATTATCTTTGTGACAAGGTGGATCGCAAGTCTACATCGGGCACATGTCACTTTCTAGGGCGATCACTTGTCATTGGTCTTCAAAGAAGCGTAATTGTGTATCACTCTCCTTTGCTGAATCTGAATACATTGATCTTTGGATCTTGTGCGCTCAGCTTCTATGGATGAAGCAAACACTCAAAGACTATGACATCCATCTGAAACAAGTACCACTCTCTCGCGACAACGAAAGCGCCATCAAGATTGCCAACAACCCAGTTCAGCACTCGAAGACAAAGCACATTGAAATTCGTCATCACTTTCTCGAGAGATCATGTCATGAAGGAAGATATTGATATCATACACGTCAACATCAAGAGCAATCGGCGATATCTTCACAAAGCCCTTGGATGAGAAAAGGTTTTGCAAGTTGCGGTGTGAGGTAAATATCTTGGAATCCCCGAATGTCCTGTAATCAGGAACACATCCTAACACTTATGCATGTTGATGACTTAGATGTGCAACACACGAAGTAAAGTATATCTTCAATCAATGAAGACCTACACTCTAAGTGTGAATACATTAACCCGGAATTTGACTTCGGAGCGCCACAATAATTGTGCGCCATGTCTTGGTCTAATACTTCCTATACGGTGGGTAACGCCACCACCAAATTCTTCTGTTTGAAGTGTTTTTCTCATGGCGTTACATTTGCTATGTATTCGCATTTGGTTTGTCTTCATTATCAACATGACTTCATGTTTATCTTCACAATGTTGATTTGGTTTTATTCTGATATATACATATACATATATTAGTGTTCTATCCTCTACAGCATTCACTTATAGCTATGTCTTCTTGTTTGAATCTTTTGAACTAAGTGAATGTGATCGGACCCTAAACTCTCTATGCTTTCTACCTCAAACTCTATCTATCCAAATCATATGCATTTTGTTGAAACTGTCGAATGTCTTCTCTGCGTCCTTGTCAGCAGAAGACACAGAGACAAACATTAAATCTGTTTTAAATGCTCAATTCTTATTGCCTGAAACCAGGAGAAGCCGGAACGACCATCCGACAGTCCAGGCGGGCGTGGGAACGTGGGACAACTCCCAATGTGTTGCATGTTCGCCACGTGTCCCTCAGATGTGAACCGCCAGGGGCACCTGCGTAATTGCGCTGTGGCATCCCTTTCCCTATAAATACACATCCAATCGTGGTCAAAATCTTTCTTCCACCTCTCCACCTCGACAAACCCTAGCGCCACCGCTAGCTCTCGATGACGCCGGCGACGAAGCGCTTAGCTGCCACGACCTCTCCGACGACGTCTTCACGCCGGTCGCGGACATCGTCTTCTCCGTCGCCGCCGTTGGTGTCCTCCGTCGCCAAGTTAGGGCACGGAAGATCGAACTGCTCGGCCTCATCTTCTACTCCATCTAGCAGTTCATCATGTGGTAAATTAAAACCCTCTTTTTACCGTCTTTTTGATCCTATAGATTCATCCTTTCTACCAAAAGTGGTTTCTGCCTCCACAAATTTGGATCTATCCTGTCTGCATCTCATATGATGCCTAGTATATTCACTTATGCTTCACATGTAGTTAGATTCCTCACTTGTACTTATTCTTGGATTCGTACAAATCTGGAACCAACTCTCAACATGTAAGTGAATGTCTTCGCGCTATGAGGTCAATGTCTTCTAAACTGATTTATCTTCAAAATCTTCTGAGAATGCATATGACCTCTTCCCCTTCCCTCACATCTCTAATGCTGTCACAGGTACATGTCCGTGGGAGAATCCCTTGGTTCTCATAGTCTACATTCATTTGCAGAATTCTTACAGCATGATATCAACTCTCCCAAAGCCAGTTCCTGTCTGACCAGCAGACGGAAGCCTTTGACAGTGTTGAAGCCATTCAGTCTGAACTTCATGGCAACAGACAAGTCTGCAAGGAAGGGTGGCAGACAGCGCTGTGGGAACACATTGAAGGATTTGCCACCAGACCTCTATGAGCTGTACAAGACAGATCCAGAGGAGGACTACAATCAACGAAAAACCCGAATCCAATGGATTCGAAGATATTGGGCAGAACAATGGTACAAGTACAGGTTTGTGACCCAGGAATATGCTGAGAAGAATGCCATCAAGCGACCCTGGGGAGACATCTTGTACAAAAATCTTCCACCCAGGTCCAGAGCTGAAGCCATTGATCAAGGCTTCTACCCTTGCATGGTCCGTGGACCACAGCCAGCTGATGCCGACCCATCTTCATTGCTATGGTGTCGTGACGACAATCTGTTCAAGCGCAACTTTCAGTTTGCCAAGAACTCGGCCAAAGAGAACAAGAAGTCGCGGGGATTAGACTTCAACCCCGGTCCCTCTGCTCCTCGTGCCGATGGGACACGTGAAGCTGAACCCAATCTTGTTGGGCCCTTCTACAACCTAGAAGGTCTCATCACTCATATTATGGTTCAAGGGACAGCCGTGGATGAACCTGCAGGCGACGCTGATTCTGACGAAGCTCCTGCACCACCGAAGCCTAAGAAGCTGAAGAAACCAAGGCTTCGAAGCCTTCCACTGCACCAAAAGCTTCACGAGCGAAGCCTCTGGCCACTGCTCCTCCTGCACCAAGTGTGCAGTCTGAAGATCTCTCACGCATCTCCAAGTCTGAGAAGAAGAAAAAGAAGCCCATGCACAACACTGGTCCAGCTCTGCCCCCTGCTGCTGTTCTGAGGAATGAAAACGATGCCATTGATCTTTCAAGTGACGATGATCTTGCTGATGACGCTCTTGAGAAGCTGATAAAGAGCAAGCAAGAGGCGGAAATCTTCAATGATTTGTCTCTCTTTGATGTGGAAGTATTGAATAACTTCATTGATGAGTGGTTTGATACCCCCAATCTCAGCTTTGATGATCTGCAACTTCCCGTCAGCCTAAGCGTCTCCTTCCATGGAGCCATTGCTCCTGAGATGGCTCTTGCTCAGAAAATTGTTGAGCTGAAGCACAAGATTGATTATGAAAAGGCTCAGTTCAAGAAGCATGTGGCCAAGCTCAGCGTAACAGACGTCCAGAACTTCAAGGTCATGTTGCATGAGCTCAAGGAAGCATTTCACAAGAAACGTGAAGAAGCCAAAGGTTCTCGAGAGCGCATGAAGCTTCTGGTTGCAAAGTGTGTTCAAGCTTACAATGAAGCTGAGAAGCGCAAGTCACTTGGGCGTCCTGGCATCGACCCTAAGATGGCTGACAAGCAGAAGAAGAAGCCTGATGTGGACCAAGCTGAACCATCCAGGCGGGAAGAACCTCACATTGTCTTCCTCGCTAGTATGACAGGCATGAAGCCTAAGGTCCCCACAGTGGCTTCAGAGCTTCAGAAGACAAGGGTAGCCGAAGCCAAAGCTAGAAAGTGCAAGACCAAGAACACCACTGACGACCCTCCACCCACCAAGAAGCGCAAGACCAAGAAGAAAGATCGAGCTGCTCCTATAGAGCCCCTTGTCATCGAGCCAATTTTTGTTGCTCGTCCTGCATCTGCACAACAAGAACGTTGTTTGATAGTTCACGAGCCTGCTTCCCCAGAGGCTCCTGAAGCTGAAGACATTCCAGCTGTTGACCCCACCGTAGCTGAAGACATTGGTCATCAAGACAATGTTGAAGATGATGAAGTCCTTCCTTAGATCGAGCATACTGTGGTATCATCGCCTATTCTTACGAACAGCGAACTCATCAGCATTGGTCGTCCTTTGACGCCAATTGCTCAGGATGAATCATGGGCTGATCACCCTCAAGACTCCCCCCGTCAAGCAGAAACACCAGTTATGAAGGAAATATGCCCTAGAGGCAATAATAAAGTTATTATTTATTTCCTTATATCATGATAAATGTTTATTATTCATGCTAGAATTGTATTAACCAGAAACATAATACATGTGTGAATACATAGACAAACATAGTGTCACTAGTATGCCTCTACTTGACTAGCTCGTTTATCAAAGATGATTATGTTTCCTAGCCATGGACAAAAGAGTTGTCATTTGATTAACGGGATCACATCATTAGGAGAATGATGTGATTGACTTGACCCATTCCATTAGCTTAGCACTTGATCGTTTAGTATGTTGTTATTGCTTTCTTCATGACTTATACATGTTCCTATGACTATGAGATTATGCAACTCCGTGCTTACGGAGGAACACTTTGTGTGCTACCAAACGTCACAACGAATCGGGTGATTATAAAGGAGCTCTACAGGTGTCTCGGAAGGTACATGTTGGGTTGGCGATTTTGAGATTAGGATTTGTCACTCCGATTGTCGGAGAGGTATCTCTGGGCCCACTCGGTAATGCACATCACTATAAGCCTTGCAAGCATTGCAACTAATTAGTTAGTTGCGGGATGATGCATTACGGAACGAGTAAAGAGACTTGCCGGTAACAAGATTGAACTAGGTATTGGATACCGACGACCAAATCTCGGGCAAGTAACATACCGATGACAAAGGGAACAACGTATGTTGTTATGCGGTTTGACCGATAAAGATCTTCGTAGAATATGTGGGAGCCAATATGAGCATCCAGGTTCCGCTATTGGTTATTGATCGGAGATGTGTCTCGGTCATGTCTACAAAGTTCTCGAACCCGTAGGGTCCACACGCTTAAGGTTTTGATGACAGTTATATTATGAGTTTATGAGTTTTGATGTACCGAAGGAGTTCGGAGTCCCGGATGAGATCGAGGACATGACGAGGAGTCTCGAAATGGTCGAGATGTAAAGATCAATATATTGGACGACTATATTCGGACATCGGAAAGGTTCCGAGTGATTCGGGTATTTTTCGGAGTACCGGAGAGTTACGGAATACGTATTAGGCCTTATTGGGCCATACGGGAAAGAAGGAAAAGGGCATCAAGGGTGGCCGCACACCTCCCCTTGGTCTGGTCCGAATTGGACTAGGGAAGGGGGGCGCCCCCTTCCTTCCTTCTCCTTTTCCCTTCCCTTTCCTTCCTTCCTACTCCTACTACTTGGAAGGGTCCTAGTTCTACTAGGAAAGGGGGAATCCTACTCCCGGTGGGAGTAGGACTCCCCTAGGGCGCGCCATAGAGAGGGCCGGCCCTCCCCTCCTCCACTCCTTTATATACGGGGGCAGGGGGCACCCCATAGACACACAAGTTGATCTTCGTGATCGTTCTCTTAGCCGTGTGCGGTGCCCCCCTCCACCATAATCCTCGATAATATTGTAGCGGTGCTTAGGCGAAGCCCTGTGACGGTAGAACATCAAGATCGTCACCACGCCGTCGTGCTGACGGAACTCATCCCCGACACTTTGCTGGATCAGAGTCCGGGGATCGTCATCGAGCTGAACGTGTGCTAGAACTCGGAGGTGCCGTAGTTTCGGTGCTTGATCGGTCGGGTCATGAAGACGTACGACTACATCAACCGCGTTGTCATAACGCTTCATTGTCGGTCTCGAGGGTGCGTGACAACACTCTCCCCTCTCGTTGCTATGCATCACCATGATCTTGCGTGTGCGTAGGAAATTTTGAAATTACTCGTTCCCCAACAAAGGGTATCGAGCCAGGTTTTATGCGTAGATGTTATATGCACGAGTAGAACACAAGTGAGTTGTGGGCGATATAAGTCATCTTGCTTACCGAAGATGTCATACTTTGGTTCGCGGTATTGTTGGATGAAGCGGCCCGGACCAACATTACGCGTACGCTTACGCGAGACTGGTTCTACCGACGTGCTTTGCACACAGGTGGCTAGAGGGTGTCAGTTTCTCCAACTTTAGTTGAACCGAGTGTGGCTACGCCCGGTCCTTGCGAAGGTTAAAACAGCACCAACTTGACAAACCATCGTTGTGGTTTTGATGCGTAGGTAAGAACGGTTCTTGCTAAGCCCAGTAGGAGCCACGTAAAATTTGCAACAACAAAGTAGAGGACGTCTAACTTGTTTTTGCAGGGCATGTTGTGATGTGATATGGTCAAGACGTGATGCTATATTTTATTGTATGAGATGATCATGTTTTGTAACCAAGTTATCGGCAACTGGCAAGAGCCATATGGTTGTCGCTTTATTGTATGCAATGCAAACGCCCTGTAATTGCTTTACTTTATCACTAAGCGGTAGCGATAGTCGTAGAAGCAATAGTTGGCGAGACGACAACGATGCTACGATGAAGATCAAGGTGTCGCGCCGGTGACGATGGTGATCATGACGGTGCTTCGAGATGGAGATCACAAGCACAAGATGATGATGGCCATATCATATCACTTATATTGATTGCATGTGTCGTGGATTTGTCATGGCAGATGTCCTTAGCGTGAGGACTTAGTCGTGAGGCCCACACATCTATGTGGTAGCTTGAGGGGTTGAGCGGAATCGAGAGACGCTAGGCGGATCATCACACAAGACGAGGATTTAGACAGCTTCGGGCCCCGGGAAACATCATCTGGTAATAACCCTACATGCTGTTTGAGGCTAGGTCTCATTATGCTCATGAGGGAGTCGTCGCATAAGCCGGCTCCCCCTTTGTGCCTAGCCCTAGATATTGTTTCTTGTTGCCCTCTCCCTTTTTGGGGTGCCCTGCCCCTCCTTATATAAGTCGAAGGGGCGGGTTACATGACTAGTCCTAATAGGATTAGAATTACTCAATTACAAGTGGAGTCCTAGTCTTGCTTACTTTGTAAGGGAATATTCCTTATGCTTTCCTCTTAAGCCGCCCACTGTAGTATCGCCCGCCTGCTTTGGGCCTTGGGCCTTGTCGTCTGCCTAATCCGCCCGCTTGGGTCTCCAAAGAATCACAATGTCCGACGGGTTACATGTAAACCGCCATGTTCGGGCGGATCGCCAGTGAGTCGCCAAGCTCCAGTCGGTTCTCTGGTGAGTCGCCAAGTCCAAATGGTTATACTTCCGCGGGTTACACCATGGGTATATCCCAACATTAGCCCCCAAGTTTAGCTTGGATTTATCCATAGTAAACTTATGCTTTAAAATAAATACAAGAACAAATTTGACAAAGTTGTGCTCGGGTTAAGAATTCTTGTAAACCGCACCGAACATCCTTAAGTCCTTGTCATTTCCTTCTTCTAGAAAATCCGGGGCAATAGACCAGCTTCACAATCAATTTGCTTGTAGAAGAAATATTGTAAACAAATAATCCATTTGAGTCGCTTCCAAAGCGCCGGCTTAAAAAAGATAGGTCTTGAAATACTCATCTGATTTTCAACCGGCTTAAAGATGTAGATCTTGCCGAGTTATAATTTCCAAAATCTCCGGGTTATAAAAGACTGATGATGTCGAGTCATAATTGTTGTTCACGCCAGGTCATGTAATTGATCTTCCTGATTTACTCAAAGGTGAGAATTTGAAGATGTTCCTTCTTTATATGCATAATACATGTAGCCCCCAAGTCTTAAGAGGAGAACATAGTGACAACTTAAGATTTGCTTCAATATAAGTGTTGCAACCTTGAAGAAATCCGGGCTATTCATCTCAATCATTAGTCATAAGCTGAATATTCCACATATGTAGCCCCCAAGTACCGGGTTGTCAGCTTGCAGAAACCTGGGACTTGTAATTGTCGTATGCTCATAAAAACTTCAACCAGTGTAGCCCCCAAGAGTCAGGTCATTATGCAATAATGAGCAGGGACTTTTTAACATGTAAACTTTGAGCAGCAACGTGTAGCCCCCAAGGGTCGGCTCAGTAAGATATTACTGAGATGGGACTTTGTATATGATTCATTGATAATAACATCATATGATGTAATCTCCACCATGGGGCTTGAACCCATGTCCACAAGGTTAAGAGCATCGTACTCTACCAACTGAGTAGTGGATCTTTCAATATAATGTAAAAAAACTTGTGTACCTTGAACTTTTGATAGGAGCAATTAGTAGCCCCAAGGGCCGGATCATTACAATGTGATGAGTCGGATCTTCAATAAATTGAGCAAAAAATGACTTTGCATTAGCCCCCAAGTGCCATGGTGCATGCTGGCAGTGACATGGGACTTGTATATTTGATGTAATCTCGATTTGAACAATGTAGCCCCCAAGTGTCGCGTCGTAAGCCTGCAGCGACTCGGGACTATTCCTTCCATTGTAGAATAAATCATATCCATTAGTAAAATAATAGCCGTTGCGCTAAAGCGACTTTGAATACCTCAATCATAACATTGGTTGTTGATAATCACAATAGAAATCCAGCCATGTTGGCTATTCAAGATTTGAATAATATAATCCGGTATGAAAACCTCAATCATTCAATATCATCATGAAAATCCAGCCAGTTTTGGCTATTAAAGATTTGAATACCTCATCGGTTGACAAGTAAATCCGGAGTTTAAATACCTAGCGGCCCTTGGCCGATGAAGACTTAATGCGCCTTCATTGTAACCCGATGGCGTATAGCTTTTGAGAAAATCAAGAATTAATAACCCTTTTGAGACATCAATTTCAATCTTTGATGATGGGCTTGAACTTGATTATTTATTTAAGCCATAGCTCTGTAAATCCTGCATAGAGTTTAAACAACATATGCCCTGGCGACTTAATGTCAAAAGCCAGGGCGGGTAACCACCCAAATATAGTCTTATCATGCACACAAGTAGATCACAAGATCCCTATGATCCTTTGAATGATACCGCCGGTTTATGTGACCCGGACAGTGAAGTTGATAACTCAACTCTGTAAAAGCCGGCACATATGATATTTGTGACAACTCAAATACTTGTGATTGTATAAAAACAGATAAAAAAATTTGAGGCTTCTGATTCAAATACGATCAGTAAACCGTTCCAAAGGGGTTAAGCTAAGATTCGAATACGATCATATAGCCCCCAGTGGCTTTGGCGATGCCGATCAAGTGGGTATCGACAGCTATGTTCTCTTTGGTTCGAATACGACCTATGTTTGAACAGGAAGCCCCCAAGTGACCATGACAGTTGTTTAACGACGCTGATTCGAATACGATCCACGTCGATTCCCAAAGGGGTTGAGCTATGATTCGGATGCGATCAAGAAGCCCCCAAGTAGGTTCAGCGATTTGCTAATCAAAAGGGTATCGACAGCTATGTTCTCTTTGGTTCGAATACGGCGTATGTTTGAACAGGAAGCCCCCAAGTGACCATATAAATTTTGGCATTGCGCCGATCAAGAGGGTACTGATAGCTATGCCCGTTGAGCAGGAAGCCCCCAAGTGACCATAATAAAATAAGCCGTAAGGCAGGATACCCATGTTTTGAACCGCGCATCATGGCAGCAAGCTCTTTTTGGCACCCTTTAATCTTTCTGAGAACTCGAACTTGCGAAAGATTAATTCTTTTTGAACCGAAACTTTAAATCAGATTTGAAAGCTTCAGTGCTTTGTCACATCCTAGCTAGTCCATGCATTAGTGTGTTGCATCATTTTAACTTTCATCAGAAATTTGAAATGGGGAAGACAGAACCCCCAGAACCCCTTTTGAATCCAACTAGGGTCTTACTAAAATTATTTTCAATGAACCTGAAATGCCCTTCTAAAATGCTCATCACCTTTGCTTTGGTTCAGAGCCTCTGCCAAAAGTGGTGCACAATTTTCTAGGTCATCCTAAGGTTGTTGAATTAAATCATAAGTATTTGAGTTTGGGCATTTAAATTATATAAAATATTTCAAATGCCCAAATAATCCTAAACTAAAATGTTCCATGCTGGAAATATTCCAACTAAGGACCAGTGCGCTTTGGTGAATTTTGGAGTTGTTTAAGTATTTTAAAAGTCCACAAAGTTACGTAAAATAGAAAAAGAAAATGAAAAGGAAAAACTTACAGGCGCCACCCAACTGCCCACTGGCTGGCCCAGCCTCCAATGCCAAGGCCAATGAGCTGCTTATTTGGCCAGTAGTAGTGTGTGCTCGACGGCGAGCACAAAGATGCGTACACGCAGCCCGCCTCGCCGCTTCCCTCACCGAGCTGCCGACGCTGAACACTCCCCTCCCCGATCCCTCGACACCTCTCCTCCTCCCCTCCTCCCCTCGCTCTCCCACGCCATGGCCGACGCCACCGCTTGCCGCACTGCGCCAGTGTCGCGCCTCCGTCGTCCTTGCGCCTTCCCGTCGTGTCTAGGAGCTCCGCCGCCTCCTCTTCGCCGAGCTAGCCGAGCCCCGAAGGCCTCGCGTGGCCCGAGGCCTCTGCACCAACCTCGCCCGACTCCGCCGTCGCCGGAGATCCCCTTCGACGTTGCCGCCGCACCAGCTCATCCCCGACCGCACCGGTTGCCTCCTCGAGTTCTCCGTGAGCCTAGCTACCTCCCCCCTCCTTTCCTTTCTTGCTCCCGAGCCTCATAGCGACCGCAAGGAGCTCAACCGCCTGCGCGCCCATGAGCTTCGTCGCCGACGTGCTCCCGGCCATCCACCGGTCACCCCTCGGTGTCTAACGTACTCACCGCACCGCGTAGCGTCTAACCACCACTTCACGCACCTCACCGCACACCGTAGCCTCGAGTTCGTCTTCACCCGAACTCCGGCGACCGCCAAGGTCGTCGCCGGCGCCGTTTCCGGCCACCCCGAACCCAGCCAACGCCACCAAGAGCTGCGGCTTGCTCCCAGCTACACATAGACGCCCTCCGCGGCTCATTTGGTTGCCGGAACGGCCAAACCCACTCTCGCCGCCGCGTCTGGCTCGCCGGCGGCTAAACGCCGGTGTAGCCGACTCTGACTTTGACCAGGGTGGGCCATGGTTGACTCTCCTGAGCCTATGACAGGTGGGCCACCCCCTGCTAATTACTTAGTTAGTTTAAACTGATTTTAATTAGTTAAGTTAATTGCTGACATGCGGGACTGTAACGCCCCAAGACCGACGCTCCAGAAGACTTCCATATATTCCGAGTTTTGCCGTGTGCCGCCCTTTTATTTTTGCATTGCATCATGTCATCATGCCATCATCTCATAAATCTTTTGCAACTCAACTAAATAAATGGCATGGATCTTTGATCCATTTAAATCGAAGGATTCACATGGTGATTTCTCTTTATAACATATTAAAGCCTCTCAATATTATTAGGGAGCTATAATAAAATTATTCCATTGTTTCGGTATCACCATAACACACTTGCAAATAATTCTCCATGCCTTTGTTATCTCATTTCTTGGTCTCCAACTTTGTCTAATAAATTCTTTCATCATCTTCCGGAGCTCCACCAAAAATCCGAACATTTTTGGACCTTCCCAACCCTCACTTCCTATTCAAATCATTTGAATTTAATTCAAATGAGTTTGAATTTACATCTTGCAATCTTGGCCATTCCTATTTTTCTTGTATCAAACTCATTTTTGTGAGTCCGGGAAAATTATCCCCTTGCGCTTTTATCTTTCCCTAACCCTCTCTTTCTTTTTCTTCTCTTTAATTGTTTTCTGCTAAAGAAAATATAAGAGAGAAGGAGAAGAGTGCCTAGCCGGCCTCTTAGGCCCAGCTCTAACCCAGCCGGCCCAAGGCCCAGCCGCGCCCCGCACCTAAACCCTAGTCCACGCAGCTCTGCTCGATCCCTTCTCCTCCCCTCGTTCCTCCTCCAGCGCCGCAGCGCACACGCATCGCTCAAACCCTGTGCTTGATCCCATCTCCCTCGCTCTCTCCTCGATGTCAAGATCCAGCCAGGGAGAGAAGATCCTCCCGCGCAGCGCCGATCCCCATCTCTCCCCGAGCGCCTTCTCCCCTCGGCCTCCTCCTCGAGCACCTCCTCCACCCCGCAACCATGCCCCGTCGCCCCTCCGGTCGCTGCGACCAGGAGCGCCGCCGCCCTCAACCCTCCTCGTCGTCGTCCATGGCCTTCGCCGCCTTCGCGCCTCCCCGTCGACCACCGGAGCCGCTGCTGGCTGCAGCCCCGCGCTCCTCGCTCCCCTTGCTAGCCAGGAGCTCGTCCCCGAGCTCGGCCAACTCCGGTGGCCCCGGTGCCCGCGCCAAGCTTGCCGCCTCGCCATCTGGTCCTGCCCCTGCCTCGCCTTTGCTTCGAACCAAGGGCCGACGCCCCCATCGCCCGTCGTCTTTGGGCCAAGCTAACGTTGTCGCTTCCTTCGACTGATGCTGCCGCCTCTTTGCCAAGGCCATCGCCGAGTTACCCCAGGACCCGTGGAGTCATGCACGGGAAAACCAAGTCCGAAGACTACCGTGGACGTGTGCCTGGTGTCACTTGGATTCGTCAAGACCGCCAAGACCCATACCTGGTTCGTCAAGTACCGTCTCCGGGATTCACCAAGTACCACGACTGCCGCCGGTGTGCATTTTCGTCAAGTCCGACTACACGTGTACGACTACATCCGAGGTGGATTCCGTCAAGTATCCCTTCGGATCGCCAAGTTCATCGACCCGTGTACCACTACTTCCCTCGACGATTTTGAACCGCCCCGAAATGCACGCTTTGAAGGTATAACCCCGAGACGACCGCCCGTGAACGAATGCATGTGTTGTATGAGATGCTCGTGTTTTCACCGTGTCCGAATTGTCACTCGTTTCCATGCCCCTAACCCGTGGGAACCCGGTAGTCGGGAGCACCCCACCATCTCTAGCTTGTTGCGCACATCCGCATGCCTGCTTTTGCACCAGTATCTCCATGAGCTATCGGAACCGATATGTTGCCGTGACATCATTTTCGGATTCATTGCCGTGGCACCCCTTTCTTCCACCACGGTGACAAATGCTTCATAACATGCTCATGTCAACATTTTCATAAAATAGCATATGACTTGTTTATGTCATCCGCATCATGTTAACAACATTTAAATGCTTAAAATTGTGTTTGCATTAAATTGCTAAAATGCATATGGGGATTTACCGGATTTGTTGTTTTTATGTCCGGCCCCATTTAAATTGTTTAGATGGTATAGTTTTGATATGCTTCACCACTTGCCATGTTAACCAATATTTAATATTGTTGGGTACATAACCGAGAGAGAAACTAAATAATTGATGTGGTGTTTCGTCAATATGCAACCCATTGCATATTGAGCTCCACTTAACTTGTAGTTTTGTTTGTGCATATTGCCATGCCATGCTATTTAAACCGGACATGCATCATACTTGGTTGTGCATCATGCCATGTTTGTGCTTGTTGGTTTACTATGTTGTTTGCTTCTTTCCGGGTTGCTTCTCTCGTTAGCTTCGGTTTCCTTCCAGAGTTGTGAGGATTCGTTCGACTTCGTCCGTTTGTCTTCTTCATGGACTCATTCTTCTTCCTTGCGGGATCTCAGGCAAGATGACCATACCCTCGAAATCACTTCTATCTTTGCTTGCTAGATGCTCGCTCTTTTGTTATGCCTATGCTACGATGCCTATCACTTGCTTATCATGCCTCCCATATTGCCATGTCAAGCCCCTAACCATCCTTTCCTAGCAAACTGTTGTTTGGCTATGTTACCGCTTTGCTCAGCCCCTCTTATAGCGTTGTTAGTTGCAGGTGAAGATGAAGTTTGTTCCTTGCTGGAACATGGAGATGTTGTTCCTTGTTGGAACATGTTTACTTGTTTGGATATCACAATATATCTTATTTAATTAATGCATCTATATACTTGGTAAAGGGTGGAAGGCTCGGCCTTATGCCTGGTGTTTTGTTCCACTCTTGCCGCCCTAGTTTCCGTCATATCGGTATTATGTTCCCGGATTTTGCGTCCCTAACGCGGTTGGGTGATTTATGGACCCCCTTGACAGTTCGCTTTGAATAAGACTCCTCCAGGAAGGCCCAACCTTGGTTTTACCATTTGACTACCTACCACATATACCCCTTCCTTGGGTTCTGCAGACTCAAGGGTCATCTTTATTTTAGCCCCCCCGGCGGTGCTCCTCCGAGTGTTGGTCCGAACCGAGCAGCTTCTTGGGCCACCACGGGAAACTTCGAGGCTTGGTTTTACTCGTAGCTTGACTTATCCGGTGTGCCACGAGAACGAGGTACGTGCGACTCTATCGATTTGTCGGCACATCGGGTGGCTTTGTTGGTCTTGTTTTATTCTTTGTCGAAATGTCTTGTAGCTGGGATTCCGAGACTGATCGGGTCTTCCGGGAGAAGGAATATCCTTCGTTGATCGCGAGAGCTTATCATGGGCTAAGTTGGGACACCCTGCAGGGTATTATCTTTGAAAGCCATGCCCGCGTTATGAGGCGATGGGAATTTGTTAATGTCCGGTTGTAGAAAACCCGAAGTTGATCTTAATTAAAATACACCAACCGCGTGTGTAACCGTGATGGTCTCTTCTCGGCGGAGTCCGGGAAGTGAACACAGTGTTGGAGTTATGTTTGACGTAGGTTGTTCTAGGATCACTTCTTGATCATAGTTGTTCGACCGTGCTTTTTCCTTATTTTCTCGCTCTCATTTGCGTATGTTAGACACCAGATATGCTAGTCGCTTGCTGCAGCTCCACCTCACTACCTTCTCCTACCCATAAGCTTAAATAGTCTTGATCTCGCGGGTGTGAGATTGCTGAGTCCCCGTGACTCACAGATACTTCCAAAACTAGTTTGCAGGTGCCGATGATACCGCAGCGGTGGCCTTTTGAGCTCAAGGAGGAGCTCGATGAAGATCTTGTTCATTGTGTTGTTTGTTTCAGCTTGATCAAGAGTGGAGCCAGTTGGGACGATCGGGGATCTGTGTAGCATTTGGGGTAGTCTTCTTTTATTTTGGTTCCGTAGTCGGACCTTGATTGTATCTGTATGATGTAATGTTTTACTCATGTATTGTGTGAAGTGGCGATTGTAAGCCAACTATGTATCTCTTTCCCTTATGTATTACATGGGTTGTGTGAAGATTACCTCACTTGCGACATTGCTTTCAATGCGGTTATGCCTCTAAGTCGTGCTTCGACACGTGGGAGATATAGCCGCATCGAGGGCGTTACAGGGACCCACCAGTCAGGTTTGACCTGGACGTCCCCGTTGACCTATGACGTCATCCTGACGCATTGCTGATGCAGTAAATGAATTACTGGAATTATTCTGTTATAGGAAATTCCAGAAAATAGTTCAAACTTCAAAAATTCATAGAAATTAATCTGTAACTCCAAATGCAAAGATTTATATATAAAAAAGGATCAGAAAAATCCATTCTATCCATTGGTAAAGGTTTCATGCATGATAGAACAAGTTAAACTTGCTGTTTAAGCAGATTAAGATAATACACCTTTATGGCTATGTTAAATGAGCTAACATTTGAATCTTTGATTCAAATGAGTTCATCCCTATTTGTTCCAGCTTGCATTAGGCCAACACACATTCATAATGCCATGTCATAGCATGCATCATATTGTTGCATATTGCCATGTGTGTTTATTTTCGGTGTGTCTTTCGTGATAGGTTCTGCCTCCGAGGATAATCCCGAATATCCGTCTGAAGGGCAGTATCCTACCACCACTACATCAGGCAAGCAACCCATTGATCATTCCGATACAAACCCATGTTCTTGCTTCGCTCTTGTTTATCGTGCATTAAGACAACGCGATTCAAACTGTTGTGTGCTGCGGTAGTTGAACCCACTTCCTTTGCATGACTGTCATTGCCACAAGAACTAGATGAAACCCACTAATATGTGTAGGAGTTGATTGAGCCATGTTTGTGATTCCTACCATGCTATGCTTGCTATGCTTAGAGTTGTGTCGTCCGGCTCATCGGGATGATGAACTGGAGTGAAAGGTTGTGTCGGGTTCGAGAGTGAAAGTGTTGAACACGTTTTGGTAAAGGTATCGATGAGAGGCCATGTAGGAGTACATGGTGGGTTGTTTCATTGAAGCCGTCCCTAAGAACTGAGTTACGTGTTTGTGATCCATGAAACAGCTTACTACCACGCATTGGGCCCAAACCAATGGACCCTCTCGGCTTCTTAACCACCCTTGTTCTCTGTCCGTGAGTTGCAACTAGTTTCTCGTGTTTGTAGGATATGTGTTGGAGGTCGTATGCGTGGCGCTGACCCTAGGGGTGAGCTATGATGCGGTAGATACACCGTGGCCCGTGTGCAAAATCAATGCCCGTTTGGTATCTCGGGAACCCTGCACACATCGTTCGGGGTCGTTAGTGGAAACCTCGGCGGACTCCTGCGGATGGAACCGAATAGGCGATAAACCTGGACTAGGGACTTGAGTGTTTAGGTAGGCTGTGGCCGACACCCATGTTGGGCTTCCGCTTGAAGGTTGCCGAGTACATGTCGTGTAAACGCGGTAAGTGGTGAGAGCGTGTGTGAAAAAGTACACCCTGCAGGTTAATATGATCTATTCAATAGCTGTGTCCATGGAGAAGGACTTCGGGTTGCCTATAACAGTTCATAGACAAGTAAATGGATACTACTAAAAGCCTCAAGATAAGTGTGAGTTCATGGATGGCCCTCTCGTGGGTTGACGAGAGGATCCACGGTGGAGTATTGTGATGGTGATTAGTGGACTCGTAGCGACAAATGCTTTTCAAGTGGTGTCACGTGGGATAGCTTAGCCAAGAGTCAAAGCTGGCTTGTGCAAATAACTCCACCACCTTCTTGAGAATGTGCATGTATGATAGGATCTGTTGTAAGACTTGATGAGTACCTCCGTAGTCATGTTTGTTAATTAATGTTTTCAGACGACAACACCGCCCCCTCCGATGGGTTTTATGTAGACCTTGACATCGACGAGTGAACTAGCCACCTGGTGGTGATCCAAGGCTTGGGAAGGGCCACTTGAGATAGAAGGGCTTCGACAAGCTTTCTTTCTTTCTAGAGTCTCAGACTCGAGACTAGTTTGCTTCGCATGTGCTTGTATGTTTGTATGACTTGAGTGTTGGGTCATGTGACCCCTACCTGTATGGATATGTTATGTATGGCTCCTCGGAGCCTCTTAAATAAAGTACTTTGAGTTGTAGAGTTTTGTTGTGATGCCATGTTGTATGTACTCATATCGGGCATATTATGTGTATGATTGAAATGCTTGGTATGAGTGGGATCCGACAAACTAGTTGTTTATCCTTGGCAGCCTCTCATATGGGGAAATGTAGTCTCGTGCTTCGGCGATAGTAGTCCGCTTCTGCCCGGTTCACGGAGTCCTGCTAGCCCAAAGACTACCGCTTGGACACTTGATGGCGGCATGTGTTTCACTTCGTTCCTATGTCTGTCCCTTCGGGAAATGTCACGCGTGATATTCGAGTCCCGCCTAGCCTGCTACAGCCGGGATACGAGTCCTGTTAGCCCGATGCTACAGCCCGAATTCATACGTTGATGACCGACATGCTCGATGTGATTCATGTATGCTGTCCCCATGGGTTAGCGCCGCTTTGGGTTCATGACTAGCCATGTCGGCCCGGTTCTTTGTCATATGGATGCTAGCGACACTATCATATCGTGAGCCAAAAGGCGCCAAACGGTCCCGGCCATGGTAAGGCGACACCCGTGGGAATACCGTGCGTGAGGCCGCAAAGTGATATGAGGTGTTACCGGCTAGGTCGATGTGACTTGGAATCGGGGTCCTGACATGCTTTGTGGGAGAAAGATGTCTCTTGAGCCGGATTTTTAAGCCGGAAGCATCATTGTGAGCCGGAATTTTCCTGACGGCTTTTTAATTTTTCATCGATAGAGCAGTAATCTCCGGGGCCGGGTTACTTTCCCCTCTAATGACCCGGAGTTCTTGAATTCATTGAAACCTGCTAACTTTGTCGAGTCATACCACTGTAGCCCCCGAGTCTCAAGACGACTCAAGGAGTTGGCTTGAGATTCTCCATATTTGACCATAGCAGAAAGGTGTATATCATCGGCGCTGATAGCGTGATGTGAATCCACAGAAGGTTGAGGTAACTGCGGCGGGTTATAAATGATCCCGTATGAGCCATGTCAGCAACTCGGCCAATGGTTCCTTCCAACTGGTTGTTTGAAGTTAACCAAACCGTAGTGGCCGCGACTTGTGCACCTACCCATTGAGCCATCCAGTGCAGATGGCGGCTGATAATATATGATAATTTGCCTCCAATTTGTTGGAAGAAAACCAGGCTTCCCAAGTAGTGACTTACTCATACTCAATAAACAGCTCATCCAGAAAAGGGTGGCCCGGTGTGTTGATGTAGACCAGGTCGCGAGAGACGGTAGGTAAAGACGATCGCCGCATCAGAGGCGGCTCAGACGGATGAATCGGCCACGGTGCTGGAAACCGGCGCAGGCAAATCAACCACGTCGTTTTGATGTAGTGAACAATTGTCGGGTGAGTCGGCCGCGGGAGCAGACAGATGAATCAGCCGCAGCGTTTGTAAGCCGGTGCGGACGGGCGAGTCATCCTCCTTGTTGTAAGCCGGCGTGGTCGCGAGAGACGGCCACAGTGTTGTAAGCCGGCGCGATCGCGAGAGACGGCCACGGTGTTGTAAGCCGGCGCGGTCGTGAGAAACGGCCACGACGTTGTAAGCCGGTGCGGGAGACCGTTGAGTAACGACGACCACCTGTGCCAAAAGATGTTGGTGTGCCTCCGTCTCCGCGGTATAATATCACTTTTTGTCATAAATAATTTCCCTAGCATAAACAATATTGCAGACCAAGGCAAAGATAAATTGCTTTTTGACAAAAATAATATGTGCTAATAAAACAAACTTGGATGGATATCACCTGATTTGTTTGGATGGCGTTTATCGAGACAGAGGTGGCTCAGGCAGACCAGCGGCTCAATATAGTTCCGGCGGCTCATGCAGACCAGCGACTTAATATAACCCCGGCAGCTCAAAGCGGCAAGGGCGGCTCAACGCGGCTCCGGCGGGTTGATGTAGATTAAGCTGCACGGGCGGCGACTTGCGCACATCTGTTCCATCAGTAAGCGGGCGCAGACGCCGGTGCGTGATGGTGCTGACGTACGCTTTATAGGCACAACATGACACCATTTTTGCTGATGTTTTTCTGGACCATAAATGATCCGTTCAATGTGCTTGCAGCACCAGCGCTTTGCAGTATGCCTTTGGGTTTATCCTCCGCGGGATGCATCCAAAAAGAACCAGGTGCGGCGAGCCAACAGTCAGGCCAGGCAAGTCATCAGAGGGGCAGCGGGTCAGTGGGCGATGTTGACAGCGGCTTTTAAAATAAACCACGCTGCAGCAGTGCCGAAGGCGGGCGAGTCAACCCAGGCGGGTGCAATGAACCCAAGTGGCAGTGAAGGCAGGCTCGACGACGGGTCTCAATGGAAACAGGTCACGACGGCTTTAACTAAGGCCTGGCCGGTCTGAAAACGGCTCAGGATCCGTGTGGCAGTTTTAATTCCTTGTTTGATCTTTTGACTACCAAAATTGCTATCTCTCAATCCGGATTGGATCCTTCATCACGTGAACTTTTTTTTATTCCTCCTTAGTCTCACGTGGGAGTGGATGCCAAGTCTCCTCTAGCATAGTCTTCAGTGGCAATCAATAACAGAAAAACTGAACCAGAAGCAGGAAACAAAACCGACTAGACCTCGAATCCTACTCCGGTCCTCGTGTGTGTACTTCTTCAAGGATTGGTAATACTAGTGCAGAACAACCTGATTGACAAATCGCTCCGCCTCAAAATTTTCTTCATGGTTTTACCTTATCCTGACACAGCGTATGGCGGCTCAAGGCGAGGTTGGCGTTGCAAAATCGTCTGAATCCGTGTTTACACCTGGGTCTTTCTCCAGGTCGTGGCCGGTTTAAATAAACCATCCGAGTCGTGTTGAGTTTGACCTTTGCGTTTTAAGCCATGCTGCAGTCTTGGATCTGAACGCCACGTGGCTTCTTGATGAATAGTAGTACTACTTGATTGATCTTGACAGGAGTAGTTGGCATGTCTTTGATCTCCACCTAGAGTAAACAGTAGCTTCGATTGATGGCCACTGGATTTGCAGGGTGTCCAAGAGGTTTCGGTGATGACTAGTTTACGCAAAGTGAAATCGATCTGGTCTCAGGTTGATGGCTCCTGTTGACTTAGCGACTTGCGGCAGCAAACATCTTGCAACCTCGATTTTCTTGAACCTTAAATCTCACAAAAACTATGAATCAGAACCAATGAACTCGAAGCTGATGTAGATCCTCTCCAACCGGCTCTTCCTCATCTGGAAAATTATGAACTCCTTGATCCCTGGGAGAAATCCCTCCAAGAACTCAACACCACCATGCGCGAGCCCCACGGTGGGCGCCAACTATCGTGGATTTGTCACGGCAGATGTCCTTAGCGTGAGGACTTAGTCGCGAGGCCAACACATCTATGTGGTAGCTTGAGAGGGGTTGAGCAGAATCGAGAGACGCTAGGCGGATCATCACACAAGACGAGGATTTAGACAGCTTCGGGCCCCGGGAAACATCATCCGGTAATAACCCTACATGTTGTTTGAGGCTAGGTCTCATTATGCTCATGAGGGAGTCGTCGCATAAGCCGGCTCCCCCTTTGTGTCTAGCCCTATATATTCTTTCTTGTTGCCCTCTCCCATTTTGGGGTGCCCTGCCCCTCCTTATATAAGTCGAAGGGGCGGGTTACATGACTAGTCCTAATAGGATTAGAATTACGCAATTACAAGTGGAGTCCTAGTCTTGCTTCCTTTGTAAGGGAATATTCCTTATGCTTTCCTCTTAAGCCGGCCCACCAGAGTATACGCCGGCCTGCTAGGCCTTGGGCCTTGTCGTCCGTCTAATCCGCCCGCCGGGTCTCCAGTGAATCACAATGTCCAGACGGGTTACATGTAAACCGCCATGTCCGGGCGGATCGCCAGTGAGTCGCCAAGCTCCAGCCGGTTCTCTGGTGAGTCACCAAGTCCGGCCGGGTTATACTTCCGGCCGGGTTACACCGCGGGGTACATCCCCAACAGCATGTGATGTTTATCTTTTATGCATCTTATCTTGCTTTGATTGACGGTAGCATTATAAGATGATCTCTCACTAAATTTCAAGATAGAAGTGTTCTCCCTGAGTATGCACCGTTGCCAAAGTTCGTCGTGCCCAGACACCACGTGATGATCGGGTGTGATAAGCTCTACGTCCATCTACAACGGGTGCAAGCCAGTTTTGCACACGCAGAATACTCAGGTTAAACTTGACGAGCCTAGCATATGTAGATATGGCCTCGGAACACTGAGATCGAAAGGTCGAGCGTGAATCATATAGTAGATATGATCAACATAGTGATGTTCACCATTGAAAACTACTCCATTTCACGTGATGATCGGTTATGGTTTAGTTGATTTGAATCACGTGATCACTTAGATGATTAGAGAGATGTCTATCTAAGTGGGATTTCTTAAGTAATATGATTAATTGAACTTAAATTTATCATGAACTTAGTCCTGGTAGTATTTTGCAAATTATGTTGTAAATCAATAAGCTCGCGTTGTTGCTCTCGTATGTTTATTTTGATATGTTCCTAGAGAAAACTGTGTTGATAGATGTTAGTAGCAATGATGTGGATTGGATCCGTGATCTGAGGATTGTCCTCATTGCTGCACAGAAGAATTATGTCCTTGATGCACCGCTAGGTGATAGACCTATTGCAGGAGCAGATGCTGACGTTATGAACGTTTGGCTAGCTCAATGTGATGACTACTTGATAGTTTAGTGCACCATGCTTAACAGCTTAGAATCGGGACTTCAAAGACGTTTTGAACGTCATGGACCATATGAGATGTTCCAGGAGTTGAAGTTAATATTTCAAGCAAATACCCGAGTTGAGAGATAGGAAATCTCCAACAAGTTCTATAGCTAAAAGATGGAGGAGAATCGCTCAACTAGTGAGCATGTGCTCAGATTGTCTGGGTACTTCAATCGCTTGAATCAAGTGGGAGTTAATCTTCTAGATAAGATAGTGATTGACAGAATTCTCTAGTCACCATCACTAAGTTACTAGAACTTCGTGATGAACTATAATATGCAAGGGATGACGAAAACGATTCCCGAGCTCTTCGTGATGCTGAAATCGACGAAGGTAGAAATCAAGAAAAGAGCATCAAGTGTTGATGATTGACAAGACCACTAGTTTCAAGAAAAGGGCAAAGGAAAGAAAGGAACTTCAAGTAGAATGGCAAGCAAGTTATCACTCCATAAAGAAGCCCAAAGCTGGACCAAAGCACTGAAACCGAGTGCTTACCTCGCAAAGGAAATGGTCACCGGGCGAAATACCACGAATATTTGGTGGATAAGAAGGATGGCAAAGTGAACAAGGGTATATTTGATATCTGGTTTATTGATGTGTGCCTTACTAGTGTTTATAGTAGCCCCGAGTATTTGATACTTGTTCGGTTGCTAAGATTAGTAACTCAAAGCAGAGTTCTGAGAATAAGCAGAGACTAGTTGAAGGGAAATGGCGATGAGTGTTGGAAGTAGTTCCAAGATTGATATGATCATCGCACACTCCTATACCTTCGGGATTAGTGTTAAACCTAAATAAATGTTATTTGGCGTTTATGTTGAGCATGAATATGATCGATCATGTTTATTGCAATACGGTTATTCATTTAAAGTCGAGAATAATTGTTGTTCTGTTTACATGAATAAAACCTTCAATGGTCATACACCCAATGAAAATAGTTTGTTGGATCTCGATCGTAGTGATACACATATTCATAATATTGATGCCACAAGATGCAAAGTTAATAATGATAGTGCAACTTATTTGTGGCACTCCTGTTTGGGTCATATCGGTGTAAAGCGCATGAAGAAACTCCATAAAGATGGATCTTCAGAATCACTTGGTTATGAATCATTTGATGCTTGCGAACTGTGGTTTTTGGGCAAGATGACTAAAACTCCGTTCTTCGGAACAATGGAACGAGCTACTGATTTATTAGAAATAATACATATCGATGTATGCGATCCAATGAGTATTGATGCTCGTGGCGAGTATCGTTATTTTCTGACCTTCACAGATGATTTGAGCAGATATGGGTATATCTACTTAATGAAACACAAGTCTGAAACATTTGAAATGTTCAAAGAAATTCAGAGTGAAGTGAAGAATCATCGTAACAAGAAAATAAAGTTTCTACGATCTGATCATGGAGAAGAATATTTGAGTTACGAGTTTGGCCTTCATATAAAAACAATGTGGAATAGTTTCACAGTTCACACCACCTGGAACACTATAGCGTTATGGTGTGTCCGAACATCGTAACCGCACTTTATTGGATATTGTGCGATCAATGATGTCTCTTACCTATTTACCAATATCATTTTGGGGTTATGCATTAGAGATAGCTGCATTCACGTTTAAATAGGGCACCATCAAAATCCGTTGAGACGACGCCTTATGAATTGTGGTTTGGCAAGAAACCAAAGTTGTCGTTTCTTAAAGTTTTGGGTTGCGATGCTTATGTGAAAAAGTTTCAACCTGATAAGCTTGAACCCAAATCGGATAAGTGTGTCTTCATAGAATACCCAAAGGAAACAGTTGGGTACACCTTCTATCACAGATCCGAAGGCAAAATCTTTGTTGCTAAGAATGGATCCTTTCTAGAGAAGGAGTTTCTCTCGAAAGAAGTGAGTGGGAGGAAAGTAGAGCTTGATAAGGTAATTTGTACCTTCTCCCAAATTGGAAACTAGTTCATCACAGAAATCAATTCCTGTGATTCCTACACCAATCAGTGAGGAAGCTAAAGATGATGATCATGAAGCTTCAGATCAAGTTACTACCGAACCTCGTAGGTCTTCCAAAAATAAGATCCGCACCAATGTGGTACGGTAATCCTATTCTAGAAGTCATGTTACTAGACCATGATGAACCTACGAACTATGAGGAAGCGATGATGAGCCCAGATTCCGCGAAATGGCTTGAGACCATAAAATCTAAGATAGGATCCATATATAAGAACAAAGTGGGGACTTTGGTTGACCTGCTCGATGATCAGCAAGTCAAGTTAAATAAATGGATCTTCAAGAGGAAGACGGACACTGATAGTAGTGTTACTATTTGCAAAGCTCGACTTGTTGCAAAAGGTTTTCGACAAGTTCAAGGTGTTGAATACGATGAGATTTTCTCACTCGTAACGGTGCTTAAGTCTGTCCGAATCATGTTAGCATTTGCCACATTTTATGAAATCTGGCAAATGGATGTCAAAACTGCATTCCTTAATGGATTTATTAAAGAAGAGTTGCATATGATGCACCAGAAGGTTTTGTCAATCCTAAAGATGCTAACAAAATGTGCAAGCTCCAGCGATCCATCTATGGACTGATGCAATCATCTCAGAGTTGGAATATACACTTTGATAAGTTGATCAAAGCATATAGTTTTATACAGACTTGCAATGAAGCCTGTATTTACAATAAAGTGAGTGGGAGCACTACCGCCTTTCTGATAAATATATAACATATTGTTGATCAGAAATGATGTAGAATTTTTCTGGAAAGCATAAAGGAGTATTTGAAAGGAGTTCTTCAAAAAGAAAGACCTCAGTAAAGCTACTTACATATTGAGCATCAAGATCTATTGAGATAGATCAAGGCGATTGATAAGTTTTTCAATAAGTACATACCTTGTCAAGATTTTGAAATAGTTCAAAATGGAACAGTCAAAGAAAGAGTTCTTGCCTGTGTTGCAAAGGTGTAAAATTGAGTAAGACTCAAATCCCGACCACGGCAGAAAATAGAAAAGAAGAATGAAAGTCATTCCCTATGCCTCAGTCATAGGTTCTATAAAGTATGCTATGCTGTATACCAGACCTATTGTATACCTTGCTCTGAGTTTGGAAAAGGAATACAATTTTGATCTAATAGTAGATCACTGGACAGCGTAAAGAATATCCTTAGTGAGGACTAAGGAGATGTTTCTCGATTATGGAGGTGATAAAAGAGTTCATCGTAAAAGTTACATCGATGCAAACTTTTACACTGATCCAGATGACTCTAAGTCTCAATCTGGATACATATTGAAAGTGGGAGCAATTAGCTAGAGTAGCTCCGTGCAGAGCATTGAAGACATAGAATATTTGCAAAATACGTACGGCTCTGAATGTGACAGACCCGTTGACTAAGCCTCTCTCACAAGCAAAACATGATCATACCTTAGTACTCTTTGGGTGTTAATCACATAGCGATGTGAACTAGATTATTGACTCTAGTAAACCCTTTGGGTGTTGGTCACATGACGATGTGAACTATGGGTGTTAATCACATACAGATGTGAATATTGGTGTTGAATCACATGATGATGTGAACTAGATTATTGACTCTAGTGCAAGTGGGAGACTGAAGGAAATATGCCCTAGAGGCAATAATAAAGTTATTATTTATTTCCTTATATCATGATAAATGTTTATTATTCATGCTAGAATTGTATTAACCGGAAACATAATACATGTGTGAATACATAGACAAACATAGTGTCACTAGTATGCCTCTACTTGACTAGCTCGTTTATCAAAGATGATTATGTTTCTGAGCCATGGACAAAAGAGTTGTCATTTGATTAACGGGATCACATCATTAGGAGAATGATGTGATTGACTTGACCCATTCCGTTAGCTTAGCACTTGATCGTTTAGTATGTTGGTATTGCTTTCTTCATGACTTATACATGTTCCTATGACTATGAGATTATGCAACTCCCGTTTACCGGAGGAACACTTTGTGTGCTACCAAACGTCACAACGTAACTGGGTGATTATAAAGGAGCTCTACAGGTGTCGCCGAAGGTACATGTTGGGTTGGCGTATTTCGAGATTAGGATTTGTCACTCCAATTGTCGGAGAGGTATCTCTGGGCCCACTCGGTAATGCACATCACTATAAGCATTGCAACTAATTAGTTAGTTGCGGGATGATGCATTACGGAACGAGTAAAGAGACTTGCCGGTAATGAGATTGAACTAGGTATTGGATACCGACGATCAAATCTCGGGCAAGTAACATACCGATGACAAAGGAAACAATGTATGTTGTTATGCGGTTTGACCGATAAAGATCTTCGTAGAATATGTGGGAGCCAATATGAGCATCCAGGTTCCGCTATTGGTTATTGACCGGAGACGTGTCTCGGTCATGTCTACATAGTTTTCGAACCCGTAGGGTCCGCACGCTTAAGGTTTCGATGACAGTTATATTATGAGTTTATGAGTTTTGATGTACCGAAGGAGTTCGGAGTCCCGGATGAGATCGGGGACATGACGAGGAGTCTCGAAATGGTCGAGACGTAAAGATCGATATATTGGACGACTATATTCGGACATCGGAAAGGTTCCGAGTGATTCGGTATTTTTTGGTACCGGAGAGTTACGGAATACGTATTGGGCCTTATTGGGCCATACGGGAAAGAAGGAAAAGGGCCTCAAGGGTGGCCGCACCCCTCCCCTTGGTCTGGTCCGAATTGGACTACGGAAGGGGGGGCGCCCCCTTCCTTCCTTCTCCTTTTCCCTTCCTTTTCCTTCCCTCCTACTCCTACTACTTGGAAGGGTCCTAGTTCTACTAGGAAAGGGGGAATCCTACTCCCGGTGGGAGTAGGACTCCCCTAGGGCGCGCCATAGAGAGGGACGGCCCTCCCCCTCCTCCACTCCTTTATATACGGGGGCAGGGGGCACCCCATAGACACACAAGTTGATCTTCGTGATCGTTCTCTTAGCCATGTGCGGTGCCCCCTCCACCATAATCCTCGATAATATTGTAGCGGTGCTTAGGCGAAGCCCTGCGACGGTAGAACATCAAGATCATCACCACGCCGTCGTGCTGACGGAACTCATCCCCGACACTTTGCTGGATCAGAGTCCGGGGATCGTCATCGAGCTGAACGTGTGCTAGAACTCGGAGGTGCCGTAGTTTTGGTGCTTGATCGGTCGGGCCGTGAAGACGTACGACTACATCAACCGCGTTGTCATAACGCTTCCGCTGTCGGTCTACGAGGGTACGTAGACAACACTCTCCCCTCTCGTTGCTATGCATCACCATGATCTTGCGTGTGCGTAGGAAATTTTTGAAATTACTACGTTCCCCAACAAGTTACTCCCCCAACTCAAGTCACCACTCCGTTGCTTGAAGATGAAGACTTTGTGGTCCAACCAACTCCCTCTCCACAAGCGTCGCCAGCGTTCCGCAGGCTTCGCAAAGGACCAAGGCCACAAGTCACCTTGTCGAGTGTTCCAGAAGGAGAAGAGCGCCAATCGGTTTCACGCCAAGCATTTCCTGAAGCCTCTCCAACTGTGAACAACCCTGAGTCTGAAGCCAACGTGGCTGAAGATGTTCCGGCCGCATCAGCCGATGACCAAGAAGAACCAAGAGTTGAAGAAGTTCGTGTTGCTACACCCCCGTCCAACCCTAAAGTTGTTCTCGAGGAGAACGCGTCCGACCCTCCAGCTCCTCAAGTGGAGGTTAACAACATTGAGGCGAACACCAACACCAACACTGAAGCCAATGACGTTGTCATGGCTGAAGCTAATGTGGCGCCTGAAGTCAATGTAGTGCACGAAGTGATAGCACCTGAAGTCAATGCTGCACTTGATGAAAATCAGAGCCAAGTCACCGCCATCGCTCGATGCCGCCTCCCAGGCCACATACTATCGAGCAAGCATACAATTATGGTCAGCTGGTCACTGTCAGATGGCCTATTCTGGTTCCTCCACCTGCTGCTGGTCCGCAATTTGATTACCATGTCGAGCATAGGCCTCGGGTCCAGAAGCCCAAGCCAAGACTGCCCAGGTTTCCAGGTACTGCCACTTCACCAGGGTCCTTCAATGCAAATGGCTTCATTGCGCACAACACTTTCTCTGATAGCGCCAAGAATCCCTATTCCAAGCCAAGGATTTCATCAGATCGGTTCTGGAGCTATCAGCAACGCAGTTATTACTCATGTGTTCTCTATGATCAAGGGCGCATCTTCCCTCATATGCGTCTTGACTGCGAAGCCATTGCTGGATTGCCATGCCTTGAAGAAGCCCTTGACTGCTTCCGTGATGCTGGATTGCTGAATTTTGTGACTGATAAGGAGCATTGGAATGAAGAGCTTCTGCTGCAATTCTATGCCACCCTCCACATTTGCGGCTACAATAGGGATCTGAAGACATGGGTCCTTGAGTGGATGACAGGCAACATACACCATGAAGCTAAAGCTTTTGACATTATTGAGCTCACTGGTCTGCCCACTCCAGGTGAACTATATGAACCTGGTTGTCAGCTTCACCGCAATGCTTTGGAGAGCATCTTTTAGAAGCCAGAGCCCAACATGAGCCAAGTGCTGAGCATGATGAAACCTTTGCCACATGACACTGATTACCCAAAAGAATTCTTTGTTGAAGACCTAGAGTATCTGCCCCGCACCATTTATCATATCATAAGGCGAACTCTATGGCCTGTCAAAGGACATTCTTCAGCAGCAAAACTTGAAGGAGCAATGAAGACTTTGGTCTTTTATATCTTCAACGGCATCAGCTTCAATGCTCAAGACTTCTTTATCAGGCAGTTGGCTGCATCAGGCTCTGATCTCTTTGGAATGAAGTTCTACACTCCATGGGTTATGCGCCTCATCAAGCTACATTCAGCTGTTAACTATAAGCCCTCTGCTGCAAACCATCCGATCTTTACGCGGAGGTTGATATGTCGATTGAAGCCATATACCCGAGCACGCCAAGGAGCATGTTTGTCTTCACAATGTTGATCACCAAAGCTTCACGCAACCCATTGAAGGAGTCCAGCAGTCACTCGTGTTTATCCTTTGGCGGGCAATACACGCTTACCTCACCGTGCTCAAACCGAAGCCACCGAAAGCACTATTGCTCAAAGGCCTCGGAGCGATCTCGTGTTCTCAATGATCCGAGCTTCTCGTTGCCTGCATCGAAACAGGATAAGCATCACTCTTGGTGAAGCGGCGGATGCAAAGCCTCTTGGTGGGCGTCAATCACATTCGCAATCTTGCCACCAAGAATGCCTTTGTTACTCATGAAACCTGCCGGAGGTCATGGAAGAGTTTGACATTCTTTGAGTCTCAAGCGGATCTTCAAGACGATGGCTTCACCGAAAGATTCAAGTTTGACTCCACTCCTCCAAGGAATGTTGTCTTGCGACGAACTCCGTCTCTTGAAGACTCTGACTATTCCTCCTCAGCTGCAACGGTGAATGCCAGAGTGATAGATGATGCTACTTCACCACCTCCAACTTCAGCGCATATCGACACTGCACCAAGTTCTTCTGCACCGCCAAACCCCGACGCCAACCCTGCATCTTCTCCTACTCCTTCTGGGAACGAGTAGAGACTCTATGTCTTCAAACCTTTTTGGTCCTTACTGACAAAAGGGGGAGAAGCATATGAGTTGATAGTCTTCAAGCGGGTCCATATGGGTGGTTGCTTTATATTTTGCCTAGTGTTTACAACTCTCGCTTTTGATACATTTGGTTCTTTGAGTTGTAACACTTAAACTTGATGGTGCTACTTGTTTGCTATTCTATGATGCGATGATAAATTCCGCATGTGCGATGATAAATCCCGCACGAAGTCATATTGCAGACGTCCATTTTTCATTATGCATGTCATTATCTTCGTTATATCAAATCATGCATGATGAATTGTCTTCATAAGTTGAAGAGGATCTCCACAAGTACAACCTGCCATGTGCATTTGCATTCCAAAAGCAAATTACTTATATGCACATCTTCAGGGGGAGCCTTTTGCTACTTATGAAGACAATACCTAAATCCTTTACAATTTCACATACTTTTATCCCCGTTGAAAACTTCAACCAGTTTGTCATCAATCACCAAAAAAAGGGGGAGATTGTAATTGCATCTAGTGCCACCCATAGTTGGTTTTGGAGTATTGACGACAAACCTGGTTGAGGGACTAATGTGTTTGTGAGAATTGCAGGATAACACAGGTAGTAGTCCCTCATTGATTCGGTTTACCTACCGGAGATGACCCATAAAAATGTATGAAGACATTGAATACAATGGTCGTATGTGAAGATATTCACATTGAAGACTATGACAAGAGAAGAGATTGCGTGAAGACTATGTAGCGCGAAGACTTAGTTATTTTGTTGTTTCCTTTTCTTCTTTGTTAAGTCATAGGAACCACCGTACTATTAAGTGGGGTCCCAGTGAACAAAGTCAGAGTGGCTGAAGTGATGCTCAACCAAATCCTATGTCTTCGAGTGAAGACAATGAGAGCAAATCTTATCCAGAGTTGGATGAGTCAGCTTTACTTGTAGCCCAAGTCAAGCTGCCGCGTGTGTTTGAAATCTGACCGTTGGAACACGTGTCAGTTCCTTAGTGACCCAGGGTCATTTCGGACAAATCAGGTCGGGTTGCCTAGTGGCTATAAATAGCCCACCCCCTACACCATAAATTGGTGGCTGCTCAGAGTTAGTGCATGGCTTTTGTCGTTTGAGAGCAACCCACCTCCGAAGCTTTTGAGAGAGAGAAATCCTTGCGAGGACAAAGCCCAAACACCCAGAGCCAAAGAGTGTTAGGCATCATCAAGTCTTTCGTCTGTGACACTGAAGACTTGTTACACTTGAGGACTGTGAATCCTCCAGCCGGTTAGGCGTCGCGTTCTGAGCATCCAAGAGTCATTGTGGATCGCCGGTGAACGAAGTCTGTGAAGGTTTGGAAGTCTACCTTGAAGACTTACGAGTGATTAGGCGAGGACCGGTGTCCTTAGCTCAAGGGAATAAGGTGAAGACACGGTCTTCTGAGTTGAATCTCAGCCTCCCTAACCAGACGTACAGTTGTCACAGCAACTGGAACTGGTCGAACAAATCCTTGTCTTCGCCAAGCGACTGGTTCTATCGTCTCCCTCTCTTTATTTACAGTTTGTCTTCTGAAGTCATTGTCTATTTGCATTACCTGTTTGACTTCACTGTGTGACTACTATCGTTGTTTGGCTTCATACCATTTTCCATCCTGATCTTTACTACCTAGCTGCTATTAGTCTTCATGCTTTCACTTCATTTCATACTTTACTATGGTTTTCTTAGTGTAGTCTACCCTCCGCTGCATATCAATAGGTTCATTTCTATTGTTTGTCTTCGAAACTCTCATGTTTTGAAGACTTTCATAAAAATCGCCTATTCACCCCCCTCTAGTCGATAACTAGCACTTTCAGTTCCGCTTCCAGTGACCAGTCCCTTTGCAGTAGAAGCACTTAGTCTCAGGCTTAGGTCCAGACTTGGGCTTCTTCACTTGAGCAGCAACTTGCTTGCCGTTTTTCTTGAAGTTCCCCTTCTTCCCTTTGCCTTTTTTCTTGAAACTAGTGGTCTTGTCAACCATCAACACTTGATGTTTTTCTTGATTTCTACCTTCGCCGATTTTAGCATCGCGAAGAGCTTGGGAATTGTTTTCGTCATCCCTTGCATATTATAGTTCATCACGAAGTTCTAGTAACTTGGTGATAGTGACTAGAGAACTTTGTCAATTACTATCTTATCTGGAAGATTAACTCCCACTTGATTCAAGCAATTGTAGTACCCAGACAATCTGAGCACATGCTCACTAGCTGAGCAATTCTCCTCCATATTGTAGGCAAAGTACTTGTCAAAGGTCTCATACCTTTCGTCATGGGCATGAGTCTGAAATACTAATTTCAACTCTTGAACATCTTATATGTTCTGTGGCGTTTCAAAAACGTCTTTGAAGCCCCGGTTCTAAGCCATAAAGCATGGTGCACTAAACTATCAAGTAGTCATCATATAGGGTTTGCCAAACATTCATAACGTCTGCATTTGCTCCTGCCATCGGTCTGTCACCTAGCGGTGCATCAAGGACATAATTCTTCTGTGCAGCAATGAGGATAATCCTCAAATCACGGATCCAATCCGCATCATTACTACTAACATCTTTCAACATAGTTTTTCTCTAGGAACATATCAAAATAAACATAGGGAAGCAACAACACGAGCTATTGATCTACAACATAATATGCAAAATACTATCAGGACTAAGTCCATGATAAATTAAAGTTCAATTAATCATATTACTTAAGAACTCCCACTTAGGTAGACATCCCTCTAATCATCTAAGTGATCACGTGATCCATATCAACTAAACCATGTCCGATCATCACGTGAGATGGAGTAGTTTTCAATGGTGAACATCACTATGTTGATCATATCTTCTATATGATTCACGCTCAATCTTTCGGTCTCCAGTGTTCCGAGGCCATATCTGCATATGCTAGGCTCGTCAAGTTTAACCTGAGTATTCCGCATGTGCAAAACTGTCTTGCACCCGTTGCATTTCAACGTAGAGCTTATCACACTCGATCATCATGTGGTGTCTCAGCACGAAGAACTTTCGCAACGGTGCATACTCAAGGAGAACACTTATACCTTGAAATTTAGTGAGAGATCATCTTATAATGCTACCGTCGATCTAAGCAAAATAAGATGTATAAAAGATAAACATCACATGCAATCAATATAAGTGATATGATATGGCCATCATCATCTTGTGCTTGTGATCTCCATCTCCGAAGCACCGTCATGATCACCATTGTCACCGGCGCAACACCTTGATCTCCATTGTAGCATCGTTGTCGTCTTGCCAACTATTTCTTCTACGACTATCGCTACCTCTTAGTGATAAAGTAAAGCAATTACATGGCGATTGCATAGCATACAATAAAGCGACAACCATATGGCTCCTGCCAGTTGCCGATAACTCGGTTACAAAACATGATCATCTCATACAATAAAATATAACATCATGTCTTGACCATATCACATCACAACATGCCCTGCAAAAACAAGTTAGACGTCCTCTACTTTGTTGTTGCAAGTTTTACGTGGCTGCTACAGGCTGAGCAAGAACCGTTCTTACCTACGCATCAAAACCACAACGATAGTTCGTTAAGTTAGTGTTGTTTTAACCTTCTCAAGGACCGGGCGTAGCCACACTCGGTTCAACTAAAGTTGGAGGAACTGACACCCGCCAGCCACCTGTGTGCAAAGCACGTCGGTAGAACCAGTCTCGCGTAAGCGTACACGTAATGTCGGTCCGGGCCGCTTCATCCAACAATACTGTCGAACCAAAGTATGACATGCTGGTAAGCAGTATGACTTGTATCGTCCACAACTCACTTGTGTTCTACTCGTGCATATAACATCTACGCATAAAACCTGGCTCGGATGCCACTGTTGGGGAATGTAGTGAAGGAAATATGCCCTAGAGGCAATAATAAAGTTATTATTTATTTCCTTATATCATGATAAATGTTTATTATTCATGCTAGAATTGTATTAACCGGAAACATAATACATGTGTGAATACATAGACAAACAGATAGTCACTAGTATGCCTCTACTAGACTAGCTCATTAATCGAAGATGGTTATGTTTCCTAAACCATAGACATGTGTTGTCATTTGATTAATGGGATCACATCATTAGGAGAATGATGTGATTGACATGACCCATTTCGTTAGCTTAGCACTTGATCGTTTAGTATGTTGCTTATGCTTTCTTCATGACTTATACAAAGTTCCTGCATCTGTAAGATTATGCAACTCCGTTTACGGAGGAACACTTTGTGTGCTACCAAACGTCACAACGAATCGGGTGATTATAAAGGTACTCTACAGTGTCTCCAAAAGTATATGTTGAGTTGGCATGAATCGAGATTAGGTTTTGTCACTCCGATTGTCGGAGAGGTATCTCTGGGCCTTCTCGGTAATACACATCACATAAGCCTTGCAAGCATTGCAACTAATGAGTTAGTTGTGAGATGATGTATTACGGAACGAGTAAAGAGACTTACGTAACGAGATTGAACTAGGTATTGGATACCGACGATCGAATCTCGGGTAAGTAACATACCGATGACAAAGGAACAACGATATCGTTATGCGGTTTGACCGATAAAGATCTTCGTAGAATATGTAGGAACCAATATGGGCATCCAGGTTCCGCTATTGGTTATTGACCGAGAATGGTTCTAGGTCATGTCTACATAGTTCTCGAACCCGTAGGGTCCGCACGCTTAACGTTTCGATGATGAGTTCATTATGAGTTTATAAGTATTGATGTACGAAGGTAGTTCGAGTCCCGGATGTGATCACGGACATGACGAGGAGTCTCGAAATGGTCGAGACATAAAGATTGATATATTGGAAGCCTACATTTGGACATCGGAAGGTTCCGAGTGAAATCGAATTTATGAGTACCGGAGGTTACCGAACCCCGGGAACTATATGGGCCATAGTGGGCCTTGGTGGAAAAGAGAAAGGGCCAGCCCTAGGTGGTGGCGCCTCCCCCTTCCCTAGTCCTATTAGGACTAGGAAAGGTGGGCGCCCCTCTCTCTCTTTCCCCTCCGGAATCCTATTCCAACTAGGATTGGAGGGAATCCTACTCCCGGAGGAGTAGGACTCCTGGCGCCCCCTCATGGCCGGCCAGCCCCTCCCCTTGGCTCCTTTATATACGGGGCAGGGGCACCCTAGAAGACACAAGTTGATCTACGGATCGTTCCTTAGCCGTGTCGCGGTGCCCCTTCCACCATATTCCACTTGGTCATATCGTCATGAGCTTAGGCGAAGCCTGCGCGGAGAAGTCATATCGTCATGAGCTTAGGCGAAGCCCTGCGTCGGTGGAGCATCATCATCGTCACCACGCCGTCGTCTTGACGGAACTCATCCCGACACTTTGCTGGATCGGAGTCCGGGATCGTCATCGAGCTGAGCGTGTGCGTAACTTCGGAGGTGCCGTCGTTCGGTGCTTGGATCGGTCGGATCGTGAAGACGCACGACTACATCAACAGCGTTGTTATAACGCTTCGCTTTCGGTCTACGAGGGTGCGTGGGCGGACACTCTCCCCTCTCGTTGCTATGCCATCACCATGGTCTTGCGTGATCGTAGGAAATTTTTTGAAATTACTACGTTCCCCAACAGTGGCATCCGAGCCTGGTTTTATGCGTTGATGTCATATGCACGAGTAGAACACAAGTGAGTTGTGGGCGATATAAGTCATACTGCTTACCAGCATGTCATACTTTGGTTCAGCGGTATTGTGAGATGAAGCGCCCGGACCGACATTACGCGTACGCTTACGCGAGACTGGTTTCACCGCTCCGAGCACTAGTTGCTTAAAGGTGACCGGCAGGTGTCTGTCTCTCTCACTTTAGTTGAACCGAGTGTGGCTACGCCCGGTCCTTGCGAAGGTTAAAACAGCACCAACTTGACAAACTATCGTTGTGGTTTTGATGCGTAGGTAAGAACGGTTCTTGCTCAGCCCGTAGCAGCCACGTAAAACTTGCAACAACAAAGTAGAGGACGTCTAACTTGTTTTTGCAGGCATGTTGTGATGTGATGTGGTCAAGATGTGATGCTATATTTTATTGTATGAGATGATCATGTTTTGTAACCGAGTTATCGGCAATCGGCAGGAGCCATATGGTTGTCGCTTTATTGTATGAAATGCAACGCCATGTAATTGCTTTACTTTATCACTAAGCGAGAGCGATAGTCGTAGAAGCAATAGTTGGCGAGACGACAACGATGCTACGATGGAGATCAAGGTGTCGCGCCGGTGACGATGGTGATCATGACGGTGCTTGGAGATGGAGATCACAAGCACAAGATGATGATGACCATATCATATCACTTATATTGATTGCATGTGATGTTTATCCTTTATGCATCTTATCTTGCTTTGATTGACGGTAGCATTATAAGATGATCTCTCACTAAAATTATCAAGAAGTGTTCTCCACGAGTATGCACCGTTGCTAAAAGTTCGTAGTACCCGGACACCACGTGATGATCGGGTGTGATAAGTTCTCGTCCATCTACAACGGGTGCAAGCCAGTTTTGCACACGCAGAATACTCGAGTTAAACTTGACGAGCCTAGCATATGCGGATATGGCCTCGAACACGGAGACCGAAGGTCGAACGTGAATCATATAGTAGATATGATCAACATAGTGATGTTCACCATTGAAACTACTCCATCTCACGTGATGATCGGACATGGTTTAGTTGATTTGGATCACGTAAACACTTAGATGACTAGAGAGATGTCTGCCTAAGTGGGAGTTTTTAATATGATTAATTGAACTTAAATTTATCATGAACTTAGTACCGATAGTATTTTGCTTGTCTATGTTTATTTGTAGATAGATGGCTCGTCTTTGTTGTTCCATTGAATTTTAATGCGTTCCTTGAGAAAGCAAAGTTGAAAGATGATGGTAGCAATTACACGGATCGGGTCCGAACTGAGGATTATCCTCATTGCTGCACGTAAGAATTACGCCCCGGAAGCACCGCTGGTGCCGACCTGCTGCAGAGCTGCACGCAGAAGTTGTGAACGTCTGCAAAGCAAAGTGATGACTACTCTATAGTTCAGATGTGCCATGCTTTACGGCTTAGAACCGGGTCTTCAACGACGTTTTGAACGTCATGGAGCATATGAGATGTTCCAGATTTGAAGTTAATATTTCAAGCAAATGCCCGGATTGAGAGATATGAAGTCTCCAATAAGTTCTATAGCTGCAAGATGGAGGAGAATAGTTCTCATCGGTGAGCACATACTCAAAATGTTTGGGTATAATAATCACTTAATTCAGCTGGGAGTTAATCTTCCGGATGGTAGTGTCATTGATGTAATTCTCCAATCATCGCCACCAAGCTACAAGAGCTTCGTGATGAACTATAATATGCAAGGGATGACTAAGACAATTCTGAGCTCTTCGCAATGCTAAAAGCAGCGGAGGTAGAAATCAAGAAAGAGCATCAAGTGTTGATGGTCAACAAGACCACTAGTTTCAAGAAAAGGGCAAAGGGAAGAAGAAGGAAACTTCAAGAACAGCAAGAAAGTTGCTGCTCAAGAGAAGAAACCCAAGTCCGGACCTAAGCCTGAAATCGAGTGTTTTTACCGCAAGCGATCGACACCGAAGCGGAACTGCCCCAAGTATTTGGCGGATAAGAAGGATGGCAAGGTGAACAAAGGTATATGTGATATACATGTTATTGATGTGTACCTTACTAGAGCTCGTAGTAGCACTGGTATTTGATCTGGTTACATTGCTAATATTTGCAACTCAAAGCAGGACTACTGGAATAGACGAGCACCGCAAAGGACGAGGTGACGATGCGCGCGGGGAAATGGTTCCAAAGTCAATGTGATCGCGGTCGGCACGCTACCTCTACATCTACCTTCGGATTAGTTTTAGACCTAAATAATTGTTATTTGGTGCCGCGTTGAGCATGAACATTATATCTGGATCTTGTTTGATGCGAGACGGTTATTCATTTAAATCAGAGAATAATGGTTGTTCTATTTATATGAGTAATATCTTTTATGGTCATGCCCCTTGAAGAATGGTCTATTCTTGTTGAATCTCGACGAGTGATACACATATTCATAATGTCGAAGCCAAAAGATGCAGAGTTGATAATGATAGTGCAACTTATTTGTGGCACTGCCGTTTAGGTCATATCGGTGTAAACGCATGAAGAAACTCCATACAGATGGACTTTTGGAATCACTTGATTATGAATCACTTGGTACTTGCGAACCGTGCCTCATGGGCAAGATGACTAAAACACCGTTCTCGGTTGTATGGAGAGAGCAATGACTTGTTGGAAATCATACATACTGATGTGTGTGGTCCGATGAATGTTGAAGCTCGTGGCGGATATCGTTATTTTCTCACCTTCACAGATGATTTAAGCGAGATACGGGTATATCTACTTGATGAAACATAAATCTGAAACATTTGAAAAGTTCAAAGAATTCCAGAGTGAAGTTGAAAATCATCGTAACAAGAAAATAAAGTTTCTACGATCGATCGTGGAGGAGAATATTTGAGTTCTGAGTTTGGTCTACATTTGAAGCAATGCGGAATAGTTTCGCAACTCACGCCACCGGAACACCTCAGCAGTAATGGTGTGTCCGAACGTCGAATCGTACTTTACTAGATATGGTACGATCTATGATGTCTATTTCCGATTTACCGCTATCGTTTTGGGGTTATGCTTTAGAGACGGCCGCATTCACGTTAAATAGGACACTTGTCAAAATCCGTTGAGACGACGCCTTATGAACTATGGTTTAGCAAGAAACCAAAGTTGTCGCTTCGAAAGTTTGGGGTTGCGATGCTTATGTGAAGAAACTTCAACCCGATAAGCTTGAACCCAAATCGGAAAATGTGTCTTCATAGGATACCCAAAGGAGACAATTGGGTATACCTTCTATCACAGATCCAAAGGCAAGACATTCGTTGCTAAGAATGGATCCTTTCTAGAGAAGGAGTTTCTCTCGAAAGAAGTGAGTGGGAGGAAAGTGGAACTTGATGAGGTAATAGTACCAGCTCCCTTATTGGAAAGTAGTTCATCACGAAATCAGTTTACGTAACACCTACACCAGTTAGTGAGGAAGATAATGATGAAGATCATAAAACTTCAGATCAAGTTATCACCGAACTCAGAGATCAACCAGAATAAAATCCGCACGAGTGGTACGGTAATCCTATTCGGAAGTCATGCTACTAGATCATGGTGAACCTACGAACTATGAAGAAGCGATGGTGAGCCCAGATTCCACAAAATGGCTTGAAGCCATGAAATCTGAGATGGGATCCATGTATGAGAACAAAGTATGGACTTTGGTAGACTTGCCCGATGATCGGCAAGCTATTGAGAATAAATGGATCTTTAAGAAGAAGACCGACGCCGATGGTAATGTAACTGTCTACAAAGCTCGACTTGTTGCAAAAGGTTTTCGACAAGTTCAAGGGGTTGACTATGATGAGACTTTCTCACCCGTAGCAATGCTTAAGTCTGTCTGAATCATGTTAGCAATTGCCGCATTTTATGATTATGAAATTTGGCAAATGGATGTAAAACTGCATTCTTGAATGGATTTCTAGAAGAAGAGTTGTATATGATACAACCAGAAGGTTTTGTTGATCCAAAGGGTGCTAACAAAGTGTGCAAGCTCCAACGATCAATTTATGGTGCAGTGCAAGCCTCTCGGAGTTGGAATAAACGCTTTGATAGTGTGATCAAAGCATATGGTTTTATCTGCACTTTTGGAGAAGCTTTGATTTACAAGAAAGTGAGTGGGAGCTCAGTAGCATTTCTCGATATTATATGTGGACGACATATTGTTGATTGGAAATGATATAGAATTTCTGGATAGCATAAAAGGATACTTGAATAAAAGTTTTTCAATGAAAGACCTCGGTGAAGCTGCTTACATATTGGGCATCAAGATCTATAGAGATAGATCAAGACGCTTAATTGGACTTTCACAAAGCACATACCTTGATAAAGTTTTGAAGAAGTTCAAAATGGATCGGGCAAAGAAAGGTTTTTACCTGTAGTACAAGGTGTAAGATTGAGTCGGACTCAATGCCCGACCACAATGCAGAAGATAGAGAGAAAATGAAAAATGTTCCTATGCTTCAGCCATAGGCTCTATCATGTATGCAATGCTGTGTACCGGACCGACGTATGCTTAGCTGTAAGCTTGGCGGAAGGTACCAAAGTAATCCAGAGTGGATCATCGGACAGCGGTCAAGAACATCCTGAAATACCGAAAAGGACTAAGGATATGTTTCTCGATATGGAGGTGACAAAGAGCTAGTCGTAAATGGTTACGTTGATGCAAGCTTTGACACTGATCCGGACGATTCTAAATCGCAAACCGGATCGTATTTTTATTAAGCGGTGGAGCTGTCGGTTGGTGCAGTTCTAAACAAAGCGTCGTGGCGGGATCTACATGTGAAGCGGAGTACATAGCTGCTTCGAAGCAGCAAATGAAGGAGTCTGGATGAAAGAGTTCATTTCGATCTAGGTGTCATACCTAGTGCATCGGGACCAATGAAGATCTTCTGTGACAATCTTGGTGCAATTGCCTTGGCAAAGGAATCCAGATTTCACAAGAGGACCAAGCATATCAAGAGACGCTTCAATTCCATTCGGGACCAAGTCCAAGTCGGAGACATAGAGATTTGCAAAATACATACGGATCTGAATGTTGCGCACCGTTGACTAAGCCTCTTCCACGAGCAAAACATGATCAGCACCAAGACTCCATGGGTGTTAGAATCATTCTTGTGTAATCTAGATTATTGACTCTAGTGCAAGTGGGAGATGAAGGAAATATGCCCTAGAGGCAATAATAAAGTTATTATTTATTTCCTTATATCATGATAAATGTTTATTATTCATGCTAGAATTGTATTAACCGGAAACATAATACATGTGTGAATACATAGACAAGCAGATAGTCACTAGTATGCCTCTACTAGACTAGCTCATTAATCGAAGATGGTTATGTTTCCTAAACCATAGACATGTGTTGTCATTTGATTAATGGGATCACATCATTAGGAGAATGATGTGATTGACATGACCCATTTCGTTAGCTTAGCACTTGATCGTTTAGTATGTTGCTTATGCTTTCTTCATGACTTATACAAAGTTCACGCAACTGTAAGATTATGCAACTCCGTTTACGGAGGAACACTTTGTGTGCTACCAAACGTCACAACGTGCGGGTGATTATAAAGGTACTCTGGTGTCTCCAAAAGTATATGTTGAGTTGGCATGAATCGAGATTAGGTTTTGTCACTCCGATTGTGGGAGAGGTATCTCTGGGCCTTCTCGGTAATACACATCACATAAGCCTTGCAAGCATTGCAACTAATGAGTTAGTTGTGAGATGATGTATTACGGAACGAGTAAAGAGACCTACGATAACGAGATTGAACTAGGTATTGGATACCGACGATCGAATCTCGGGTAAGTAACATACCGATGACAAAGGAACAACGATATCGTTATGCGGTTTGACCGATAAAGATCTTCGTAGAATATGTAGGAACCAATATGGGCATCCAGGTTCCGCTATTGGTTATTGACCGAGAATGGTTCTAGGTCATGTCTACATAGTTCTCGAACCCGTAGGGTCCGCACGCTTAACGCTTCGATGATGATTCATTATGAGTTTATAAGTATTGATGTACCAAGGTAGTTCGAGTCCGGATGTGATCACGGACATGACGAGGAGTCTCGAAATGGTCGAGACATAAAGATTGATATATTGAAGCCTACATTTGGACATCGGAAAGGTTCCGAGTGAAATCGAATTCTACCGAGTACCGGAGGTTACCGAACCCCCGGAACTATATGGGCCATAGTGGGCCTTGGTGGAAAAGATAAAGGGCCAGCCCTAGGTGGCATGCCCTCCCCTTCCCTAGTCCTATTAGGACTAGGAAAGGTGGGCCGCCCCTCTCTCTCTTCCCCTCAGAATCCTATTCCAACTAGGATTGGGGGAATCCTACTCCGGAGGAGTAGGACTCCTGGCGCGCCCCTCATGGCCGCCAGCCCCTCCCCTTGGCTCCTTTATATACGGGGCAGGGAGCACCCTAGAAGACACAAGTTGATCTACGGATCGTTCCTTAGCCGTGTCGGTGCCCCTTCCACCATATTCCACTTCGGTCATATCGTCATGAGCTTAGCGAAGCCTCGCGCGGAGAAGTCATATCGTCATGAGCTTAGGCGAAGCCCTGCGTCGGTGGAGCATCATCATCGTCCCACGCCGTCGTCTTGTGGAACTCATCCCGACACTTTCTTTGGATCGGTCCGGGATCGTCATCGAGTGAACGTGTGCGAGAACTTCGGAGGTGCCGTCGTTCGGTGCTTGGATCGGTCGGATCGTGAAGACGTCGACTACATCAACAGCGTTGTTATAACGCTTCGCTTTCGGTCTCACGAGGGTGCGTGGACGGACACTCTCCCCTCTCGTTGCTATGCCATCACCATGGTCTTGCGTGATCGTAGGAAATTTTTTGAAATTACTACGTTTCCCAACATGTAGTAATTTAAAAAAATTGAGTGAAGTGCATCCTAGGTCCTCGAACTATTTCGATTGTGTCACGTAGGTCCTCAAACTATGAAAAGTATCATCTAGGTCCTCGAAAATCCTTGAAGTGTAATAAGTGTGTATATATGTGACACCTCTAAAATAGTTTAAGGACCTGCATGACACCTTTGAAATAGTTTGAGGACCAGAATAACACACATATTGCACTTTGAGGACCTAGATGACGATTACCATAGTTCGAGGACCTACATGACACCTCTAAAATAGTTCGAGGACCTATGATGCACTTCTACGAGGGTACGTGGACGGACACTCTCCCCTCTCGTTGCTATGCCATCACCATGGTCTTGCGTGATCGTAGGAAATTTTTTGAAATTACTACGTTTCCCAATATGTAGTAATTTAAAAAAATTCCTACGCACATGCAAGATCATGGTGATGCATAGCAACGAGAGGGGAGAGTGTAATCTACGTACCCTCGTAGACCGTAAGCGGAAGCGTTTATCAACGCGGTTGATGTAGTCGTACACCTTCACGATCCGTCCCGATCAAGTACCGAACGTACGGCACCTCCGCGTTCAGCACAAGTTCAGCTTGATGACATCCTCGCCTTCTTGATCCAGCAAGAGGGGCGAAGTAGTAGATGAGTTCCGGCAGCACGACGGCGTGGTGACGGTGTTGGGAAGAACAATCTCCGCAGGGCTTCGCCTAAGCACTACAAAAACTATGATGGAGGATAAACTAGAGGGGACGGGGTTGCCGGCACACGGCTTGGTGTTTCTTGATGTGTCTTTGGTGCGAGCCCTTCCCCTCTAATTATATGTTGAGCCCTGGGGTCGAAACTTGGAGCAAAAGCCTTCTCAAAGTCGGTTTTGCCCGAAAGGCAAGAGTCCCACTCGGACTCCAGGACCAAACGCCACAATCCTTGGCGTCTGGCCCAAACGCCATGGGCCTCGGCGTCTGGCCCAGGGCCAGACTCCAGGGTCTCCGGCGTTTGGCCACCTGGCCTCCGCAAAACTCCTTTTGCACCGACCTAAAGCCTCGTGGGCTTCACCCCTTGGTCGAACCATAACATCCTATATATCAATCTTTACCTCCGGACCATTCCAGAGCTCCTCATCATGTCCATGATCTCATCTGGGACTCCGAACAACATTCGGTCACCATCATACATAACTCATATAATACTATATCGTCAACGAACGTTTAAGCGTGCGGACCCTACGGGTTCGAGAACTATGTAGACATGACCGAGACACCTCTCTGGTCAATAACCAATAGCGGAACCTGGATGCCCATATTGGCTCCTACATATTCTACGAAGATCTTTATCGGTCGAACAGCATAACAACATACGTTGTTCCCTTTGTCATCAGTATGTTACTTGCCCAAGGTTCGATCATCGGTATCTCAATACCTAGTTCAATCTCGTTACAAGCAAGTCTCTTTACTCGTCTCGTAATACATCATCCCGCAACTAACTCATTAGTTACAATGCTTGCAAGGCTTATAGTGATGTGTATTACCGAGTGGGCCCAGAGATACCTCTCCGACAATCGGAGTGACAAATCCTAATCTTGAAATACGTCAACTCAACAAGTACCTTCGAGACACCAGAGAGCACCTTTATAATCACCCGATTCGCCAGACGCTTTGGTAGCACACAAAGTGTTCCTCCGTAAACGGAGTTGCATAATCTCATAGTCATAGGAACATGTATAAGTCATGAAGAAAGCAATAGCAACATACTAAATGATCAAGTGCTAAGCTAACGGAATGGGTCAAGTCAATCACATCATTCTCCTAATGATGTGATCCCATTAATCAAATGCCAACTCGTGTCTATGGCTAGGAAACATAACCATCTTTGATCAATGAGCTAGTCAAGTAGAGGCATACTAGTGACACTCTGTTTGTCTATGTATTCACACATGTATCATGTTTCCGGTTAATACAATTCTAGCATGAATAATAAACATTTATTATGAAATAAGGAAATAAATAATAACTTTATTATTGCCTCTAGGGCATATTTCCTTCACCACGAGGCAGGGAGGCGCGCCCAGGGGGGTGGGCGTGCCCCCCACCCTCGTGGGTAGCCCGGGACTCTTCTGGCCCAACTCTTTGACTCTGTGGCCTTCTTCTGGTCCAAAAATAAGCTCCGTCAAGTTTCAGGTCAATTGGACTCCGTTTGGTTTTCCTTTTCTGCGATATTCTAAAACAAGGAAAAACAGAAACTGGCACTGGTCTCTAGGTTAATAGGTTAGTCCCAAAAACCATATAAAATAGCATATAAATGCATATAAAACATTCAAGGTTGATAATATAATAGCATGAATACTTCATAAATTATAGATATGTTGGAGACGTATCAGCATCCCCAAGCTTAATTCCTGCTCGTCCTCGAGTAGGTAAATGATAAAAGAAATAATTTATAAAGTGTGAATGCTAGCAAGTGCACAAGTTTGATCAATGATAGTTCCAATCACTTTTTCTAGCATCATTATATGTCATATCAGTAGCTCATCTTCATAAAACTTTTCATGATCAAGTAACAAGCTATTCACGTGTTAAAGTATAGATCATAAACTTTCTTGAAACTAACAAACTATATTCTTAGTCATCAAACAATTACAATTCATCTTATTATCAGGAAGGGTCTATGTCAGAGCTTTGATTTAGCAAACTCCACATACTCAACTATCATTTAATCTTTCACAATTGCTAACACTCATGTGATATTTATGGGTGACAGGGGCTTATAGTTTCTCCTCCCAACCTTTTACCTCAAGGGTAATGTCAACAATAATAACTCATGAAAACCTACATCCAAGTAGATATATATATCTGGATCGCTCCAACACAAAGTGCTTGCCAAAGGAAAAAGTGTAAAAAAGAAAGGTGATGAACACCATGACTCTTGCATAAGGTAGAAGATAAAAGTAAAAGATAGGCCATTCGCAGAGGGAAGCAGAGATTGTCATGCGCTTTTTTGGTTGGATGCACAAAATCTTAATGCAAAAGAACGTCACTTTATATTGCCTCTTGTGATAGAGACCTTTATTATACAGTCCATCGCTTTTATTACTTCCCTATCACAAGTTTGTATAAAGCTTATTTTCTTCGCACTAATAGATCATACATATTTAGAGAGCAATTTTTATTGCATGCACCGATGACAACTTACTTGAAGGATCTTACTCAATCCATAGGTAGGTATGATGGACTCTCATGGCAAAACTAGTTTAAAGGATATTTGGAAGCACAAGTAGTATCTCTACTTGGTGCAAAGAATTTGGCTAGCATAAGGGGGAAAGGCAAGCTCAGCCTGTTGGATGATCCATGACAATATACTTTATTTCGGATATAAGAAAACATAACCCATTACGTTGTCTTCCTTGTCCAACATCAACCTTTTAGCATGTCATATTTTAATGCGTGCTCACAATTACAAAAGATGTCCAAGATAATATATTTATATGTGAAATCTCTCTTCCTTCAATATTCTTTCATGAATTATTCAAGTGACCAATTCTATGTTTGCTAACTTTCAATGAGTTTACTATCTATACTTATTATGTGTGAAGTCATTACTCCCCATGTTGTAAGCATATGAAACATATATAAATTCAGATTTATGACATTCAATTCATTCAACCTTTTATTCATAGGATATACGTGAAGCACGTGAGTTATTGACAAACTACTCCAAAAAGATACAAGTGAAGAACACTGAGTAGTCAAATAATTAACTAGCCAGGGGAGGATTCTTTTTCATTCAATAATTCAGATCCAATGATTTTATTCAAACAGAAAGTAAAAATGAAAGTACGCTCCAAGCAAAACACATATCCTGGGGGCTTCTGTAGGGGTACACAAACAGTGGTGTTTATTTCCCCTGACTTGTGCACGGACAAAAAGCCTCCACCCCGATGGCCAGGGCTTGCCGGGGAGTGGATACCTCAATATAGCTGGACCCGTCAAGTACGAGCCAAAGTCAAGTCCAAGCAAAGCAAGACCAAGCCAGAGAAGCCGCTCTTCGTCAGATCAAGGGGAGCATTAAGAAGAGCATGGGCTGGTTGGGGGAGCATGGGCGGCGACGGCTTCTTGTGGGGGCGGCATCGTCTGCCCGGTGAAGGGTGGGTCGTGGCACAGTAACTCCGGAACAGGGAGGGCTCCTAGCGACAGACAACATGAGCTCGGGGAAATGAAAGGCTGGCGGTGGCTGGCAATAGGTAGCATCCAACTACCAGAGTTGACGGCTGGAGGCTAGCTCAGAAGGTAGGAGGACCCGAGCAACCTTTTGTGGTCGATGACGTCCCTTTAAAGACCGTGGCTGGTTGCCTTTGCAAGGTACTGGAGGGCGGGGTATTGAAGGGCATTGAATGCTGATGTTTCATGTGTATTAGTGGATGTCGTTTCATGGCAGCGGAAGAGAGAGTGGCGGCAACAAGCGGAATTGGAAGACGAACTCTGGAAACCTACTGCGAATAGTTATATGGGCTAGCTTGATGTGTACGAGCTTTTATTTCCCATGGGCTCGTATGAACAACCTTGTTAGCAAATCTTACACCCAGCCCAAAAGATGGTGTCGGGGCCAGCAGCGAGCGGAAAGAACGAAACAGTATATGCTCGGCGGTGGCAACTTTTAGTAAATTTGACCAACACTTGATCGGACGGCTATAGACTACCGATCTATGCTGCATCAATGGCTAGAACAATTCGGGTGACATGCTTCATGAAAGGCAGGAAAATCGCATAAAAGGGTGCCCCTATTTAGATATACTCAAGGTAGATGTAATTTTTTGCTTCGTTGATCCTACAAGCATGCCTACAATTTAAACTCATGGCAGCTCATTGAGATTTTTTAAAATGGCATGTATTAATTGTATTTTTATGACAACGAATCTGATCGTATCCCATATATCTTAGGTTAACGGGTACTATTTAGCTTGAGAGATATGCACCACACGATTCCTTTACCACCTAGCCCGTGCGAACCAAGTGGGCATCTACACCAAACTAAATTAATATATCCATGCCCCCCTATCAAAGAACGTGTGCCAAGTGTAAAAAAGAGGAGTTTTATTGTAAAAAACAACCATCAACAAAATACCAAAAAAACAAACACATGAACTTCCTTTTGAAATTCCTGACAGGAAGGAGAACGGTTCGTACTAGTACTATACCCGAGTCGTCCCCACGGGAGCCTCGGTCAGCTCGGACCTCGGACCCAGAGCGGTCAATTCGAACCGGTGGCGACACACCTGCTCCGCCATTGGTACGACTTTGGTAGAGCACGAGGCAGAGCCAGCCAAGCCAAGGCTGCACACCAAAAGGCGTCGTCGTCACTCCTCTTGCCTCCTCCTGACCGCCTCTGCCTCCTCGTCCCTCCCGTCCCCTCGTCTCCCTGTCCCGCTTCTCGATTCCGCTCCGACATCAGATCCGGATGGATCCGCCGCCGCCCGCGAGCGGCCCGGCGTCGACGCCCTCGGACGGCTCCGCGGCCCCGGTCGCTTCGGAGGAGCCGGGCGCCCCTGCCACCGCCAGCGCCAGCGCCGCGTCCAAGGAAGCTCCCGTCACAGGTACGACTCTGCGCGGCCGATAGGAGGAGGGTTTTGTGCTTGCGTCCGACGAATCGCAGAAGTTCGTTTCCGTTTCAGGAGACGCCGCGTTAATCTGTCTGCGGTATTGCTGCTCCCGGTCTCATTGTCCTAGATAAACGGGTAATTCGATCAGTTCGAACAAGTCAGCCAACATCTGTGAAGCCGTGTAAGCTTCTGAAGTGGGACGAGTGTACGGTTTTGTTCTTCTTGTTTCGTAGGATAGCCTTTCTGTTTTTGCTGTTGCTCTCTTCTTTTTTTATAGTTGGCGATCAGCCAAACATCTCCTTCAGTTATCAGCCACAGCCAGAAAACCTACTGACAGAAATACAAAGGCTTAACAACCTTGCACGACTTCACAGATGTTAGCTAGGATCAATTATCCCGGGAGCAGCGATACCACAGATTATCACGGTGTGCTGTAAAACGAAGGTGGTCAGACATGAGGCGAGAACTTCTATTTTCATCCAGCCTAACATCTTCTAATGTCTAATACTCCCTTCGTAAAGAAATATAAGAGCGTTAGGGAGTACAAAACGACACAGGACAAAAAAAAGGGCATGTCGCTTGTTTACTTGTGTTGTGATACTTTTCTTTTTACCTTGGGTTGGGGTATTTTAGATTTAATAATAGTTGAATAAGGACAGGCTCATCATTCCATTGCTCTTAATTTGCAGACACTACTGACAGTACACAAGCTGATGCTCAAGGAGGACTACATGACACAGCTATTAGCAATCCGGATAATAACGATGGCACCTCCACTTCGACTCGAGGACATTCACATTCACCCCAGATTTTGGAAGAACATTTGGGTGAAAGTTTAGTGCAGACTACCTCCAAGCAGGCAGTAAACTCAGATGCGACAAGGAAGAGGAATTTTCAGCCTGGAAATAAAGAGGCAGTACATGTTCCCAGTGCTGGCAGCAAATCTCACACACGTGAGATCTCTGTGGTAGAAACTAAAGATGCAAGGAGCAAGTTCTTGAAGAAATCCGATGTAAGTTGCTTTCGTAATAATTGCAACATACCAGGAAGTGGGAAGTACTAGTGTTAATAGCCCCTTGAAATGCTAATGTTAATTGATTTTCAGAATGAAGATCCAGCATGTGAAGACAGGAAGAATGCCGATTTGGCAGGGATCTCGGAAGAATTGAAGGAAAACAATAACAGATCTTCTCTTAACACCAGCAGCTTGAAGGATGAGAAGAAGCAAAAGAATAGAAGCAGAGGAAAAGAGAATAGCAATCATGTTCATAACACAAGCACTTCACATGATATTTCTTTGCCAACTAGCACTGGTACCTCTTGTTTGACGTCGATGGTTACTGAGAACAACACAGAAGCTCCTAAATGCATGGGTTTGAGGATAAAGAAAAATACAGATGAGGTATCCCTGACAGTAGTTAATGCAGAGACCACAGATGGGGGAAATTTGAATGTACACAGCACCATTCAAAAGAACTGTGATGAAGTTCAGCCTGGTTCACTTAAACAAAAAGAAACTGAGAATGTCGCAACATCCTTGGGTTCATGCGTGCTTAACTCCAACCAACCGGCAAGCAGTAATGTATCTCTGATGCCACATCAAGGTGTTATAGTTGATGCAGATGTGAAGACCAACTGCCTACATTCATCAACTGAAGAAAAAGTTTATCAGAGTGCAGGTAGTGAAGATGTTACCAGACCTTCTGATCTTGTTTCCCAGCCTAACATCGCAGAAGAGCACAAGAATTTCGGGTCTGGTAAACATATGAGAGAAGCTATTCTTCATACATCAGTTAATAGTGCTGGAATAGAAAAGGTCTTACCATCTGAAAATAAGAAGAACGAGTCGTATCCATTCAATGAAGGCGCAAACTTCTTTCAGAGAGGAAATGCAAACCGTAACTTTAGGGCAGATGTTCATCACCGTAGGAACATCTATGAATCAGGAGGCATGGGGAATTCAGAGTATGAATTTCAGAGGAACCAGTCACATCCATTCAGTGAAGGTGGAAACCTCTTTCCGCTAGGAAGGGAAGACCCTAACTTAAGGACAGGTGTTCATCACAGTATGGACATGTATGGATTAGGAGGCATGGGGAATCCAGAGCATGGGTTGCAGAGGAACCGGTCGTATTCATTCAGTGAAGGTGCAGACTTCTTTCAGTCAAGAAGGGCTGACCCTAACTTTAGGGCAGGTGTTCATCACAGTATGAACATCTATGGATCAGGCGCCATGGGCCATTTGGAGCATGGATTTCAGAGGAACCAGTCGTATCCATTCGATGAAGGTGCAAACTTCTTTCTGCCAGGAAGGCCAGACCCTAACTTCAGGGCAGGTGTTCATCACAGTATGGACATCTATGGATCAGGCGCCATGGGGAGTTCAGAACATGGATTTCAGAGGAACCAGTCGTATCCATTCGATGAAGGTGCAAACTTCTTTCAGCTAGGAAGGCCAGACCCTAACTTTAGGGCAGGTGTTCATCACAATATGAACATCTATGGATCAGGCGCCATGGGGAATTCAGAACATGGATTTCAGAGGAACCAGTCGTATCCATTCGATGAAGGTGCAAACTTCTTTCAGCTAGGAAGGCCAGACCCTAACTTTAGGGCAGGCGTTCATCACGGTATGAACATCTATGGATCAGGCGCCATGGGGAGTTCAGAGCAGGGATTTCAGAGGAACCAGTCGTATTTATTCAATGAAGGTGCAAACTTTTTCCAGCTAGGAAGACCAGACCCTAACTTTAGGGAAGGTGTTCATCACAGTATGAACATGTATGGATCAGACGCCAGGAGGAATTCAGAGCATGGATTTGGAAGAAGTTATTTGGATCATACCAGTACCGAAAGAAATGAAATGCAGGAGAAAGAACGAACTTGCTTATCAACAAATCACAACAATGACCGGATAAGTCCTTCAAATTTAGCTCAGGCATATAGCGAAAAGCTTAGAATGTCCTTCCCTCCAAGAGATTCCTTGACAGGGTTTAGGAAGAAAAAGCTTCTTATTCTAGATCTCAATGGCCTTCTTGCGGATATCAATGAAGATTTCCACAATGCTCACATGGCTGATGCAAAGGTTCGAAGGAAACTAGGTAAAGTTACTTGTACAATTGTCCATAATTATTATTTGCGAAAATGCAGATATAGAACTGTGACAGATGATATTAATATAGCACTACACCTTTCTACCAGTCTTCCGAAGGCCTTACTGTGATGATTTTCTCAACTTCTGCATAAAAAATTTCGAGCTAGGTGTATGGTCCTCAAGGAAACGGTACGATTTACTATCCTCATATTTGTTTTACTTTATCCTCATTGCTTCATGCTTACTTACGTGGGATTAATATTAATCCTCATTGCTCCATGTTTACTAATGTGGGGTTTATAATTTTTCTAGGAAAAATGTTGATTCTGTTGTTGACATCCTCATGAGAGATTTCAAACCATACCTACTGTTTTCTTGGGTAAGTAACAGAAACGAACCTGTGGTAGGTGGGCATGCTCTACTGTATGTTATTTTGGTTCTGATATGTTTTATGACGTTCAAATGGTCAGGCCAGGGATAAATGCACAATGACTGGACGTAACACACTGGAGAACGTGCACAAACCAATAGTACTGAAGGAATTGAAGAAACTGTGGAATAAGGAAGAACCTGGTCTTCCGTGGAAGGAGGGGGAATTTTCACCTTCCAATACATTACTTGTGGACGATTCTCCTTACAAGGCTCTGCGTAATCCGGTATTTTCTCAGCTGTTTTCATATACCAGTGTCTTGTTTAACTGTATCATCTCCATATTTGAATAATCCATATTTTCATGCCTATGTTATGCAGCCACATACTGCCATTTTCCCTCAGCCGTTCAGCTATCTTAACCGGAACGACAATTCACTGGGTATGCATTCACCATTTCATGTTGATGTAGTTACCTGTTACACTACTACAGCCTATTGATGCATATAAATTACAATTCCCAATAAGCAGGTCCCGGTGGAGATCTTCGCATGTATCTGGAGAAACTCGTTTTTGCAGATGATGTTGAGTGCTACGTTCGCAATAATCCATTTGGTCAACCTTTTATTACACAGAGTGATCCACATTGGAACTTCTATGCTGAAATAGCTGGTAAAGAGTATGGCGCATTAACTTGTGCCTGAACTTCCCAATATGTAGTGAGGCGGACTAGTAGACTGATCTTGTGTTGATTCTTCAGACATGAGGGGAAGTTATAGCATGTTTGTTGTATACCTGACCTCCAAACTAATTTTACCGTGGGTTATGGAAAAAGTTGGTGCATCGAAGATTGGATTTTGGGCACCAACAGTTATAACTTGTACGGATGGTTTCAAGTGAATATGAATGAATTTTGAGACAGTGACTCAACTTTTTAAAATTGTCACCGCCTTGTATTTGTTCAGTTTTTCTTCCAGTTTTTTATGTTTTTTTTCCGACCAGGGCATTGCTGTGGGTCTGTGTTGTACTTTTATTTCTTGTACCCATTTTCTTACTAGCCTTAATGGTACTACTCCAGTGTTTATCCCATTTGTTTTGAATTGCTTTAAAAAATAGTACTAGGTAACATCTACACCACTTCTAAAAAGTAGTATTGCTGCGGAGTACGATTGTCCCATGTGTTTGAACTGCTCTTTGACAAACAAAAAATTGGTTATGATCTACAGAATATGTATGGATTCATCTTTGTGCCCGTAATGTTTCTATGTGTGTTTTAGGAGTTAGTCAGATCATAACATAATTTGGCAAACATGAAATCAAAGCTCGCAAAGCTATATTCACGCAGACGATAATAGCGCAATCGAACTATCATAAACTTAAACTTAATTAAATTAAATTATCATCCATGATAGAAAATAATAATAATTTATTTTAGAAAATTGAACCAGCCTGTTTGTTTCTCTTAATATTATCAGCCATTTAAATTATGGACAAAAGCTTTGTACAAATAATTCCTCCCTCGACACATTTGTTTTTCATTTCAGATGACATTGTCTTTTTGAAGGTCATCATTTTCATTCTGCTAGGACATACTCATAACTAATATTTGGAGTATTTTTAGTACTTCATTTACAACATTTGGCATGTTTTAACCCACAACCGTATGTATATCAGACAAAATCATTCAGCAAGCCCGTCAGCGAAGAATAACCGTATGTATATCAGACAAACTCATAAAGCCTTTTAAATCTAAATAAGCCTAGCCCATTCAACACTACGGCCCGGACCGGACAGGCCCAGCAACTGGCCCAGGCAAGGCACCCTAAACGCGGAGATCTATAAATAAGAAACCCTAAGCGGCGCACTCCTCTCCATTCCGCCTCCACCCCCGAACTCCAAACCCTAGTAGCAGCGCCGCCGCCGCCAGGTAAGAGGCGAGATGGTGTCCGGCTCCGGCGTGTGCGCCAAGCGCGTGGTGGTGGACGCCCGCCACCACATGCTCGGCCGCCTGGCGTCGATCGTCGCCAAGGAGCTGCTCAACGGGCAGCGCGTGGTGGTGGTCCGCTGCGAGGAGATCTGCATGTCCGGCGGCCTCGTCCGCCAGAAGATGAAGTACCTCCGCTTCCTCCGCAAGAGGATGAACACCAAGCCCTCCCACGGCCCCATCCACTTCCGCGCCCCCGCCAAGATCCTCTGGCGCACCATCCGCGGGTACGCCGCTGCCGCTTAGATCCATCGCTTCGCCTGAAGCCGTATCCATTTGGGTTTGTGTGTGCTGATGATGCCGTGTTTGGTGGCGCTCTGCAGTATGATTCCGCACAAGACCGCGAGGGGCGAGGCCGCGCTCGCCAGGCTCAAGGCGTACGAGGGCGTCCCGCCGCCGTACGACAGGACCAAGCGCATGGTCATCCCCGACGCGCTCAAGTACGTCGGCGTTCGACTGTCTTCGAGATCTCGGCGTGCGTCGTATATGTGGGTTTGATGTTGACGTGGCTTGTGGTTTTGCAGGGTTCTGAGGCTGCAGCCTGGGCACAGGTACTGTCTCCTCGGCCAGCTCTCCAAGGAGGTCGGATGGAACTACGCCGACACCATCAGGGTATGCTGTTTCCTTGTCCTGTTTCTTCAGTGCCCACTAGTTGCTAGTGTTCCACTGCTACCAGTGGGCTATGATGTGTCTTTTATGACCTGCTAAACTAAAATGGTTCTAGTTGTACTAATCATTCTATGGAAGTTCAATCTGATTTGCTGGTACTCTAGTAGATATGCGTTCAGATTTTGTCATATAAACTCTTGTGGTGATAAACGAGTTGTTCTGCATTTTAAAAATGTTTATGCTGATCCCCACGGATTTAGAAACCAGTCACAGATCATGCTTTATTGTACTTTGAAGAATTTTGTTTGCTCATGCTCCCAATCATTGTGTTGCCTATGTTGCTTGTGGTGTTCTGCTGGCTGAGATGTGCATGATCTGGGTGATGAAGAAAATCGTTCGGATTCCCACTGATTTTTCGTGATTATCACAACCAGCTACTTCTGACGGATCATGCCATCTCTTTGATTACATATGTACTCCTTTGTTATTGAGCAATACTTTCCTTGTTTGTTTTTTGCAATCCTCTTAGTAATACAGTTAGTATCCTCTTTTTTGTTTTCTGCTGGCTGATGAGATTTGCATTACCTGGATGATGAAGAAAATCGTTCGGATTCCCACTGATATTTCATGATTATTGTAACCAGCTACTTCTGACGGGTCATGCCATCTCCAGATTTATATTTGCACATTTTTACTGCTTTAGACTGACTGTACATGCATTCCTACATTGGTTACGAACCTTGTTGCTTGTTGTGTTCTGTTGGGCCGAATTGCATGATTCTGGGTGATGAAGAAAATCGTTCGGATTCCCACTGATATTTCATGATTAGTGTAACCAGCTACTTCTGACAGATGATGGCATCTCCTGAATTACATTTGTACATTTGCCCTGCTTTATGACTGGCCGTACATGCACTCCTTATTTTGGTTGCAACCTTGTTGCTCTCTGTGTTCTATTGGGTTCAATTGCATGCTTCTGTGTGATGAAGAAAATCGTTCGGATTCCCACTGATACTTAAATGATTATAACAACCAGCTACTTCTGACAGACTATGCCATTTTGTGCTCGTAAGAGATTTTGCTCTGTTTTGTGTTTCAATTCATTCAACAGTTTTGCTGGTGTTTTATTTTCCTATGAGCCTGTGATGTTACCAAAATATTTGCTACTCTTGATGGGTTTATCCCACTTGATGATCTTAACCACCAAGATCTCTGAGGCTCTTTAGTTCTAGACTAATGTTACAATTACAGTACATCCCCCATTGCCAGGTTTTGTTCATTGTGTGCTGATGTTTGTGCATACCGTTTCTCATCGCTCTTTGGCCTGTATTCAGGAGCTGGAGGAAAAGAGGAAGGAGAAGGCCAAGGTCTCCTACGACAGGAGAAAGCAACTGGCGAAGCTCCGCGTCAAGGCCGAGAAGGCAGCTGAGGAGAAGTTGGGAACTCAGCTGGAGATCCTGGCCCCGATCAAATACTAAGAGATATCAGAGCTTTCGTGCGCCATCAGTTTTGGGAAACCTCTGTCGTATTTTAAGTAGTTTGGTAACTCTGATAGTACAATCTGGTTGGTAAACCTTTGTTATGCATGCAGTTCTGCTACCCTCATTTGAAATTTTCTACCTGGTGAACTGTTTCGTTTATCAAATGTGTGCATTTGGAGATTCTAGTGAATGTCTATCAGGACATTATATGTTGCAGAAGCGGGGTTTTCTCTTTACTACAGCCTTTGCAGTACCTTGTTACGGCCCGTCATGGGAAATTTAAGAAGTGCTGTGTTTCTCTTTTACTCGTCAGATTAGCGGCTTGGAAAGTCTAGTTATGACTACTGTTTTTGCGGGAGACTTCTCCTGGCGAGTTTTGTATTCTGGGTTCCAAAGTGGTACTGCGCACAACTCATCAAAGAAAGTATGTCGTGTAAAACTAGTTTTTCGGCTTCTCCTAAACTTAACCCTACAATTTGAAATCTCTAATAAACAATGACAAGCATGTGTGTACCGTCATAATAATTCAAACGATGAAACATCAAACTCAAATTCTTGCTAATAATTTGAAGGCAACATTATATGAAACATAACTGATGTTTGATGATCATAGTGGCCCTCTATCCGTTTATGCTAATTTCTGCAATTGCCGTTCAAGAAATTCTGGTTGAACTGGTGGTATGTCATGTTATGAAATATCACGCAGGTGGTCATGGTATGTCACAAGCATTTTCTTTAATGCCAAATGCATGCAGGATCATGAACACTGGCCAAACGAGTTTGAAAAACCCCAAATGCTCGCTCTACATCCTTTCTACATACTTCTTTGTCTGAGGATTCTTATTACCTTGGGTCTGATATTGTCTTAACAAAAGTTGCTCTACATCCGGATGTGGAGTTTCTACACCCAGGAGTAAATGCTCCTGGTGTGAACAATAAAAAACTGATTTATTTTTTTTTGCATACTTTCACAAATGTTTGTGCATGCAAAATTTCATTGCAATATCATATTGGTGAAAGGCGTGGTAAAAAAACAAAATCGATGCTTTTAAAATGTTACTTACAAAAGCATTTTGGATCTTTGATTTTGTTTTTTTTTGCATGACTTCCACTAATGTGATTTCGTGATGAAATTTTACATGCACAACAAACATTTGTAAAAATTTCAGAATTATTTTCTATCTTTTTGAGTTTATGTTCACACCATGAGCATTTGCTCCTGGGCATAGAAAGGTGCTTCCGCTCTACATCCTTTCTACATGCTTCTTTATCTTCTAGCAAAGTGAGTATCCTCATTACCTTGAGGGTTTGATATTGTCTTCACAAAAGTTGTTCAGTCCCGATATATTCTATTGTAGTGTCCCCTTCATTTGAAGCTTGAAGATATTCTTCTCCAAATATCTTAATGATGGACTTCGTTAATTTCTTCATACTGTCAATGCAAATACTCTCTGCCATTCATCAATAGAATCAGCTTGACATCCGTATGCATGCATTCTCACGGCTGCGTGATTTTTTTTTCAAACTATTGTGACCTGTTGACCAGTTGCATTTCTTATTTGTTGAAAGAATAGACAATGTTCTTTGACGACTAGCGCAATGCGTCAAAATGTTCTCCTAAACGTTTTTGCACCATATACCGGATTCTCACCAAAGTAGTCACCAATAGCTTCGCGTGACCGTCTTGATTGTTCCGATGGAGTACAAGATGACCAGGCACTGAACCTCCCCACTTTGGCTTCTCGTTTGCCATCGTGTCTGCATACATAGCCATCACAAGATCAATTTCTTCATCCTTGTTCGAAGACGAGTCGTCGAAAAAAGTTTGAACAAGTTCGTTCATCTACAATCAATAAGAAAAACTATGATCAACATCAACCTCATTGTCATGCAATTTTTTTAAAACATACAAAAAATTGAGTGAATAATTTCCTCAAATTCCGTTGTCGCGTCGGTTTCTTGAACTAGGACTTGGAGACGGAGGCCGGAGCGGGGCAGCGAAGGAAGGGATGAGGCGAGGCGACAGAGAAGACGCGCAACGGGGGACGGTGGCACTCCCGGGCCGCGGCAGCAGCTGACGACGGCACACCGGGATCACGGCGCGGAACCTGGCCTTGCAGAGGCGGACATGTGGTGGACTGGCAGGGGGCAAGGATCGGGGCGGTGGCAGGGGTGTGGCGCACGTGGTGGTAGATGCTGAAATTTTAGCCCGCCAAAAAGATGCACGAAGAATCCTGCTGAAATAAAAATGCCATTTTTACAGAATCTCCTAATGTTATGGCCAGTTTACGAGAATCGTTGGAGAGTTTTTTGCCTCAACTTCTCGTAAATGGTTGTTAATTTAGAGATAGGGGAGTTGTTGGATTTGCTCTTAGACCGTAGAGCACAGCCGGGCTTCTTAAATGCCCCTATATGCATGGGTTGACGGCTCGGTTAGTGATTTGTCACAAAATCGCGATCCAATCAGGCTACTCAAACCGGCCCTATACGTCTAGGCTGACTGGTATCCCTCTTATCTAGCCCATACCTGAGGTAGAATGAGGAGGCCCGGGCATGCCTGGGTGTGTCTGACTGACGGGCGAGACCCTCACGGACACACGTCGAAACCAAGTCAGTCGGTGAGGACGCATTCATGCCGCCGCTCCGGCGGGCCGCTTCAGGAGCCAAATCCGGCTATTTCAGCTGGTTGGTGGCCCCTTAACCCTAGACATTTCCATTTCCACCCTCGCCGTCTGCCGCCACTCCCACTCTCACCCGTCGGTAGCCATGGCCCGCTAGCGGATCACCACCTGCACCATGCTTACTCCGGTCTCCGGAGTGTCAATTGCAGCTCCTAACAGAGATCCAGTCACGGCGCGGCACTCGGATTGTGATAGGCTTGCCTCCGGACTCTCTGGAGGAGGAGGAGGAGGAGGAGCCGCACGCGGACATGAAGGGCTCAGAGCCAGGGAAGGAGGAAGAGGAGGAAGGCAAGGCGGATCTAGCGCCTTTGGCTACCGGATTCGGCATGAGCGACGCGTTGGTTGAGCTTGAGGTCGCCCAAGCGGAGGAGCAAGCTGTCCTCGACTCCATCTAGTTGGAGCTTGAGATGGAGGCAAACCACCTGTTGACACCAGATTTTGGCACGGGTAAGAACTTAATTAAGATGCTCTCAAATGAAGAAATGTTCAAAGTGAGAAAGTTCCGTATCGTCAAAAGGAGAAACTTTGATATTTGGGTCGTAGCCATCCGATCTCATCTCTAAGGCCGAAGTTGTATTTGAAGTATTCAGATTTTGTATTCAGAACACTATTCGGCTGATTACACCTCCAAGATGGCCTCATATGAGAAACATTTCTACACGGATTGTCTTCGTCTAGTCGAAACGATTGATTCTGATATAAGAAACGTCTAAATCAGAGTTCGTATGCAAAAGTTAGAGCCAAAACAGTGCGCTGCATAAGTCTGCCCTGGAAGTTCCGGGCAAAACTTCCGGAGAGGTTCCGGGCTAAACCGAAAGTTTACACGCGGTGCGCCCCGAAAACTGGGATTTAACATTATTTGCAGATTTGCGGGGCCAATTTCGACATGAAGATGACCTCTGATGAGAAAGTGATCAACTAAGGAATTTTTCTCCATTGCAAGATCTACAACTTTGCTTTTGGGACCATCGTGATCCGAAGCCATATGCGATCTGCAGGAGCTGTGCAAGAGGGCAACTTGATGTAATTTTAGCCCGGATATTCCGGGCTGACCGGAAGTTCCGGCCCTCGTAGTCCGAGCTAGGTTATCTTTTGATGTTTTGGACGGGATTTGAGTCCTTTTCTTGTACGGAAAGTCCAGCAGCCTCATATATATGTAAGAGGTGACGGTTGATTGAATAACAACACACAATCGAACAATCAATCTACCATTTTTACCTTTACTTTTATCTTCTCCCTTGTTCTTCTTCCTCGTTCTTCGTTCGTTCTTCTTCATTGCAGGGCAGCGAACCTCAAGGCCCTAGGGGCGATCAGGTCGACCTAGGGCAGCCCATAGCCGCCGCTGCCATCGAGGGTCCTCCCGGCGTGTGGGGTTTCGGGTCTACAAAAGCGCCCGCCGGATTGCTTGCGTACCGCGCTTCTGGCAGGTCTCCTTCGACGTGAGCTGCGGTGCATCACCCCCGACGTTGAGGGTACATGGTGACGTGTTCGTGTGCGAACACCACCACTACCTCCGTCAGGCGGGTGTGGAGCTGAAGGAAGCCTTGGCGGAGCTGGACTCCAATGAGGAGCCGGAGCTGCGTGTGACGACCAATTACCAGGAAGCCGGTCCGTCCGGCGTCGACACGGAGGTCGTCTACATCATCGACGACGACTAATGGGGGTAGGACGTAGCTTTTGTGTTGCATGGTATAGTATGGATTTTAAGATATGATATACTCCATCCGTTCCCAAATAATTGTCTTTCTAGCCATCTCAAATGGACTACAACATACAGATGTATGTAGACATGTTTTAGAGTGTAGATTCATTCATTTTGCTCCGTATGTAGTCATTTGTTGAAATCTCTAGAAAGACAATTATTTAGGAACGGAGGGAGTATGAGGCATGTGGTTGCAGCGAACGACACATGACGGGTGACCGGGTCCTCTGCACGAACGCGTCCGAGTGTCCGCGGACATACAAAGGGGCATTTTTACGCCAACAATGCGGTTGTAGATGCTCTAACAGCGTCCGATTGACCTTTAGTTCCTACTCCCTTTTAGTATTCTAAACACTCTTATATTAGTTTACAGAGGGAGTAGATTGCAGCCGAAGCAAAACTGATCGGCGGGCATGCTCGGCAACACTGGTCTGCGAGGTTTCCAACGAGCTGCGGACAGTGCGAGCGCCACAGAACACATAACATAGACTCCAAATCCTCTTTCCAGTAGGTACCGACAGAACAGAAATATTCAGCTTAACCATATATAGTTCAGTGATAAAAATAAACTCTCCTACTGCAACAAGCCATCACTCGGGCCTCAGGCTGGTTGTAATGATAGTATCATAGCTAGTACTCCCTCCGTTCCCAAATAATTGTCTTTCTAGCCATCTCAAATGGACTACAACATACGGATGTATGTAGACATGTTTTAGAGTGTAGATTCACTCATTTTACTTCATATGTAGTCACTTGTTGAAATCTCTAGAAAGACAATTATTTAGGAACGGAGGGAGTATCATGCATGCCAACTAGGCAATTTTGATGAGGTGTCATAGCATTAAAGGAAGAAAAAGAGGGTGTAGTATCATATCATGATACCGTATCATATTAAATGCTATACTACTTTGTGTCATGCATGGTAATAAATAAAGTACTACTCCCTTTGTTCCTAAATATTTGTCTTTCTAGCCATCTCAAACGGACTACAACATAAGGATGTATGTAGAAAGACAAATATTTAGAAACGGAGGGAGTACATGATGGCCATCGTTTTAAAGTGTAGATTCACTCATTTTGCTTCGTATGTAGTCACTTGTTGAAATCTCACTTGTTGAAATCTCTAGAAAGACAATTATTTAGGAACGGAGGAGATACGTAATCTAATATATGATCTTGTCGTTAGGGAGGTAGTATATACACTAAAGATCATATCGTGATCTAGTATATGATACTCCCCGTTACAACCAGCCACTTGATTGAAAGAGGCAACGGTAGATCCGGCCACGCAAAGCCACCACAAGGCAAGTGTTCTACAGGTAGGTTGCTTGTGGACTTGTGGTGCTCGCGCCGCCGCCTTCACTCGGCTCATCAAAGCTGATGATGGCCTACCTGTCTCTCGATCCAACCGCACGTGCCACATCACCCGATACCTTTCGTATTTATTGCAATAGCATCTCACACGTCTAAATCAAACCGATCCTTGAGCAGACTTTCGTGGTCATTGTGTTGGAGTGAAGATGTGAGGCATCAGCATCAAGGACTCCGTGGCCCAATGGATAAGGCGCTGGTCTACGAAACCAGAGATTCTGGGTTCGATCCCCAGCGGAGTCGAATATTTTGGTTTTCTTCCTTCACATTTTTTTCAACTATGTACCACCTTCTGTTCAATATATCATCAGATAATTTTTTTCCCCTTCACTGTCAATATTATGCGTCTGTCGTCCGTTTGAAGCATGCCACTACTGCGCGCTACTCTGCCCAGAATAATCAAATTATCTGTCTGCACTATTTTTTAGATGAAGATGTAAAAGGCCACATGGCCCTGCCTTTTCTTTTAACAGAAAGCAGCAAGGAAACGATATGATGTTACAAAGGCTTCTGAAAAGCAACATGTTAACTAATCAGCGACTTTTGATAATAAAATCCCTGCGCTCCGGCCACCAATAGTTGAATGATGAGCTTCATCATATGGCCTTCCTCTGGTTCCCATTTTCTTCCACGGAGGCCACTGGACAAAGGCTTTTACTGTGTTTCGTGGATTGCGACAGAACTCCAGCAAAGGCCGCTGAACGACGACGAGCATTTGTTTTCATCGCGTCGCCGATGCCACATCGCTGCACAGGGAGGGGGAAGAAGGGCGCAACCATGTTAAAAAAAACTGTACACAAGAACCCTCGAGGGGGCAGATGTCATGGCAGGAAACCAGGATATACCATTTCAGGGGAAGGTTGTTACGTACAGTGATGCTAGTCGCAGCAGTACTTCCCCTCGGAGTCCCTTCGAGCGGCCATTTCAGCGGCACTGCTATGCCGTGCAGTAATCCAATCTTGCACATGATGCTGGTCATCGACCACATGACTGGAGGACATGACATGGATGCCAGGAGTATCCTTGGCAGTTGTGGTCAAACAGAATCCTCAACAGCCTACATGCCGGAAATCAGAGCTTCAGTACTTAATAGAAAAGATGCCATGGATTCATGGTGTGCCGAATAAATAAACCTATCATAAACGTGCATTCATAGTTTTCCATTCCAAATAACTAACAGCACCATATTTTATAAAATAATGCAACCGAAAATCGGCATGTAGCATCAACATTTCAATATCATCTAGAAGAACCAGTCAATTATATATAGCCTATGTACGAACCATGCGGAAGGAATATAGACTTACTTTAACAGCAAATCATCTGTTGATCAGGATCAACGAATTCATCCCTCTGATACTGCGGTTGCTTTCTGCAGGCACAAATTTGTTCATCAAGTATCCATAAAAAACATTGTTTCTTAACAAAAGGGCCATAGAACAGTCTAGCATACATAGTTAACATAAAGTAATTAATTATGGTTGCTAGTGATCACCAGTTTTAAGCTCAAGTTTCGAGTGCACTAAGTTTGTTGAAGTACCAATAATGATCGGAATACAAATGAAAGATGGAGATCACAAAAACTCACAAATGGTACAGCCTCACACATCAATTTCATAGGATTATGAATCATGACATACTTCTACCAGAAAGCTATTGCGCCTATTTCCAAAATTGTATTAAGCAAGCTAGATACTCCATGTATGTGAACACCAAACAATTTAATAGGGGCACATATATTATAGGTTGACAAGAGAAAACAATATGATCAAACTACGGACAACATAAATTAACAGCATTCAAACACGAGCAGTTGAGCAAAAATACCAAATGAGAAGATTTATTTAGAACTTGTCTTTTATGTGCATTCACAGTTCCTAAAATACAGTTGCATGCGATATAAATACTGCACCACCCAAAAAACGTATTCATATCCATCAATTTTTGGTTGAGAAGTTAAACAAAATGAACTTCCAGGAAAGTTTGCTCAATTTACCTTACTCTTAGTCTTGAGACGTATGTCATACTAGAGTTGTAAATCCTAGTAAGAGGGCGGCCTGAGTTCCTTTAGTCGCCGAACAACTTGCTTCATTGTGGGCCTAGAAGAAAGAGAGTCCACAGTGCACTTGATACCGAGGTGCAGAATCTCAACCAAGTCATCATGCGGAGCCACATCCCACAGCCCTTCTATGAAGAACTCACGAGCTCGGCCCTTCTGCAGAAGCATGCAAGCCCAAGCAACTATGTTGAATCCATTTCCATACGGAGAAAAGGAAGGGTCCAGTGCTTTCTTGTCTGAAATAAGTTCAAGCAGTACAACTCCATAGCTGTACACATCAGCCTTATCAGAAACACGGCAAGTCATCGCATACTCTGGAGCAACATATCCAAAAGTACCCGCGACACCGGTGGTTGCATGAGTTTCTGAATTCCCAAGTAGTCTTGCTAATCCAAAATCAGAAAGGTATGCGGTGTACTCATTGTCGAGCAAGATGTTGCTTGGCTTCACATCCCGGTGCAGAATGCGTGGGACACAATTATCATGAAGATATGCAAGTGCACGTGCAACATCTAGAGCAATTTTGTGAAGCATTCTCCAATCAATTGGTCTCTTTGTCCTTTCTTGTATGAACCTTTCCAAGTTACCGCCGGGCAGAAAATTGTATATTAGAAACATCTCTGAATCACTGAGGTGGTACCCTATGAGTGTTACAAGATTGTCATGCCGACACCTTCCAAGAGTTTTCACCTCTGCTTGGAACTGCTGAATACCTTGGAACCTTCCAATAGCGAGCCTCTTTATTGCCACCAGAATGCCTGGTGCAATCTCAGCTTTGTATGTTGCTCCAAAGCCACCACTTCCAATGCAATTGCTTGCATTAAAACTGCCAGCAGCGCGTACAACGGTCTCATATGTCAAAGGAGCACCAATATCCACAAAAACAGTCACTTCCCTTCGCCTGTTAGAACGCCTTGATGGTCTCGATGCACATTTACGAGTGTAAATGTAAAGGATGATCAGGGCCAAGAGAACTGCAACAATCGCTGATGCTGAGGTTATTGAGGCAATCTCTATTTTGGTGAAGCCTCCGCCATCGCTGGATGTATTCTCAGGTTCTGGACTAGCCTCATTCTCACTGAGTGCTCGCACATTCGAATGCAACGGCCCAGCCAAGTTATTGAATGAAATGTTAAAAACAGACAGTGATACTGAAGGGGTAAGGTCGGCAATGTTTCCAGAGAGCTCATTATTGTTCAGCAGAAGTGTCGTGAGACCTCTCAGTGTCACAATATTACTAGGGACATTCCCAGACAGAGAATTAGATGAGAGATCTAAAACCTCCAGTGATTCCAACTGCCCCAAAGAGGACGGTATCTGACCAGTGATATTGTTTGCAGCTAATGAGAGAAATTTCAAGCTCTTGAGGTCTTTGAAACTGGCAGGTATTTGACCAACCAGAAAGTTTTTGCTGATGTCCATCTTTACAAGAGCACCCAACAAACCAATGTTAGCAGGCAACACTCCTGAAACTTGATTCTCGGCTAGAACCAAAACTCTGATGGCATTGCATTTTGAGCAGATTTCTTCTGTAAGCTCACCAGCTATCTTGTTGTCTCGGAAGCTGACGATCAAACCATTTAAGTTGCTGCACTGTTCCAACAGAATTGCATCCAATGATCCAGTGAAGTTATTGTGATCAAGAGTTAATGCATACAAGGTCCTGTTTCCATATCTGTCTGCACTAAGTGGCAAGGATGTAAGACGGCCTCCAAACTTGTTCTTTGCAAAATTATGGTATACAACCGAACACTCTCCTGATTCACAGTAACCCAGTGATAGCTCTGCTACAGCTCGGGACATGAAGGGTGAAGAATAGCCAGATGTCACGCCATCCAACAGTTGCTGCGATGCACACTCTTTGTCCGCAAACGCTGGAATTGGTGCTGAGAGTTTGTTGCCACTGACATCAAACACATCCATACAATGCAGATGAAGATTTTTATCAAGCGAACCGGACAATCTATTGGAACTGAGGTTGAGAAACTTGAGGTTTCTACACTGCCCTAGCTCCCTCGGAATCACTCCAGCAAGTAAATTACCTCCGAGATTGACCATCTCCAAACTATGGCAGCTTCCCCAATTGCTTGGGAGATTTCCTTGCAGGCCCGCCTTCGGCGCCCATAACAACCTAAGCTTTGGCAAAGCTGTCACACTCTCCGGAAGCTCTCCCTCAAAGAGATTGAACTCATGTGGTTTCACTGCATCAAACTGGCTCGACAACACGAGAACCGACAAACCCGAGCAATTCCCTAGCTCCCTGGGTACCAGACCGCTCAATCTGTTACCCGACACATCCAAAACCCGCAGCTTGCTCAGCCTTCCAAGCTCTGGTGGGATGGAACCGTCCAACATATTGGAGAAGAGGCGCAACGAGAGGAGCTGTGTGCAGCTCCCCAGAGCAGAGGGGATGCTCCCGGCAAGAAGGTTCCGGGACAGGTCGAGCTGCCTCAGCCTGGGGAGGCCGCCGACGACCGCCGGCACGGACCCGTTGAGCCGGTTGCCGGAAAGATCCAAGAACCTCAACTCCGTGCAGCTGGAGAGGGAGGCAGGGATCTCGCCGCTGAGCGCGTTGGAGGAGAGGTTGAGCACCCTCAGCCGCGGCGGGAAGGCGGGCGGGAGGGCGCCCCGGAGCGAGTTCCCGGCGAGGTTGACCCCCTGGAGCTTCTCCAGCCGCCAGATCTCCGCGGGGATCTCGCCGAAAAGGCCGAGGGAGGGCAGGGAGAGCTGCTTGAGCTCGGTGAGGAGACCCACCGACGTGGGCAGCTGGCCGGCGATCCCGCTCCCGCTCCCGCGCGGGAAGCTGGAGGGCACGTGGAGGGCGACGACCCGGGAGTCCGCATCGCAGGCGACGCCCGGCCAGGAGCAGTGGTCCGCGCCCGACGACCACCGGCGGAGCAGCTCGGAGGAGGGGACGGCGTCCCTGAGCCGGAGGAGCGCCGATCTGTCCCGCTCCCGGCCACGTCGCGACGGGGACGTGGAAGAGACGGAGACGGCGAGCAGCAGCAGGAGCAGCAGGACGGCGGCGGTGCTCCGGCGAGCGGCCACCATCTCCGCCCAGCCGAAGGCGACGGGCGACCCGGGGTGCTGTGCTGTGGTTGGTGCAGCGGAGGCGACGACCGACGAGGGAGGTGGGGAGAGGGAGGGGCAAGGCAAACTCACATGGGGAAGAAGAAGAGACCGGGGCGCGCGCGCGATATCGGGGAAGTCGGAGGGGGCGGAGGCGATATTTTTTCTTGTCTCCCTCCGTTTTTGGTTGGTGCTGCTGGAGTGCTGGTGCCGGTCCTCCCCCCGCTTCCCCTTCCGTTGCTTCCTTCGCTGCACTTTCCTCGTCGCCTCTCCCGTCCTCGCGCTGCCCCTCCACTGATAACTCGTTCCTCCCTCGTCCTTCGTTTCTTTATTTTTTATTAAATCGTTTGGGATTGGAACAGGGAGGTTGACCGTATTGCCCTCGGAAAGATGGGTTTTGTTTGCTGATGAGGGAAGGGAGGGCGTGGCTGCCGGTGCCTGACCAAGCGTCCATGCTTGCTTTTGGGTTTTTGACCAGGTCTTGCCTGCCATGCTCCCATTTTCTTTGGAGATGTGGATGGGGTTAAAGCAGGATTAGCAGGAGGGTTTCACACATCATTGGAACCACCGATCTGGAGTACTTTTTATTTTATACTATGGAAAAAGAGTTTATGTTTCGCATCTCAGTTCCGATTTTTTGTGACTATACAATAACGGCCTCTTGGAGTCACGGAATTCCCCAAACGCGGGAATAGAAATGTAGGAATAGAGTGGCATGGCATCATCGGTGCTACGGGATTGTGAGGATGTCTGATTGTGCACCCCGAAAACAAAGGATTCTTTCAAAAAAAGTTGGAGTGAATGAAAGGTTTGCTACTCCCTCTCGTCCATACTAACTGCTGCTGATCCACTACAAAGAATACTAAGGAAGAATTCATATGGTTTGCGATGATACGAAACAAACAACCCATATAGGCAAAAGAAATCCTAAGGATTAGAATCCTCCAAAATTCCTTTGAATAAGTTTTATTACTACAACCAACAACCTCAAAGACATCACCGTCAACACCTAGCGAGATGCCTCCAACAATACTAACAGCGGGCAATAAGTGACGAGAGTAATTCATGTGACCAACAATACTATGAAGGAAACCATCGGCAATGATTTCACGTTTGGTTTCTTGAAATCCAATAAAATCATGTTTGTATATAGTAACTAACTCTGTGAGGCGCTGTGTTTTGCCATCTTGACCTAAACCACGTATGTTTCAAAACATTCCTATCATGATATCTTAAAGGGGTGAGACGGGTCGCAATGCCGTGACTTAGCTGCACTATCTAACAAAACTATAGAATTAAAAGTGCCCCCTGATCTATATTTAGCAAAAATGCAAACAACAAGAGTACAAACTCGAGTCTCAGAAAAACTATCATCATCAAGCACATTTGGTAAAGATATCTCAGGGTTTTGAGTAGAAAAATCCACACAACTTAAATTTTCCAAGGTGACCATGTTACTAATGATTTTAGTTTTATCATAGCAGTTTTTACCAATAATAAAATAATATGAACAACACATGCATGATTACCCAAAGTAGAGCAAGAAAACTCACTAGATTATTTACCTTTAAAAGTACGGGAATCTCCAATCTTTTCTTCAACTTGTAGGTAGCAACTTTAGCCCTCATGGTTCCCAGTATTATAGCTTTGTATAACCACTAGACCCCACTTGCTAATGTTAACACAAGTTTCTTCTCAGGAAAACCTCCTTCAGGAGACAGCTGTCATGAACATCATATGTAGCAGGTTGGGCAGATTTTCCAATAGACATCATTTCCAAAGCATCAAGAATGGGGCCCTCAAATACTCCATTTCATCCTTTGAATAAACTTCATTGTCATCAATTTCAGGCCCAGAATCACCCACACGCTTGAGCATCTTAGAGCGGTTTACTTTTTGGATGGACACAGGGGTATCAACCACATTATGAGCGGTTTTAACCTGAAGAGGAGTTTTTGTACCCTTGTTAGGGTCAACACACAACTTCTGGTCCAATTCCAATTAAGCCATAGTGTTAAAAACAACACTATGTGTAACAAGCTCAGGAACAACAGGAGTCGTCCCAGCATTAGCAATAACACGTTGAGAAGTAAAAACTTTAGAAACAGGCTAGGTGAACCTCCACACCAGCCCAAGTTGTTTTCCAACTGGGTCGTCTCACCTACTAGTTGTGTCAAGTTAATCTATGAGTTACTCATCATATTTCAATAAGTCTTTATCAACTGAATCATCACCCTATGCTTGAAGATTCCCAACCTCAATATCATCAGGACCGAGATCATCATTAGGATCATCTCCTCCCATTTGTTCAAAACATTCTACAGTAAAGAAAACAGTTTCAACCTCTTTTTCATTTCAAGAAGCCTCTCAAAAGCTATTTTAGCTGGATCCCTGCATGCAATCTCGATCCTAACACACTAGCATAAAAGCTCTCCATAAGGTCATTCCAATCCACAAGGATACCCTAAAAGGAGACAATTTGAGCCAACACTTTCCAAGAATATCATTTGGTGGGTAACCCCTCAACCTTATTGAACCCAAGCTTCAATTAGCTCAACAAAAGTACCAATACTGCCGATCCATTCAGTCACATTAACGCAGACACCATTGTCATGAAGATCAAAAGTTGAAACTCAATCAAACCCTCGTAATTTTTTCAATGAGGAAATCTAACTAAGAAAGATTTGGGTTTGATAACTCTAACCTACCAACACCCGTGTTTATTCTTGCAGAGAATACTAGACAAATTTGTAAGTAAATCCTCTTGAGATATCCCACCTTTAACAACATTGATAACAACATAGCTTCTGGAATTGAGCAACTTAGCTTCGTCTCTCATTAGGACATATGTATGATAAAAGCATAACCCGAGAGTAGAACTACAAAAATATGTAGCAACACACTGAAGTTGAATCCAAGCAGCGCAGTTGTTAACATTGCGACCTTGATTATAGATAAACCATGATTTTGGCTTGATGCAATTACCAACATAATGACCTGGACCTCCACAACTAAAGGACACCATGTATATGTATCTGGGGTCGTGTACTTGCTCTGCCAATTCCAAATTTTTAGTAGCAATAGTAGGGCGAGGAAGTTTATGACGCGGTGGAGTCGAACGAGTTCCTACCACGGCCCCGACAGCCATCTGTTGCACGAACACCGTATGATATCCTCCACCCACCATCGGGGCCCTACCTCCAGCTGACACCCGCTGCTTGCGTGGCGGGGGAGGACGATTTTCGGTAACACCACGGATCTCTCGTTGGTCCACCATCAAAGCACTCACAACCTCCATGAAGAGGGTGATCCCGGGCAACCCCCTCATGAACAACTTTTAAATTGACTGGAGTGTGATCAAATGGGGAAGTTTCTTCAGGTGACAACAATCAGATGACCCATACAGCTATACGTGAGTCTGCGGGGGCGACCATGGTGCGTTTCTTTGAGGGCTAGAAGAAAATATTCGCGATCTTATTGATTTAGTGCAATATAATGATACCCATGAGTTAATTCATCAAGCGGAGTGTGCAGAACATTGTGTATTGAAAAAACATGCTACAGAGAGTCATCCAACTTATAACAGTGGGCTATTTAGTTCTTCTACTATTAATGGCGGGCTTAGTACTAAACCGGCTACTTCTTATAAGTCAAAAAGCATTGAACTGGTCAAAGTGGTTTTTGCACCAAAGAAGGTTTCAAATATCATCTACTGCGATATCATGTCACACCAATGTAGTTAAGTCCTATACAAATGGTGCAAACCCCTTTCAACCGTCGCCTTTCTAAGGTGTGTGACAGGGCTCGAGGGTGTAAAAATTCTGTCAAAAGCAATTGTATGCGAATACAAGGCCTATCACACATGCAATGCGTGAAGAACGCGCTTGCGATATACAAAACACCCCAAACGTTTGTTACGCAAAAATTGTGTGAGATGATACATCTATCGCACGTGCTCTACGTAACGCTTGCAATGTGGACGACATCGGAGACGATTGCTTGATGTGGTGCTTTTGCAAAAATATGTCTATCTGAAACATTTAATCTACTACCATCTCCAGCGTTTCCTCTTAATAAGGTTGTGTGATAGGTGTTCCTAGCACACACTCTCTCTTCAATAGTGCATCATGTTTGATGATCCCGTTGGAGAGCGTAGCATGCAATTAAAAAAAAAATCCTACGATCACGCAAGATCTATCTAGGAGATGCATAGCAACGAGAGGGGGGGAGTGTGTCCACGTACCCTCGTAGACCAAAAGCGGAAGCGTTATGTTAACGCGGTTGATGTAGTCGAACGTCTTCACGATCCAACCGATCTTAGTACCGAATGTACGGCCTCCGAGTTCAGCACACTTCAGCTCGATGACGTCCCTCGAACTCTTGATCCAGCAGAGGGTCGAGGGAGAGTTCCGTCAGCATGATGGTGTGGTGACGATAATGGTGATGTGATCCGCGCACGGCTTCGCCTAAGCACTACGACGCTATGACCGGAGGAGTAAACTGTGGAGGGGGGCACCACACACGGCTAAGAGAACAGTTGATCTGCTATGGGGTGCCCCCCTGCCCCCGTATATAAAGGAGGGGAGGATGAGGCGGCCGTCCAAGGGGGCGCGCCATGGGGGGAGTCCTAGTAGGACTCGACCCCCCTTTTTCCTTTCTTCACCGGAGAGGAAAAGGAAGGAGTGGGAGAGGGAGAGGGAAAGAGGGAAAGGGGGGCGCCGCCCCCTCCCCTAGTCCTATTCGGACTCCCATGGGGGGGGCACCCCTTGTGGGCTGTCCCCTCTCTCTCCCGTGGCCCATGAGGCCCATGACTTCCCCCGGGGGGTTCCTGTTGGGGAACGTAGCATGCAATTTCAAAAAAATTCCTACGATCACGCAAGATCTATCTAGGAGATGCATAGCAACGAGAGGGGGAGAGTGTGTCCACATACCCTCGTAGACCAAAAGCGGAAGCATTATGTTAACGCGGTTGATGTAGTCGAACGTCTTCACGATCCAACCGATCCAAGTACCGAACGTACGGCACCTCCGTGTTCAGCACACGTCCAGCTCGATGACGTCCCTCGAACTCTTAATCCAGTAGAGGGTCGAGGGAGAGTTCCGTCAGCATGACGGTGTGGCGACGGTGTTGGTGATGTGATCCGCGCAGGGCTTCGCCTAAGCACTATGACGCTATAACCAGAGGCGTAAACTGTGGAGGGGGCACCGCACACGGCTAAGAAACAACTATTGTGCCTTTGGGGTACCCCTTGCCCACGTATATAAAGGAGGGAGAGGAGGAGGCCGGCCCAAGGGGGGGCGCCATGAGGAGGGTCCTACTAGGACTCCGTTCCTAGTAGGATTCGCCCCCCCCCCCTTTCCTTCCAACGGAGAGGGGGAAAGGGGAAAGCAGGGAGAGGGAGAAGGAAAGAGGGGGGCCGCGCCCCCTCCCCTGTCCAATTCGAATTGGGCAAGGGGGGGGGGCACCTCCCGTGGCCTGCCTCCTCTCCTCCACTATGGCCCATTAAGCCCATTAACTTTCCCGGGGGTCCGGTAGCCTCCCGGTACTCCGAAAAATCCCCGAACCTTATCGGAACCATTCCGGTGTCCGTATGTAACCTTCCAATATATCAATCTTTACCTCTCGACCATTTCGAGACTCCTCGTCATGTCCGTGATCTCATCCAGGACTCCGAACAAACTTCGGTCACCAAAACACATAACTCATAATACAAATCATCATCAAACGTTAACCGTGCGGACCCTACGGGTTCGAGAACTATGTAGACATGACCGAGACACATCTCTGGTCAATAACCAATAGCGGAACCTGGATGCTCATATTGGCTCCTACATATTCTACGAAGATCTTTATCAGTCAAACCGCATGACAACATACGTTGTTCCCTTTGTCATCAGTATGTTACTTGCCCGAGATTCGATCGTCGGTATCATCATACCTAGTTCAATCTCGTTACTGGAAAGTCTCTTTACTCGTTCCGTAATGCATCACCCCGCAACTAACTCATTAGTCACATTGCTTGCAAGGCTTATAGTGATGTGCATTAAAATGCGTTAAGTCGACTAGAGGGGGGTGAATAGGCGATTTTTATGAATTCTTCACTGAGGAATTTCAGGGTGAGGAAATTCCTTAACAAAGAACTACTTGCAGCGGAATAAGTACTCAGATGCAAACATAATAGAACATTAGCATGGTCATCATGATGAAATGAAAACAAACACAGAGTACAGAAAGCGTAAACACAGGATAAACAGGATGAAGACAAACAGACTGAATAAATTGAACTGAGGAAATTGAGAAAGTCTTCAGTCAAAGTCTTCAAACAGATATGAACAAGTACACAACACAGTAATGGGGAAATGAAAGAGTTGAGGAAATAGAACCAGTAGGCTTGGTAAAGACAATGATATGGTAGACCAGTTCCAACTGCTGTGATAGTTGTACGTCTGGTTGGAGCGGCTAGGTATTTAAACCTGAGGACACACAATCCCGGACACACAGTCCTCACCGTATTCTCCTTGAACTAAGGTCACACAGACCTCGTCCAATCACTCGTGGTAAGTCTTCAGGTGACTTCCAAACCTTCACAACTCGGTCACTCGCGATCCACAATTTCCTTTTGGATGCTCTAGACCATGACGCCTAACCGTCTAGAAGATGCACAGTCTTCAAAGGTAACAAGCGTCGGATCCACGCATGATCAATCTCTTCAGTGATGCTCAATCACTTTGGGTTTGTAGGTGTTTGGGTTTGGGTTTTCCTCACTTGATGATTTTCGCTCAAAGTCCTCGGAGGATGGGATGCTCCCAATGACAAGTGTCAGTTTCTGTCGGAGCAGCCAACCAGCTAGTGGTTTAGGGGGCGGCTATTTATAGCCTAGGGAGCAGCCCGACATGATAAGACATAAATTCCCTTCAATGATATGACCATTAGGTGGGTAGATATTTTGGGACAGCTGGCGCCTAGCCCAGCAATGGTCGGAAATTTGACTATCAAATTCCTCAGGGCTATCATGTTCCTCACTTGTAGGAAATCCGCACTGGCGGATTCCTAACTCCTCGGTCGAACAAATTCCTCGAGAGACGGAAGAACTTCATCTCATCCTTTGAAGAAATTGACTGAACTGTATGAGATTTCCAATGGCTTCACTCGAAAGGATTGGTAGGTGTAGGATTTTGAGTTGAGCATCACTTGGAAAATTTTCCTTAGTATTTCCTTGACCCCCTTTAACAATATGGTGACTGATGTAATTCAGCATGCGTGCATTAACATATAAGAGGAAATAGCATGCAGAAGAACACATCAAAAGTATTAGACCACCATCGGGTTTAAGTTTACAACTCGATCAACAAAGTTTTAGAAGAACGAGAGTTGTAACTTCGCAAAAAAACGCCCTTTGTCATCAAATGACCAAAAGGATCGAAAAATGAGGACTAACACCCCTGAAGAATATCATGTTGATGGAGGAGGCCAGCGTTGTTGGGGTCGATTGTTGCAGTAGGGCCTGCCGCAGTGTCGTCCAAATCTTCATGCTCATCCGTCTCGCGAGATGAAGAATATGAGTTGGCCACCAAGGAGGGAACTTTGACTTTCTTGAATTTCTTTGTTGGTGGCTAAGACCAGTCAAAGTCCTGCTTGAGACCCATTTGCTTCAGATCTTCTTCACCATATAGATATGACAGAACAACCCAGGTGCTACCGAAGACTTCATGGAGGTAGTAGTGGTTTTTGTTCACTGCATTGTGGGTAGAAGTCATGTTGTGAAGAATTGAACCAAACTGACGCTTAACCCATTTGTGGTTGCGATCGACCTTCTGGTGAAGATTGAGGAGAAGCTCACTATCAGTCATCACCGTTGGAGCTGTGGCTTGAGGATTTTTCTTTGAAGCATTTGCGGCAGAGTCATGAGTGGCAGAGTCATCATTGGTGGAGTAGGATGCAAATTTTTGAAATTGACCATCCAATGGATGAATGCCTTCATCAATAACAGCAGTGGCCTTGCCCTTTTCATCAACTGAGGAAAATGTCCGTTTGAAGACTTCAATGGGGGGGGCAAGTAGCTGAGATGATTTTAAAAATCAGCCTTGAAGTTGATTGAAGACCTTGTTCTGAGGAATCTCATAATCCAAGGAGCGTAAGGCTTCAATTCAAATGGTGACAATGCAACATTTGCCAGAGTCCTCGTGAAGAAATCATGGTAGTTGACAGGAACGCCATGAATGATGTTGAAAAGAAGATTCTTCATGATGCCAATGACTTCTTCATCATTCGAGCCGTGGCCTTTGATTAGACTCAATGTCTTCGTCAGAATGCGGTAGACAGTCCGAGGCACATACTGCAATTCCTTCACGAGGAATTTGGTCCTCGGGGCTTGACCGGGCTTCAGCGGCTTCATCAACAGTTGCATGTAGTGATCTGTAAGCTCGAGTTCATGGTATATACAACGAGCACCTTCAAGGGGAGGACTGACAGGCAGGGCATGAAGCAATTCAGAGGCCGTTGCTTTGAAGTGAGTGTTTTCTATCATCCAGTCCAAAACCCAAGAGTTCACATCTTCAGCATTTCCTGTGATGTTCAGCATTGCATAGAACTGATGAATTAGCTCTTCATTCGAATCAACAATATCAGTGCAGAAGTTGAGCAGTCCAGCGTCATGAAGAACACTGAGGACTGACGTGAAGCAAGGCAGTGATTCCATGTCCACGTGAGGAATATGCTCATGGTCGAAGACCTTGTCTTTGTTAAAAAGCAGTGAAGAATAGAAGTTGGCTTGGCTGGCAGTCCAGAAACGCTTCCTTCTAAGACGAGCAGAGTCATATGGGTTGTAATATGTGAAGAATACATGCTCATGGAAGGAGTCATCAGCCTTGAATTTTTTGCTTCTTTGAGAAAGGATCCTTTGGCTTGGGCTGAGGAGTGTCAGTTAATTGCATCACAACCTTAGGAATCGCAATCTCAGGATCCACAGGCTGAGGAATTTCAGTTTATTCTTCAGTTGCAGCCTGGGTCTTCAATTCTTCAGCAGCAATTTCATCAACACTAGTGGCTGGAATCTCTTCATGGACAAACGAAGTGGTGCGAGGTTCTTCAGAGCCCATTTGAACTTCAGTATGCACTGGGGACTGAGGAATTTGTTGCAGAGGTGTGAACAAAGGAGAATTAGGGTGCTGACTTTCCCAAAAGTCATCATTCATCACTAGTGTTGTGCTCCCAATGTCCACATCCTCATCTTCTTCACTCATTTCTTCAACGCCTGCCTCTTCAGCTGTGAATTGAGGCATGGGCGATGAGACGACTAGGGTTGAAGGGATTGTATCCACTTCAATTTCTTCATCCAACTGCTCTGAGGAAGCAACAAAAGGAATATCTTCATCGGATCCGCTTGGGATTGCATAGTCTTCACCAAAGGGAATGATCTCCTTTGATGGCATGGATGAGACTGGAACTACATCAATTGGATTCTCAAAAGAGCTTGTCAATTTCTTCATCTTCTTCGGAGCTAAAGATTCTGATGAAGTTGATGTTTTCCTTTTCTTCACTGATGCACGCTCCGCAGCCTTGGTCTTCTTCGCATCTGATGCAGAAGGAAGAATTGGACTTGGTGTAGGCGCAGGAGGAGAAGAGGAAATTGGTTCATTTTCTTCAGACACAACTAATGCAGTTGCCCTGGCATGATCAATTTCTTCAGGCACAATGGTTGAAGCTCCAGCTGGCCTGACTTGTTCTTCAGGTGCAACACTAGAGGTTGCCCTGGCAATTTCATCAGCGGCTGGAATACAGTCATCAGCCCTGGTACTAGCAGTTTCCTCAGCAGCCTGATTCTCATCAGCGGTGCTGGCATGTTCTTCTGTAGGCTGAGCAGATGCTTCAGCCTGAGGAATTTCTTGTTGCATTGGGGCAGCAGCAGTTATAGTGAATTTCTCAGATAATTTCACAAATCCGACTTTGGCTCCAAGCCAGTCAGCATAGTAGCGATCAAATTCATCACTTAGACTCTTGATCTCTGATTGTAGAGCTACAAGTTCTTCAGGTGAAAGCTTCAAAACGTTTTGCTTCAGAAAGCGCTCTTTCTTATACTGTGCTTTCTTCACCTTCCTCCCCTGTTCATATTTCCATTTCTCCTCATCAATGAAGGCGGTCAACACATGACTTTGACCAGGAGTGAGGTTCATCTCAGGCATAGGTGTGTTGGGGTCCTTGTGCCACAAGTCGATGAAGTCGAGGATCAACTTTGGATTCAGCATCAATGGCACATTACTGCCTTTGGCTCTAGCGGCCCTATGTTGCCTGTCTCTGATGATTTCAGCCAGTTCCTCATCATCGGCTTCGTCGTCATCAGACGACACTTGGAAGGTGACCTGCTTCTTGTGAGGACTTGGTCGAAAACCTCGTCCAACAGTGGCCTTAGTCTTCAGCAGAGTGGGGCCAGTTGAGGAATGCGTAGGAGCCGAAGAACTTGCAGAGGCTCCTGAGGCAATAGAGATGCCTGTTGTCCTTTGGCATGAGGCGAGATGCACAGGTGCTAAGGATTTGGAAGGAGGAGCTGAGGACTTTGGAGGAGTTGGTGCAGCTTGAGGAATTTTCCGTGAGGGCTTTGTTGAGGAGTTGGGCCGTGAGGGCATTGCAGATGAGCTTGGCTGTGAGGACTTTGATGCAGAAGCCATGGGCTTGTGTGCGGGCTTCTTTGGCATGGCCTTCTTAGGCTTGCTAGCAGTGGCCTCAACAGCGGGAGCAGTAGAATCTTCATTGAATTTCTTCACTGCTTCTTTTGCCACTTTGGCCAGCTTGGCTTGACGATTAGCCCATTCCTTTGGAAATTCTTCACCTCTTCTGATTCTAGAGGGATCAGCTTCTTGGCCAGGTGCCAATGGAGGTCTTAAGCATGGAGGGTGTAGAGCGAATTTCTTCATGTACTTGGGAGTGACGTAGTGATATTCCCTCCATTCTCTGGCCATCTCCTCTCTATTCTTGGAATGCGCACCTTGCGCTCATTCTTGGTCTCCTTACCATGTTTGGCCTCATCAGGAGTGCAATATTCATCACAGATATCCTCAGGGATTTCAAACGTAGTGTTGACCTCAGGTTCTTCCCTCCCTTCTGAGGTTTATTGCAGTCAACCATTTTCTTCAGCTGAGGAATCTGAACAATAGAATTCTCTGAAGAGGTGTGCAACTTTTCTTCGAGGAACGCTGCAAATGAGTTAAGTTGATGAGAACCTAGAGATTCAGCAGCGGACATGTGTACCTGTGAACAGAATATAGTTGCGAAGAATTTGGAGAGGTCATATGCGTTCTCAGAAGTTTTTGCAAAACGAACAAGTTTGAGGAATTTGACCAAATGAGTCTTGAGTAATTTCACTAAGCGTTCTTTGACTTAGGTTCCAGAGTTGTACAGATTGAAAATCCACACAATTGAGGAATCTTGAAGAAAAATGTTGCTTAGGGAAACAGATCAAGAACAGATGTTATGTGAGGTGTTTAGTGTGTGAAGATTTGAAGAATAAACACCTTTTGAAGATTTTGAAGAAAACATCAGAATCAACAAGGGCAGTAAAAGCAACTTTTAATTACCCTTGACGAAGAACACGACGAACTGGAAAGTGTAGATTTGAAGCTCGTCGGTTCAGATTTTCCATGCCCTAACTTGGCAGAGGAAGACAACTACGGCCGTGGCGGAGTGAAGAAATCTGCGGCCGGCGCGAGTACGACGGCGATGAGGTCGAGGCAGTGAAGCTCTTCCTCACCGGCGACGATGGAATTAGCGGCGACGCTAGGGTTTTGAGAGCTCGAGCGAGGGAGTGAGGTCGAGCAGAGTAAAAACGAAGTGAGGAAGGGAGGGGGTATTTATAGCCTTGGTGAAAAACTGTCCGCCCGAGGAAATTGGACGAACGTGCCCCTGACCCTTCTCATTCACGTGACAAGTGTCACCCACGTACTAAGAGGTGGCAATCATGTGAGATCGTGGGTGAATAAGATAATCATATCGTGGAATGTGGAACGGTTTGAGCGGCAAGCGCCGAAAATTCAGATATGATAAATTTTAAAGTTTTCGTTCGCAATTTCTTTAGCTGACAAGGACATGAAAGTGCGTTAAGTCAACTAGAGGGGGTGAATAGGCGATTTTATGAATTCTTCACTGAGGAATTTCAGGGTGAGGAAATTTCTAAGCGAAGAACTACTTGCAGTGGAATAAGTACTCAGATGCATACATGACACAACATAAACATGGAGATCATGATGAAATGAAAAACAGACACGGAGTACAGGAAGCGTAAGCACAGGATAAAACATGATGAAGACAAACAAACTGAAGAAATTGAACTGCGGAAATTGAGAAATTATTCAGTCAAAGTCTTCAAACAGATATGAACAAGCACACACCACAGTAATGAGGAAATGAAAGAGTTGAGGAAATAAAACTAGTAGGCTTGGTGAAGACAAAGATTTGGTAGACCAGTTCCAACTGCTGTGACAGTTGTACGTCTGGTTGGAGCGGCCAGGTATTTAAACCTGAGGACACACAGTCTCGGACACACAGTCCTCACCGTATTCTCCTTGAGCTAAGGTCACACAGACCTCGCCCAATAACTTGTGGTAAGTCTTCAGGTGACTTCCAAACCTTCACAAACTCGATCACTCGGCGATCCACAATTTTCTCTTGGATGCTCAGACCATGACGCCTAACCGTCTGGAAGATGCACAGTCTTCAAAGGTAACAAGCATCGGATCCACGCAGGATCAATATCTTCAGTGATGCTCAATCACTTTGGGTTTGTAGGTGTTTGGGTTTGGGTTTTCGGTTTCCTCACTTGATGATTTTTGCTCAAAGTCCTCGGAGGATGGGATGCTCTCAAATGACAAGTGTCAGTATCTCTCGGAGCAGCCAACCAGCTAGTGGTTGTAGGGGGTGGCTATTTATAGCCTAGGGAGCATCCCGACATGATAAGACATAAATGCCCTTCAATGATATGACCGTTAGGTGGGTAGATATTTTTGGACAGTTGGCGCATAGCACAACAACGGTCGGAAATTTTACTATCAAATTCCTCGGGGCTATCATGTTCCTCACTTGTAGGCAATCCGCAATGGCGAATTCCTAACTCCTCAGTCAGAATAAATTCCTCCAGAGACCATAATAACTTCGTCTCTGTCACTGAAGAAATTGACTAAACTGTATGAGATTTCCAATGGCTTCACTCGAAGGGATTGGTAGGTGTAGGATTTTGAGTTGAGCATCACTTGGAAAATTTTCCTTAGTATTTCCTCGACCCCCTTTAACAGTACGGTGTTTCCTATGACTCAAGAAAGAGAAAATGAAACTACGAAAATAAAAGTCTTCACGCTCCATGTTCCGCGAATGAATACTAAGTCTTCAAGGTCACACCAATTTCTTCACTTTCAAAGTCTTCAGAAATTCTTCAGAAATCCAAAGTCTTCAGTCGAAGATATTCATTTTTAGGGGTCGACTTTCTCTGTAAATATCAAACTCCTCATAGACTTATAGACCTGTGTACACTCACAAACACATTAGTCCCTTAACCTATAAGTCTTCAATACACCAAAATCACTAAGGGGCACTAGATGCACTTATAATCTCCCCTTTTTTGGTGATTGATGACAATATAGGTTAAGTTTTCAATGGGGATAAACATATGAAGTGTAAATACTGATACTAAGGAATTTGATTGCAAGGTATAGAATAACTCCCCCTGAAGATGTGCATAGTGAGGAATTTGCTTTTGAAGCATTGCACACTTGAAGGGTAGAATCATGGAGATCTCCCCCTATATCTTGTAATTCATACACGCATTTAACATATAATATGAGGAATTTGAAATGCATGATGAAATATGGTGACTGATGTAATTCAGCATGTGTGCATTAACATTAATGAGGAATAAGCATGCAGAAGAACACATCAAAAGTATCAGATCACCATAGGGGTTTAAGTTTACAACTCGATCCAGCAAAGTCTCCAAAAAGAACGAGAGTTGTATCTTAGCAAAAAAGCCCATATATGTAGACCTGCTTGAAGACTAACTCAAATTTCTCTCCCTTTGTCATCGAATGACCAAAATGATCGAAAAAGAGGACTAATGCCCCTGAAGAAATATCAGGATGATGAAGGAGCGCCAACGTTGTTGGGGTCGGTTGTTGTAGTAGGGCCTGCCGCAGTGTCGTCCAAGTCTTCATGTTCATCCGTGTCGCGTGATGAAGAATATGAACTGGCCACCAAGGAGGGAACTTTGACCTTCTTGAATTTCTTCGCTAGTGGTTGAGACCAGTCGAAGTCCTGCTTGAGACCCATTTGCTTCAGATCTTCTTCGCCATACAGATGTGACAGAACAGCCCAAGTGTGACCGAAAACTTCATGGTGGTAGTAGTGGTTTTTCTTCACTGCATTGTGTGTAGCAGTCATGTTGTGAAGAATTGAATCAAACTGACGCTTAACCCATTTGTGCTTGCGATCCAATTTTTGGTGAAGACTGAGGAGAAGCTCACGATCAGTCATCACCCTTGGAGTTGTGGCTTGAGGATTTTGCATTGAAGCATTAGTGGCAGAGTCATGAGTGGCAGAGTCATCATTGGTGGAGTGAGAAGTAGCTTTGCGAAACTGGTCATCCAATGGACGAATACCTTCATCAATGACTGCAGCGGACTTGCCCTTTTCATCAGCTGAGGAAAATGTCCGTTTGAGGACTTCAATGGGGGGCAAGTAGCTGAGATGATTCTGAAAGTCAGCCTTGTAGTTGAGGGAAGACCTTGTTCTGAGGAATCTCATAATCCAAGGAGCATAAGGCTTCAACTCAAACGGAGAGAGTGCAACATTTGCCAGAGTCCTCATGAAGAAATCATGGTAGTTGACAGGAATGCCATGCATGATATTGAAAAGCAGATTCTTCATGATGCCAACGACTTCTTCATCATTCGAGTCGTGGCCTTTGATTGGACTCAATGTCTTCGTCAGAATGCGATAGACAGTTCTAGTCACAAAAAGCAATTCCTTCACAAGGAATTTGGTCCTTGGGGCTTGTCCGGGCTTCAGCGATGTCGTGGATTTGTCACGGCAGATGTCCTAGTGAGAGGACTTAGTCGTGAGGCCAGCGCATCTATGTGGTAGCTTGAAAGGGGTTGAGCAGAATCTAGAGACGCAACCCAAGACAAGGGTTTAGACAGCTTCGGGCCCCGGGAAACATCATCCGGTAACAACCCTACATGCTGTTTGTGGCTAGGTCTCATTATCATCATGAGGGAGTCGTCGGTAAACCGACTATTTGTGTCTAGCGCTAGAGATTGTTTCTTCTTGCTTGTCCCTCTTTGGGGAGCCCTGCCCCTCCTTATATAAGTTAGAGGGGCGGGTTACATGTGGAGTCCTATTAGGATTAGGACTAGTCTACCTTCTAATACAAACCAGATACAAGTCCAGGTTTTAGCTCCTTGTAAGACAAATATTCCTCACGCCTTTCCTCTTAAACCGGCCCACCATAACATGAGCCGGCCTTCTGGGCCTTCGGCCTTGTCATCCGTGTTGGGGAACGTAGTAATTTCAAAAAATTTCCTACGCACACGCAAGATCATGGTGATGGCATAGCAACGAGAGGGGAGAGTGTTGTCCACGTACCCTCGTAGACCGATAGCGGAAGCGTTATGACAACGCGGTTGATGTAGTCGTACGTCTTCACGATCCGACCGATCCAAGTACCGAACGTACGGCACCTCCTAGTTCAGCACACGTTCATCTCGATGACGATCCCGGACTCGATCCAGCAAAGTGTCGGGGATGAGTTCCGTCGACGACGGCGTGATGACGATGATGATGCTCTATCGCGCAGGCTTCGCCTAAACTCCGCGATGATATGGCCGAGGTGGAATATGGTGGAGGGGGCACCGCACACGGCTAAGGAACGATCCGTAGATCAACTTGTGTGTCATGGGGTGCCCCTGCCCCGTATATAAAGGAGCAAGGGGGAGGAGGCCGCCCTAGGAGGCGCGCCAAGTGTGGAGTCCTACTAGGACTCCCTAGTCCTAGTAGGATTCCACCTCCCTTGTTGGAGTAGGAGAAGGGGAAAGAGTGGGAGAGGAAGAAGGAAAGGGGGGCTGCGCCCCTTGTCCAATTCGGACCAGAGTGGGGGAGCAGGCCTCCTTCCTTTTAGCCTCTCTCCTCTATTCCCGTATGGTCCAATAAGGCCCATATACTCCCCGGCGAATTCCCGTAACTCTCCGGTACTCCGAAAAATACCTGAATCACTCGGAACCTTTCCGAACTCCGAATATAGTCGTCCAATATATCGATCTTTACGTCTCGACCATTTCGAGACTCCTCGTCATGTCCCCGATCTCATCCGGGACTCCGTACTCCTTCGGTAAATCAAAACTCATAAACTCATAATATAATTGTCATCGAAACCTTAAGCGTGCGGACCCTACGGGTTCGAGAACTATGTTGACATGACCTAGAACTATTCTCGGTCAATAACCAATAGCGGAACCTAGATGCCCATATTGGCTCCTACATATTCTACGAAGATCTTTATCGGTCAAACCGCATAACAACATACGTTGTTCCCTTTGTCATCGTTACGTTACTTGCCCTAGATTCGATCGTCGGTATCCAATACCTAGTTCAATCTCGTTACCGGCAAGTCTCTTTACTCGTTACGTAATGCATCATTCTGTAACTAACTCATTAGCTACATTTCTTGCAAGGCTTATATTGATGTGCATTACCGAGAGGGCCCAGAGATACCTCTCCGACAATCGGAGTGACAAAACCTAATCTCGAAATACGCCAACCCAACATGTACCTTTGGAGACACCTGTAGTACTCCTTTATAATCACCCGATTCGTTGTGATGTTTGGTAGCACCAAAGTGTTCCTCCGTAAACGGAGTTGCATAATCTCATAGTTACAGGAACATGTATAAGTCATGAAGAAAGCAATAGCAATATACTAAACGATCAAGTGCTAGGCTAACGGAATGGGTCATGTCAGTCACATCATTCTCCTAATGATGTGATCCCATTAATCAAATAACAACACATGTCTATGGTTAGGAAACATAACCATCTTTGATTAATGAGCTAGTCAAGTAGAGGCATACTAGTGACTATATGTTTGTCTATGTATTCACACATGTATCATGTTTCCGGTTAATACAATTCTAGCATGAATAATAAACATTTATCATGAAATAAGGAAATAAATAATAACTTTATTATTGCCTCTAGGGCATATTTCCTTCAGTCTCCCACTTGCACTAGAGTCAATAATCTAGTTCACATCATCATGTGATTCAACACTAATATTTACATCTGTATGTGATTAACACCCATAGTTCACATTGTCATGTGACCAACACCCAAAGGGTTTACTAGAGTCAATAATCTAGTTCACATCGCTATGTGATTAACACCCAAAGAGTACTAAGGTATGATCATGTTTTGCTCGTGAGAGAAGCTTAGTCAACGGGTCTGTCACACTCAGAGTCGTATGTATTTTGCAAATATTCTATGTCTACAATGCTCTGCACGGAGCTACTCTAGCTAATTGCTCCTTTTTTCAATATGTATCCAGATTGAGACTTAGAGTCATCTGGATCAGTGTAAAAAGCTTGCATCGATGTAACTCTTTACGACGGGCTCTTTTATCACCTCCATAATCGAGAAATATTTCCTTAGTCCTCACTAAGGATGTTCTTGACCAATGTCCAGTGATCTACTCCTAGATCACTATTGTATTCCCTTGCCAAATTCAGAGCAAGGTATACAATTGGGCTGGTACATAGCATAGCATACTTTATAGAACCTATGACTGAGGCATAGGGAATGACTTTCATTCTCTTTTCTATTTTCTGCCGTGGTCGGGATTTGAGTCTTACTCAATTTCACACGTTTGCAACACAGGCAAGAACTTTTCTTTGACTGTTCCATTTGGAACCACTTCAAAATCTTGACAAGGTATGTACTTATTGAAAAACTTATCAAGCGTCTTGATCTATCTCAATAGATCTTGATGCTCAATATGTAAGTAGCTTTACTGAGATCTTTCTTTAAAGAACTCCTTTCAAATACTCCTTTATGCTTTCCGGAAAAATTATACATCATTTCGATCAACAATATGTTACTCACATATATTTATCAAAAGGCGGTAGTGCTCCCACTCACTTTATTGTAAATACAGGCTTCACCGCAAGTCTCAGATAAAACTATATGCTTTGATCAACTTATCAAAGCGTGTATTCCAACTCGAGATGCTTGCACCAGTCCATAGATGGATCACCGGAGCTTGCACATTTTGTTAGCTCCTTTAGGATTGAAAAACCTTCCGTTGCATCATATACAACTTTTCTTTAATAAATCCATTAAAGAATGTTGTTTTGACATCCATTTGCCAGATTTCATAAAATGTGGCAATTGCTAACATGATTCGGACAGACTTTAAGCAACGCCAGAGTTGAGAAAATCTCATTGTAGTCAACACCTTGAACTTGTCGAAAACCTTTTGCAACAAGTCGAGCTTTGTAGATAGTAACACTATTATCAGTGTCCGTCTTCCTCTTGAAGATCCATTTATTTAACTTGACTTGCTGATCATCGAGCAGGTCAACCAAAGTCCCCACTTTGTTCTTATATATGGATCCTATCTCAGATTTTATGGCCTCAAGCCATTTCATGAATCTGGGCTCATCATCGCTTCCTCATAGTTCGTAGGTTCATCATGGTCTAGTAACATGACTTCTAGAATAGGATTACCGTACCACATTGGTGCGGATCTTATTTTGGAAGACCTACGAGGTTCGGTAGTAACTTGATCTGAAGCTTCATGATCATCATCATTAGCTTCCTCACTGATTGGTGTAGGAATCACAGGAACTGATTTATGTGATGAACTACTTTCCAATTTGGGAGAAGGTACAATTACCTTATCAAGCTCTACTTTCCTCCCACTCACTTCTTTCGAGAGAAACTTCTTCTCTAGAAAGGATCCATCTTAGCAACGAACAACTTGCCTTCGGATCTGTGATAGAAGGTGTACCCAATAGTTACCTTTGGGTATTCTATGAAGACGCACTTTTCCGATTTGGGTTCGAGCTTATCAGGTTGAAACCTTTTCATATAAGCATCGCAACTCCAAGCTTTAAGAAACGACAGCTTAGGTTTACTACTAAACCATAGTTCATACGGTGTCATCTCAACGGATTTAGATGGTGCCCTTTTAACGTGAATGCAGCTGTCTCTAATGCATAACCCCAAAATGATAATGGTAAATCAGTAAGAGACATCATAGATCGCACCATATCCAATAAAGTGCGGTTACGACGTTCGGACACACCATAACGTTGTGGTGTTCCAGGTGGCCTGAGATGTGAAACTATTCCACATTGTTTTAATTAAAGACTAAACTCGTAACTCAAATATTCATCTCCACGATCAGATCGCAGAAACTTTATTTTCTTGTTATGATGATTTTCCACTTCACTCTGAAATTCTTTGAACTTTTCAACTATTTCAGACTTATGTTTCATCAAGAAGATATACGCATATCTGCTCAAATCATCTGTGAAGGTCAGAAAATAATGATACTTGCCACGGGCATCAACACTCATTGGATCGCATACATTGGTATGTATTATTTCCAACAAGTCAGTAGCTCGTTCCATTGTTCCGGAGAACGGAGTTTTAGTCATCTTTCCCAAAAAGCACGGTTCACAAGCATCAAATGATTCATAACCAAGTGATTCCGAAAATCCATCTTTATGGAGTTTCTTCATGCGTTTACAATCGATATGACCCAAACGGCAGTGCCACAAATAAGTTGCACTATCATTATTAACTTTGCATCTTTTGGCATCAATATTATGAATATGTGTATCACTACGATCGATATCCAACAAACTATTTTCATTGGGTGTATAACCATCGAAGGTTTTATTCATGTAAACAGAATAACAATTATTCTTTAACTTTAAATGAATAACCGTTTTGCAATAAACATGATCAAATCATATTCATGCTCAACGCTAACGCTAAATAACATTTATTTGGCTTTTAACACTAATCTCGAAAATATAGGGAGTGTGTGATGATGATCATATCAATCTTGGAACCATTTCCAACACTCATCGTCACTTCCCTGTTGGGGAACGTAGTAATTTCAAAAATTTTCCTACGATCACGCAAGACCATGGTGATGCATAGCAACGAGATGAGAGTGTTGTCTACGCACTCGTGAGACCAGAACGGAAGCGTTGACGCAACGTAGAGGAAGTAGTCGTATTTCTTCCCGATCCAACCGATCCAAGTACCGAACGTCGGCACCTCCGAGTTCTGCACACGCTCAGCTCGATGACGCCCCTCGAACTCCGATCCAGCCGAGTGTTGAGGGAGAGTTTCACAAGACGACGGCGTGGTGACGATGATGATGTTCCACCGCGCAGGGCTTCGCTAAGCTCCGCAACGGTATATTCGAGGTGTAATTTGGTGGAAGGGGCACCGCACACGGCTAAGGAATCGATCTCAATGATCAACTTGTGTGTCATGGGGTGTCCTCTGCCTCTGTATATAAGGAGGGAAGGGAGGGCTGGCCGGCCACCTATGGCTGCGCTGGGAGTCCTACTCCCACCGGGTAGGATTCCCCCAATCCTAGTCCAACTAGGGTTTGACCAAGGGAGAGGGAGAGAGGCGCCACCCCTTCTCCTAATCCTAATAGGACTAGGGAAGGGGGAAGGCTGCGCCAGCATAGGGCCCCTTTCTCTTTCCCCTTAAGGCCCATCAAGGCCCATTGACTCCCGGGGTTCCGGTAACCCCGGTACTCTCAAAATTCCCAATTTCACCCGGAGTGATTCCGAGTCCAAACATAGGCTTCAATATATCAATCTTTATGTCTCGACCATTTCGAGACTCCTCGTCATGTCCGTGATCTCATCCGGACTCAACAACCTTCGTACATCAATATCATATAAACTCATAATAACCATCATCGAAACTTTAAGCGTGCGGACCCTACGGGTTCGAGAACTATGTAGACACGACCGAGACACCTCTCTGGTCAATAACCAATAGCGGGACCTGGATGCCCATATTGGCTCCTACATATTCTACGAAGATCTTTATCGGTCGACCGCATAACAACATCGTTGTTCCCTTTGTCATCGGTATGTTACTTGCCCGAGATTCGATCGTCGGTATCCAATACCTAGTTCAATCTCGTTCTCGGCAAGTCTCTTTTCTCGTTCCGTAATACATCATCTCACAACTAACACATTTAGTTGCAATGCTTGCAAGGCTTATGTGATGTGCATTACCGAGAGGGCCCAGAGATACCTCTCCGACAATCGGAGTGACAAATCCTAATCTCAAATATGCCAACCCAACATGTACCTTCGGAGACACCTGTAATGTACCTTTATAATCACCCGATTACGTTGTGACGCTTGGTAGCACCCAAAGTGTTCCTCGGCAAACGGAGTTGCATAATCTCATAGTCATAGGAACATGTATAAGTCATGAAGAAAAGCACTAGCAACAAACTATACGATCAGGTGCTATGCTAATGGAATGGGTCATGTCAATCAGATCATTCAACCAATGATGTGATCCCTTTAATCAAATAACAACTCCTTGTTCATGGTTAGGAAACATAACCATCTTTGATTAACGAGCTAGTCAAGTAGAGGCATACTAGTGACACTCAGTAGGTTTATGTATTCACACATGTATTATGTTTCCGGTTAATACAATTCTAGCATGAATAATAAACATTTATCATGATATAAGGAAATAAATAATAACATTTATTATTGCCTCTAGGGCATATTTCCTTCAGATCTCCCACTTGCACTAGAGTCAATAATCTAGATTACACAAAATGATTCTAACACCCATGGAGTCTTGGTGCTGATCATGTTTTGCTCGTGGAAGAGGCTTAGTCAACGGTCTGCAACATTCAGATCCGTATGTATCTTGCATATCTCTATGTCTCCCACCGACCAAATCCGGATGGAGTTGAAGCGTCTTTTGATGTGCTTGGTTCTCTTGTGAAATCTGGATTCCTTTGCCAAGGCAATTGCACCATATTGTCACAAAAGATTTTCATTGGACCCGATACACTAGGTACAACACCTAGATCGGATATGAACTCCTTCATCCGCTCCTTCATTAGCTGCTTCAAGCAGCTATGTACTCAGCTTCACATGTAGATCCCGCAACGACGCTTTGTTTGGAACTGCACCAACCGACAACTCCACCGCTTAATGTAAATACGTATCCGGTTTGCGATTTAGAATCGTCCGGATCGGTGTCAAAGCTTGCATCGACGTAACTGCCATTTACGAGCTCTTTGTCACCGCCATAAATGAGAAACATATCCTTAGTTCTTCTCAAGTACTTAAGGATGTTCTTGACCGCTGTCCAATGATCCACTCTGGATTACTTTGGTACCGCCGCTAAACTTACAGCAAGGCACACATCAGGTCTGGTACACAGATTGCATACATGATAGAGCCTATGGCTGAAGCATAGGAACATCTTTCATTTTCTCTCTATCTTCTGCGGTGGTCGGGCATTGAGTCTTACTCAACTTCACACCTTGTAATACCGGCAAGAACCCTTTCTTTGCTCGATCCATTTTGAACCTTTTCAAAACTTTATCAAGGTATGTGCTTTGTGAAAGTCCTATTAAGCGCCTTGATCTATCTCTATAGATCTTAATGCCCAATATGTAAGCAGCTTCACCGAGGTCTTTCATCGAAAAACTCTTATTCAAGTATCCCTTTATGCTATCCAGAATTCTATATCATTTCCGATCAATAATATGTCATCCACATATAATATCGAAATGCTACAGAGCTCCCACTCACTTTCTTGTAAATACAAAGCTTCTCCAAAAGTCTCAGATAAAACCAAATGCTTTGATCACACTATCAAAACGCTTATTCCAACTCCGAGAGGCTTGCACCAGTCCATAAATGGATCGCTGGAGCTTGCACACTTTGTTAGCTCCTTTGGATCGACAAAACCTTCTGGTTGCATCATATACAACTCTTCTTCCGTAAATCCATTCAGAATGCAGTTTTAACATCCATTTGCCAAATTTCATAATCATAAAATGCGGCAATTGCTAACATGATTCGGACGGACTTAAGCATCGCTACGGTGAGAAGGTCTCATCGTAGTCAATCCCTTGAACTTGTCGAAAACCTTTTGCAACAAGTCGAGCTTTATAGACAATAACATTACCATCAGCCGGTCTTCTTCTTGAAGATCCATTTATTCTCAATTGCTTGCCGATCATCGGGCAAGTCAACCAAAGTCCATACTTTGTTCTCATACATGGATCCCATCTCAGATTTCATGGCCTCAAGCCATTTTGTGGAATCTGGGCTCACCATCGCTTCTTCATAGTTCGTGAGGTTCATCATGTTCCAAAGAATATGACTTCCAAAATAGGATTACCGCATACCACTCAGTGCGGATCTTGCTCTGTTGATCTACTGGTTCAGAGAAACTTGATCTGAAGTTTCATGATCATCATCATTAGCTTCCTCCTATTTGGTGTAGGTGTCACGTAAACTGTTTTCGTGATGTACTACTTCTCAATAAGGGAGTAGATACAGCTTATCTCATCAAGTTCTACTTTCCTCCCACTCACTTCTTTTGTGAGAAACTCTTTCTCCAAAAGTTTCCAATTTAGCAACAAAAATCTTGCCTTCGGATCTGTGATAGAAGGTGTACCCAACTGTCTCCTTTGGGTATCCTATGAAGACACATTCTCGATTTGGGTTCGAGCTTATCAGGTTGAAGCTTTTTCACATAAGCATCGCAGCCCCAAACTTTCAAAACGACAACTTTGGTTTCTTGCCAAACCACAGTTCATAAGGCGTCGCCTCAACGGATTTAGATGGTGCCCTATTTAAAGTGAATGTAGCCGTCTCTAAAGCATAACCCCAAAATGATAGCGGTAAATCAAGAAGAGACATCATAGATCGCACCATATCTAATAAAGTACGACACGACGCTCGACACACCATTACGCTGTGGTGTTCCGTGGCGTAAGTTGCGAAACTATTCCGCATTGTTTCAAATGTAGGCCAAACTCAGAACTCAAATATTCTCCTCCACGATCAGATCGTAGAAACTTTATTTTCTTGTTACGATGATTTTCCACTTCACTCTGAAATTCTTTGAACTTTTCAAATGTTTCAGACTTGTGTTTCATTAAGTAGATATACCCATATCTGCTCAAATCATCTGTGAAGGTGAGAAAATAACGATATCCGCCACGAGCCTCAACATTCATTGGACCACATACATCAAGATGTATGATTTCCAATAAATCTGTTGCTCTCTCCATAGTTCCGAGAACGGTGTTTTAGTCATCTTGCCCATAAGGCACGGTTCGCAAGTGCCAAGTGATTCATAATCAAGTGACTCCAAAAGTCCATCAAGATGGAGTTTCTTCATGCGCTTTACACCGATATGACCTAAACGGCATTACCACAAATAAGTTGCACCATCATTATCAACTCTGCATCTTTTGGTTTCAACATTATGAATATGTGTATCACTACTATCAAGATTAAGTAAAACAAACCATTCTTCAATGGTGCATGACCATAAAAGATATTATTCATATAAATAGAACAACCATTATTCTCTCGATTTAAATGAATAACCGCCTTGCATCAAACAAGATCCAGATATAATGTTCATGCTCAACGATGGTACTAAATAACAATTATTTAGGTCTAATACTAATCCTCAAGGTAGATGTAGAGGTAGCGTGCGATCGCGATCACATCGACTTTGGAACCATTTCCCACGCGATCGTCACCTCGCCCTTAGCCAATCTTCGCTAATCCGTAGCCCCTGCTTCGAGTTGCAAATATTAGCAATGAAACCAGATCAAATACCCAGTGCTATCTGCGAGTATTAGTAAGGTACACATCAATAACAAGTATATCACATATACCTTTGTTAACCTTGCCATCCTTCTTATCCGCCAAATACTTGGGGCAGTTCCGCTTCAAAGGACCAGCCTGCTTGCAATAGAAGCACTCGATTTCAGTGCTTAGGACCAGACTTGGGTTTCTTCTCTTGATCAACAACTTGCTTGCCGCTCTTTTGAAGTTTCCTTTTCTTTCCTTTGCCCTTTTCTTGAAACTAGTGGTTTTGTTAACCATCAACACTTGATGCTCCTTTTTGATTTCTACCTCCGCTGCTTTCAAAGATCGCGAAGAGCTCGGGCATTGTTTTGGTCATCCCTTGCATATTATAGTTCATCACGAAGCTCTTGTAGCTTGGTGGCGTGATTGGAGAATTCATCAATGACGCAATCATCCGGAAGATTAACTCCCGCTTGAATCAAGTGATTGTTATATCCGCACATTCTGAGTATATGCTCACCGATGTAACCATTCTCCTCCATCTTACAGCTATAGAACTTATTGGAGACTTCATATCTCTCAATCCGGGCATTCGCTTGAATATTAACTTCAACTCTGGAACATCTCATATGCTCCATGGTGTTCAAAACGACGTTGAAGTCCCGGTTCTAAGCCGTAAAGCATGGCACACTGAACTATAGAGTAGTCATCGCTTTGCTTTGCCAGACGCTCACAACTTCTCGGCGCAGCCCTTGCACCAGGCCCGGCACCTAACGGTGCTTCCAGGACGTAATTCTTCATGCAGCAATAAGGATAATCCTCAAGTTACGGACCCATTCCGTAATTGCTGCCATCATCTTTCAACTTTGCTTTCTCAAGGAACGCATTAAAATTCAACGGAACAACAAAGACGAGCCATCTATCTACACATCATAGACAAGCAAGATACTATCAGTACTAAGTTCATGATAAATTTAAGTTCAATTAATCATATTACTTAAGAACTCCCACTTAGAAAAATATCCTCCAATTCTCTAAGTGATTATGTGATCCATATCAACTACACCATGACCGATCATCACGTGTGATGGAGTAGTTTCAATGGTGAACATCAATATGTTGATCATATCTACTATATGATTCACGCCGACCTTTCGGTCTCCGTGTTCCGAGGTCATATCTTATATGCATAGCTCGTCAAGTATAACCTGAGTATTCCGCGTGTGCAACTGTTTTGCACCCGCTTGTATTTGAACGTAGAGCCTATCACACCCGATCATCACGTGGTGTCTCAAAGACGAAGAACTTTCGCAACGGTGCATACTCGTGGAGAACACTTCTTGATAATTTAGTAAGGATCATCTTATAATGCTACCGTCAATCAAAGCAAAATAAGATGCATAAAGGATTAACATCACATGCAATCAATATAAGTGATATGATATGGCCATCATCATCTTGTGCTTGTGATTCCATCTCCAAGCACCGCCATGATCACCATCGCCACCGGTAGCGACACCTTGATCTCCATCGTAGCATCGTTGTCGCCTCGCCAACTATTGCTTCTACGACTATCGCTACTACTTAGTGATAAAGTAAAGCAATTACATGGCGCTTGCATTTCATACAATAAAGCGACAACCATATGGCTCCTGCCATTGTCGATAACTCGTTACAAAACATGATCATCTCATACAATAAAATATAGCATCACGCCTTGACCATATCACATCACAACATGCCCTGCAAAAACAAGTTAGACGTCCTCTACTTTGTTGTTGCAAGTTTTACGTGGCTGCTACGGGCTGAGCAAGAACCGTTCTTACCTCGCATCAAAACCACAACGATATTTCACAAATAGACTCCGTTTAACCTTCTCAAGGACCGGGCGAGCCACACTCAGTTCAACTAAAGTGAGAGAGACAGACACCCGCCACCACCTTTAAGCAACGAGTGCTCACAGCGGTGAAACCAGTCTCGCGTAAGCGTCACGCGTAATGTCGGTCCGGCCGCTTCATCTCACAATACCGCTGAACCAAAGTATGACATGCTGGTAGGTAGTATGACTTGTATCGCCCACAACTCACTTGTGTTCTACTCGTGCATATGACATCAACGCATAAAACCAGGCTCGGATGCCACCGTTGGGGAACGAGTAATTTCAAAATTTTCCTACGATCACGCAAGACCATGGTGATGCATAGCAACGAGATGAGAGTGTTGTCTCACGCACTCGTGAGACCAGCAACGGAAGCGTTGACGCAACGTAGAGGAAGTAGTCGTATTTCTTCCCGATCCAACCGATCCAAGTACCGAACGTCACGGCACCTCCGAAGTTCTGCACACGCTCAGCTCGATGACGCCCCTCGAACTCCGATCCAGCCGAGTGTTGAGGGAGAGTTTCACAAGACGACGGCGTGGTGACGATGATGATGTTCCACCGGCGCAGGGCTTCGCCTAAGCTCCGCAACGGTATATTCGAGGTGTAATTTGGTGGAAGGGGCACCGACACGGCTAAGGAATCGATCTCAATGATCAACTTGTGTGTCATGGGGTGTCCTCTGCCTCAGATATAAAGGAGGGAAGGGAGGGGCTGGCCGGCCACCTATGGCTGCGCTGGGAGTCCTACTCCCACCGGGAGTAGGATTCCCCAATCCTAGTCCAACTAGGGTTTGACCAAGGGAGAGGGAGAGAGGCGCCACCCCTTCTCCTAATCCTAATAGGACTAGGGAAGGGGAAGGCTGCGCCAGCATAGGGCCCCTTTCTCTTCCCCTTAAGGCCCATCAAGGCCCATTGACTCCCGGGGTTCCGTAACCCCCTGCTCTCTAAAAATTCCCAATTTCACCCGGAGTGATTCCGAGTCCAAACATAGGCTTCCAATATATCAATCTTTATGTCTCGACCATTTCGAGACTCCTCGTCATGTCCGTGATCTCATCCGGACTCAACAACCTTCGTACATCAATATCATATAAACTCATAATAACCGCCATCGAAACTTTAAGCGTGCGGACCCTACGGGTTCGAGAACTATGTAGACATGACCGAGACACCTCTCTCGTCAATAACCAATAGCGGGACCTGGATGCCCATATTGGCTCCTACATATTCTACGAAGATCTTTATCGGTCGACCGCATAACAACATACGTTGTTCCCTTTGTCATCGGTATGTTACTTGCCCGAGATTCGATCGTCGGTATCCAATACCTAGTTCAATCTCACATCGGCAAGTCTCTTTTCTCGCCCGTAATACATCATCTCACAACTAACACATTTAGTTGCAATGCTTGCAAGGCTTATGTGATGTGCATTACCGAGAGGGCCCAGAGATACCTCTCCGACAATCGGAGTGACAAATCCTAATCTCAAATATGCCAACCCAACATGTACCTTCGGAGACACCTGTAATGTACCTTTATAATCACCCGATTCGTTGTGACGCTTGGTAGCACCCAAAGTGTTCCTCGCAAACGGAGTTGCATAATCTCATAGTCATAGGAACATGTATAAGTCATGAAGAAAAGCACTAGCAACAAACTATACGATCAGGTGCTATGCTAATGGAATGGGTCATGTCAATCAGATCATTCAACCAATGATGTGATCCCTTTAATCAAATAACAACTCCTTGTTCATGGTTAGGAAACATAACCATCTTTGATTAACGAGCTAGTCAAGTAGAGGCATACTAGTGACACTCTGTAGGTTTATGTATTCACACATGTATTATGTTTCCGGTTAATACAATTCTAGCATGAATAATAAACATTTATCATGATATAAGGAAATAAATAATAACATTTATTATTGCCTCTAGGGCATATTTCCTTCATTCCCCTCAACTAGTCTCTATTTATTATGTAACTCCTGTTTCGAGTTACTAATCTTAGCAACCGAACAAGTATCAAATACTCAGGGGCTACTATAAACACTAGTAAGGCACACATCAAACACATGTATATCAAATATACCCTTGTTCACTTTGCCACCCTTCTTATCTACCAAATATTCAGGTCATTTCGCTCCCAAAGATCATTTCCTTTGCAAGAGAATCACTCGGTTTCAGGCTTTGGTCCAGCTTTGGGCTTCTTCGCGGGAGCGACAACTTGCTTGTCATTCTACTTGAAGTTCCCTTTCTTTCCCTTTGCCCTTTTCTTGAAACTAGTGGTCTTGTCAATCAACACTTGATGCTCTTTTCTTGATTTCTACCTTCGTCGATTTCAGCATCACGAAGAGCTTGGGAATTACTTTTGTCATCCCTTGCATATTATAGTTCATCACGAAGTTCTACTAACTTGGTGATGGTGACTAGAGAACTCTGTCAATCACTATCTTATCTGGAAGATTAACTCCCACTTGATTCAAGCGATTGAAGTACCCAGACAATCTGAGTACATGCTCACTAGTTGAGTGATTCTCCTCCATCTTTTAGCTATAGAACTTGTTGGAGACTTCATATCTCTCAACTCGGTATTTTCTTGAAATATTAACTTCAATTCCTGGAACATCTCATATGGTCCGTGACGCTCAAAACGCCTTTGAAGTCCCGATTCTAAGCCGTTAAGCATGGTGCACTAAACTATCAAGTAGTCATCATATTGAGCTAGCCAAACGCTCATAACGCCTCAGATCCGCTCCCGCAATAGGTCTGTCACCTAGCGGTGCATCAAGGACATAATTCTTCCGGCAGCAATGAGGATAAACCTCGATCACGGATCCAATCCGCATCATTGCTACTAACATCTTTCAACACAGTTTTCTAGGAACATATTAAAATAAACATATGAAAGCAACAAACATAGGGAAGCAACAACGCGAGCTATTGATCTACAACATAATTTGCAAAATACTACCAGGACTAAGTTCATGATAAATTAAAGTTCAATTAATCATATTACTTAAGAACTCCCACTTAGATATACATCTCTCTAGTCATCTAAGTGATTACGTGATCCAAATCAACTAAACCATGTCCGATCATCACGTGAGATGGAGTAGTTTCAATGGTGAACATCACTATGTTGATCATATCTACTATATGATTCACGTTTGACCTTTCGGTCTCCGTGTTCCGAGGCCATATCTGTATATGCTAGGCTCGCCAAGTTTAACTCGAGTATTCCGCGTGTGCAACTGTTTTGCACCCGCTGTATTTGAACGTAGAGCCTATCGCACCCGATCATCACGTGGTGTCTCAAAGACGAAGAACTTTCGCAATGGTGCATACTCGTGGAGAACACTTCTTGATAATTTTAGTGAGAGATCATCTTAAAATGCTACCGTCAATCAAAGCAAGATAAGATGCATAAAGGATAAACATCACATGCAATAAATATAAGTGATATGATATGGCCATCATCATCTTGTGCTTGTGATCTCCATCTCTGAAGCACCGTCGTGATCACCATCGTCACCGGCGCGACACCTTGATCTCCATTGTAGCATCGTTGTCGTTACGCCATCTATTGCTTCTACGACTATCGCTACCGCTTAGTGATAAAGTAAAGCATTACAGGGTGTTTGCATTTCATACAATAAAGCGACAACCATATGGCTCCTGCTAGTTGCCGATAACTTCGGTTACAAAACATGATCATCTCATACAATAAAATATAGCATCACGTCTTGACCATATCACATCACAACACGCCCTGCAAAAACAAGTTAGACGTCCTCTACTTTGTTGTTGCAAATTTTACGTGGCTGCTATGGGCTGAGCAAGAACCGTTCTTACCTACGCATCAAAACCACAACGATAGTTTGTCAAGTTGGTGTTGCTTTAACCTTCGCAAGGACCGGGCGTAGCCACACTCGGTTCAACTAAAGTGAGAGAGACAGACACCCGCCACCACCTTTAAGTACGAAAGTGCTCGCAACGGTGAAACCAGTCTCGCGTAAGCGTCTGCAGTAATGTCGGTCCGGGCCGCTTCATCTCACAATACCGCCAACCAAAGTATGACATGTCGGTAAGCAGTATGAGTTGTATCGCCCACAACTCACTTGTATTCTACTCGTGCATATGACATCTACGCATAAAACCTGGCTCGGATGCCACCGCTGGGGAACGTAGTAATTTCAAAAATTCCTATGCACACGCAAGATCATGGTGATGGCATAGCAACGAGAGGGAGAGTGTTGTCCACGCACTCTCGTGAGACCGATAGCGAGCGTTATGACAACGCTGTTGATGTAGTCGACGCCTTCACAATCCGACCGATCCAAGTACCGAACGTCGGCACCTCCGAGTTCAGCACACGCTCAGCTCGATGACGATCCCGGACTCCGATCCAGCAAAGTGTCGGGGATGAGTTCCGTTAGCACGACGGCGTGGTGACGATGATGATGCTCTACCGGCGCAGGGCTTCGCCTAAACTCCGCGACGATATGACCGAGGTGGAATATGGTGGAGGGGGGCACCGCACACGGCTAAGGAACGATCCAAAGATCAACTTGTGTGTCATGGGGTGCCCCCTGCCCCCGTATATAAAGGAGCAAGGGGGGAGGAGGCCGGCCCTAGGAGGGGGCGCGCCAAGTGTGGAGTCCTACTAGGACTCCCTAGTCCTAGTAGGATTCCACCTCCCTTGTTGGAGTAGGAGAAGGGAAAGAGGGGAGAGGAAGAAGGAAAGGGGCTGCGCCTTGTCCACCTCGGACCAGAGTGGGGAGCAGGCCTCCTTCCTTTAGCCTCTCTCCTCTATTCCCGTATGGCCCAATAAGGCCTATATACTCCCCGGCGAATTCCGTAACTCTCCCAGATCCAAAAATACCCAAATCACTCGAACCTTTCCGAACTCCGAATATAGTCGTCCAATATATCGATCTTTATGTCTCGACCATTTCGAGACTCCTCGTCATGTCCCCGATCTCATCCGGGACTCCGAACTCCTTCGGTAAATCAAAACTCATAAACTCATAATATAATTGTCATCGAAACCTTAAGCGTGCGGACCCTACGGGTTCGAGAACCATGTAGACATGACCTAGAACTATTCTCGGTCAATAACCAATAGCGGAACCTGGATGCCCATATTGGCTCCTACATATTCTACGAAGATCTTTATCGGTCAAACCGCATAACAACATATGTTGTTCCCTTTATCATCGTTACGTTATTTGCCCGAGATTCGATTGTCGGTATCCAATACCTAGTTCAATCTCGTTACCGGCAAGTCTCTTTACTCGTTACGTAATGCATCATTCTGTAACTAACTCATTAGCTACATTGCTTGCAAGGCTTATAGTGATGTGCATTACCGAGAGGGCCCAGAGATACCTCTCCGATAATCGGAGTGACAAAACCTAATCTCGAAATACGCCAACCCAACATGTACCTTTGGAGACACCTGTAGTACTCCTTTATAATCACCCAGATTACGCTTGTGACGTTTGGTAGCACCAAAGTGTTCCTCCGTAAACGGAGTTGCATAATCTCATAGTTACGTGAACATGTATAAGTCATGAAGAAAGCAATAGCAATATACTAAACGATCAAGTGCTAGGCTAACGGAATGGGTCATGTCAATCACATCATTCTCCTAATGATGTGATCCCATTAATCAAATAACAACACATGTCTATGGTTAGGAAACATAACCATCTTTGATTAATGAGCTAGTCAAGTAGAGGCATACTAGTGACTATATGTTTGTCTATGTATTCACACATGTATCATGTTTCCGGTTAATACAATTCTAGCATGAATAATAAACATTTATCATGAAATAAGGAAATAAATAATAACTTTATTATTGCCTCTAGGGCATATTTCCTTCAATCCGTCTATCCCGCCCGTCCGGTTACCAGTGAATCATAATGTTCAGTCAGGTTGCTTGTAAACCGTCTGGTCTATACGGGTTGCCAGTGAATCGCCAAGTCCGACCGGGTTATACTTCCGGTCGGGTTACGCCGCGGGGTATATCCCTGACATTAGCCCCCAAGTTTAGCTTGGATTTATCCATGGTAAACGTATGCTGCAAAATAAACACAAGAACAATTTGACAGGTTGTGCTCCGGGTTAAGAATTCTTGTAAACCGGCACCTGATCATCCTTAAGTCCTTGTCATTTCCTCCTTCTAGAAAATCCGGGTCAATAGACCAGCTTCATAATCAATTTACTTGTAGAATAAATATTGTAAATAAAGAATCCATTTGAATCGGCCTTCAATGCTCTGACTTAACCAAAACGTTGGTCTTTGAAATATTGAATTGATATCCGGCCGGTTTGAAACTGTAGAATTTGCCGAGCTATGACTTGCAAAATCACCGGTTATAAAACTGATAATTCCAGTTTATGATTTTTGCTAACGCCGGTTCACGATTGTTGTCAATGCCGGCTCATGATTGTTACCACCGCCGGTTCATGACGCCGGGTTATGATTGTTGCAGACACCGGGTCATAATGATTGGTTACGCCGGGTTAATCTGGTTTTCTCAAAACTGAGACTTTGATAATATTTCTCCCTATATCCGTGTTACCTGTAGCCCCCAAGTCTTGAGCAGAACAAAGTGATGACCTAAGACTTACTTCAATATAAATACTGCCATTTTGAAGAAATCCATGTTGTTCATGTCAGTCACTAGTAAAAACTGAATACTCCATATATGTAGCCTCCAAGTGCCGGGCTATCATGCTTGCAACAACCTGGGACTTGTAATTGCCTGATGCTCAAAAAACATCAACCAGTGTAGCCCCCAAGGGCCGGATCATTATGTAATAATGAGCAGGGGACTTTATAAATATGATCATGTAGATTTGAACAGCAATGTGTAGCCCCCCAAGGGCCGGCTTAGTAAGAATATACTAGGCTGGGACTTTGTATATAATTTATTGATAATAACATCATATGATGTAATCTCCACCATGGGGCTTGAACTCACGCCCATAAGGTTAAGAGCTTTGCGCTTTACCAACTTAGCTGTGGATCCTTTCAACAAATGGATTAAGGCTTGTGTACCTTGAATTTTGGACAGAAGCAATTAGTAGCCCCCAAGGGCCAGCTCATTATGATGTGATGAGTTGGGTCTTCAATAAGGCCAATAAAAATGACTTTGCATTAGCCCCCAAGTGTCATGGTGCATGCTTGCAGCGACATGAGACTTGCATATTTGGTATAATCTTAACTTGAATAATGTAGCCCCCAAGTGCCGGGTCGTAAGCCTGCAGCGACTCGGGACTATTCCTTCCATTATAGAATGAATCATATCCTTTGATAAAATAATAGCCATTGCGCTAAAGTGACTTTGAAAACCTCAATAATACTGGTTATTAATAACCATAATAAAAATCCAGCCATGTTGGCTATTCAAGATAATATAATCCGGTATGAAAACCTTATTCATTCAATATCATAATGAAAATTCAGCCAAGTTTGGCTATTTGAATAATATAACCCAATGATTTATAAGCGCATGATTCCAATGGCGCAATCCAAATATACACTGGCGACTTGTAGTCCAAAGCCAGGCCGGGTTAACAAACACCGAATAATTTCTCATCATATACTGGCGACTTATCGTCTTAAAGCCAGGCCGGTTTAATAAACACCGGATAATTTATCATCATACTGGCGACTTATAGTCGAAAGCCAGGCCGGGTTAATAAATGCCGGTGATTTATAATCATGCTTTATTCAACTTGTTTCTGTAATCATGCTTTATTCAACCTGTTTCTGCATACAACAAGTTTAAAGTGTCCTGGCGGTTTACCGCCGGACGGGTCATAATGCCCAACATATAACCTGGGTTGATAACCAAGGCTGCAATTAAGAATAATCAAATATGAAATATATCATACTGTGACATTGAATCACATCATTGGTTGGACAACTTTATTGTAGCAAAGGTGATAACCCCAATCTTGAGTACTGATAACTCCTTCCATATTGTGCCGGTTTATGATAAAACCGTGCCGGGTTGTGATAAACACCGGATTAACCATATGTAATACTAGCGACTTATAGTCAAAACCAGACCGAGTTGATAATCTCCGGATTATGACTAATCATATACTGACAACTTGTAGTTGAAAGTCAAGTCGGGTTAATGAACGCCGGTTTATCAAAAAACTTTATAAATCTCATCAAAGGAGAAAAAACTTAGCAAATAAAAGCAAATGAAACCCTTGTAGTCGAGGCTTTTCACGGGCTGCCAGGCCCCAAATTCGAGGCTTTTCATGGGCTGCCAGGCCACTCAGTTAAACCATTTTACAAAGCCTTTTAAGATGGTCCTCAATCCTTAATCAATCATCGTTTTAACTTGAAAAGTTCAGGGTCTTTATTTTAGAATAACTTGTCAAAGTTCAAAGGGTCATACCAGGTTTACCTGGGCGGAGTAACTTACTTAAGTAGGCAGGTTAACCCGGGGTTTTAGGTGTATACACTAGGCTTCCAAGCCATGGCTTGATAGCCTATTACAAGTGTAGATTCTTTGTTCATTTCGACAGCAAAGAATCCCCAAGTAACATTTTGAGCTGTGCTCAGTGGGTGCCTATGTTTGAGTTGTTGTTTTACAACACTCTCTTTGGCCCCGGATTGATTTGGCTTTGAGACGATCAAGAGGTGTGACTATGGTTCAGATACGACCAAGCCCCCAAGTGATGTTGTGGCATTGCGCCGATCAAAAGGTGTAGCTATGGTTCGGATACGACCAAGCCCCCAAGTGATATTATATAAAGCTTTGATAAGCTGAATCAAGGGGTAAACTGGACGCCGCTTTACAAACAGAAGCTCCATGTAACCACACATAATCAATAATATGATAAGCCAATCAGGCAGGATACCCATGTTTGAACCGCGCATCATGGCTGCAAGTCCTCTCCGGCAACCTTTAACTTTTTGCAGGAGATAAATTCTTCTTAAACCGGGATTTTGAACCAGATATTGAGAGCTTCAAAGCTTTGTGGGAGACATCTTTCCCTTGAATCGGATTTTAAACCGGAATCTTCATTTTCAGCCAGAAATTTTCTGACGGCCTTTAAACTCGAACTTGCGAGAAGTTAATTCCTTTTTGAACCGGAAATTCCTAAACCGGATTTGAGAGCTTCAGAGCTTTGTGGGAGAACAGATTTCCCTTGAACCGGATTGTAAACCGGATATTTGAGAGCTTCAGTGAGACTGACTTCCCTTGAGCCGGATTTTAAACCGGAATCCTTTCTGATGACCCGGAACTTCTTCATTGAGCCGGGATTTTGTAACTGTCATATACTTTCTAAAACAGAAATTTTCTGACGGCCTTTAAATTTTCATCAATATAACAGTAGCCTCCGGGACCGGGTTGTCTTTCCCTCCATCGTCCTGGGGTTCTTAAATTTGCCAAATCGGCAAGATTTGCTTTGAGTCATGTCATCGTAGCCCCTGAGTCTCAAAGGTGACTCGAGGAGTTGGCTTGAGACTCTCCATATTTGACCGTGATATAAACCGGTATAAATTGTATACCATAGGTGCTGATAGCACGATGTGAATCCATAGAAGGTTGAGGTGACTGCGGCGGGTTATAAACAATCCCGTATGAGCCGTGTTAGCAACTCGGCCAATGGTTCCTTCCAACTTGCGATTTGAAGTTAACCAAACTGTAGTGGCGGCGACTTGTGCGCCTGCCCATTGAGCAATCCAGTGCAGACGGCGGTTGATAGTATATGGTAATTTGCCTCCATTTTGTTGAAAGAAAAATGGGCTACCCAAGCCGTGACTTGCTCATACTCAATAAACAGCTCATGCAGACAGGTGCGGCCCGGTATGTTGATGTAGACCAGGCCGCGTGAGACGGACGACAAGTACGACCGCAACATCAGAGGAAGCTCGGACAGATGAGTCGGCCGCGGCATCGTAAGCCGGTGCGGACGGGGAAAATCGGCACCGGTGTCTTAAACCGACATGGACGGGTGAGGCAATCGCGGGCGCGGTAAGCCACGCAGACGGGCGAGTCAACCACGTCGTGTTGATGTAATGAACAATTGTCCTGCCTTAAAAATATCACAAGCCAGAGTAATTGTTCCTTGACGAAAACAATAGGTGCTAAATAAAAATAAACCTTAGATGGATATCACCTGATATGTTAGGCCGGAAATTATCCGCCGCGGAGTTGATGATCACCACGGTGACGCGGAAATTAATCACGGCTGAGTCGGCCACAGGAGCAAAGAGATGAGCCGGCAACGGCATTGTAAGCCAGCGTGGTCAGGCGAGGTAATTGTAGGCACGGTCCCGGCGAGTTGAAGTAGTCCGGGCCGCAGGGGCGGCGACTTGCGCACGTTCATTCACCGGGTAATGTGGCACGGACGAAAACGTCGCTGTGGAACGTTGCCAGTGCGTGCTCCATATCCGCAGTATGGCGCCTCATTTGTAATGAACAATTGTCCTGCGAAACAATACCATAAACCAGAATAATTGTTCTCAAATAAGATGTGCTGATAAAATACGTAAGGAGGATAGCACCTGATGTTTCTATGGGTCGTCGAGCCAGTCATTGCGACAAGGCATAATTAGCTTGCTGTGTGAATCGGTAGTAACAGAAAACGCCCGATCATATAGCTTGAGCCAACCTCCGTTCCTTTTCGCAACTTGAGGTCTCATACAAATTCGTGGTTTTCACTCCTCACGTAGAATGATCAATAGGCAGCAATTTTCCATCTTCGGGTATATTCTGCTGTTTTATATAATCCATCACTGCAGATACCCTCTTCCAGGTGATGGTCAAAATCCCAATCATTGCCAATAATCATCTCTAGAAATCTTCTATGGTTGCAGAGAGGCGTCCTTGCCAGCCAAATAATCCATGGATAACAATTTGTAGACCTTTTCCAAAAAATCTTCACAACGCACTGACCAGGTTAACTAATTTGACCATATAATGCTCACTACAAAAAAATACACTTCCGTGATGATACGTGTTTGTCACAGTAGGTCGCGTTTTTTGTCATGCATGTATATCCATGACAAATTTATGACAGAATCAAGATAGTCATACCTGTGCTGTCGTAGAAGTGTTCCATGACATTACCAAAATTATCATCACGGAAGTGTCCACTTCCATGACGATAAATCCCGCGTCACAGAAGTGCTTTCTTCAAGGGTGACCGACACGTGACATCCACTGTAATGGAACACCGTTAAGCTATCGGGTCGGATTTTGGATCCGATAACCCGTTAACAGCCACGACCAATGCCGATTTTCACGTGTAAAATTCTCATTGGCTGACGGATCCACGCGTCAGCTCCGCGTTGGCACAGGTGTTAGTCATCCAATGGTCGGGATGGGCCTATGATATGTTGACACGTGGACCGGCCCAACAGAGGCCCACAAAGTTTAAATGGGCCGACCCAACCGAAGGCCCATAAGATTTAGCGGACCATAATGGGCCGGCCCAGCTAAAGGCCCACATAATTTAGCGGACCATAATGGGCCGGCCCAGCTAAAGGCCCACAAGATTTTGCAGACCATAATGGGCCGGCCCAGCTAAAGGCCCACAAGATTTTGCGGACCACAATGGGCCGGCCCAGCTAAAGGCCCACAAGATTCTGCAGACCATAATGGGCCGGCCCAGCTAAAGGCCCAACATTCTCTGTCAAATCGGCCCGTCAACGGCCCGTTCTTAAACTTGCCATCAACGCGGCCCATGGTCACTTCTGGCCCGTTAACAGTCCGCTAAGTAATTGGGCCAAATCACGGCCCGGTGTATTTTCGGCCTGTTAAAGATCCGGCTTCATTTGGGCCCATTTACAGGCCATCAAAACTTTCAGCCTGTTAGAGGCCCACTATAGATTTGGGCCACTTTCTTCCTGTTGTCATTTTCAGCCTGTTAACGCCGGACGTAAACCATGGGCCATATGTGGCCCAACGTCATATCGGGCCCATTAATGGCCCATATAAAAATGACGATAATCTAGCCCGACCGAAGTTCCGGCCTGTTAAAGGCCCGTGTATTAGGTCGGTGCATTTACGGCCCATCCGAATTTCGGCCTGTCAAAGATCCGCGTCGTAAATGGGCCACCATTTCGGCCTGCTAAGTCCAGTGGGTTATTTGGCACAATCAGGGCTTAGTCTCACTTTCGGTCTATTAAAGGCCCATGTGTTTTTATGGGCTCGAGATATTTACACCTGTAAACGGCCTATTTTTACTAAGGGCCCAAAATATGTTTAGGCCTGTTAAAGGCCCACTATGGGCACATGCCTACCAGAAAAATATGAAAGCTTATGCTGATTTAGGCCCAGATATTTTTAGTGGGATACATGTCAATTACGGCCCGTAATCGTTTTTAGCCCAATTGGAACGGCCCCGACGAATGTTGGCATGTTGGGCTCCTGCCAAGCTTTCGGCCGAATACATTACTAAGATAAACCTACACCATACAAAAATAGCGTCGTAATTACTACAGCCTGGGGCAACATCATAAATGTTGTATCACAACAAAATAAATTCCAACCATACAACAAAAGGCCTGTTGGCATAAAGTTTACATCCTTCCAGATAAAAGCACCATCGATGTATAGAAGCACGATCATTTGACATGAGTGCTAATGTTTCAGTCAGTAGAATTTGATGGAGCAACACGATCTCCACCTTTTTCCGCCATTGCTCTTGAACAACGGTTTAATGTCCGATAGTCCGGTTTCAAAACCATTCATATCTTGACTACATTTCTCAACCACTATTCTTGTTTCCAAACAACGCCCATTAGGGATTGGACTTGTGTCCGGAGCACAGATATATCACTCTGCCTAGCAGGAAGATTTTGTTCAAGAGGCGATTTGGACGAGGTTACCTTGACAACCAACCCGAATTACGCAGAAGGTGCTTTTTGCAATCGTTAGTGGAGAGATATCACGCACCGCAGCAAGAGGTGACATTGTGCCTGTAGTAGCCTCGCCACCTTCGTGGTTGTGGCTGTTCAATCATTTGTTCCATAGCTTCCTCGAAAGTTTGAACTTGTAGATTAGTGTACCGGATAAGTTACTAATGAGACAAAAACAAACAAAGTAGGTTAAACGCTTATACATAACTTATTTTGGTGAACTACTGTAATACATTAGCATGTATTGTAGTGCCAACTACATAATAAAATCACTTTCGAACATATGTCCATGTAGCATGCCTATGTATTGTCTATTTCCTCACATTCGCTGACATCTAAGGATAAAGAGACATGGTTTAAAGTAGGATGAACATAGTATGACATCATTCATATCATGGGCAAACAGATATAAAACAAACAGCCTATTTTATCATTGTGTGCGACGTGAACATAACAACTAGATTACGATCAAGACCAAAAGAATATCCTTCATCTCTTTTAAACCATGTAAGGTGAAATGATACGTTAAGACAACTGTGTATAAAAGTGAACAGAGTAACTGACATTGGCTGCAAACCAAGTAGTTAAATGAACACATCACAATACCAATCAGTTCAAGGCAGGAGGAGTAAGGACTTACAATAGCGGCTTGAACTGGTGTGCTCATGCCCTTCATCTTGCTGGTGTGGCAATCCTTGAAGATTTGCACTGCATTCGGTTCATGTTCTTTTTGGTCCGCACGGGCTTTCCTCTGTATTTGGAACAAGTCAATATAGATACGATAATATGGCACAAAAAAAGAAGGAAGTAGCAGCTATTTACAAAAGCCTCGCAGTGTGCAATATAGCTACGAGATCCTGTTGTCTGTTGGAATTTCACTTTAGAATGGTTGGTTTTGTTCTTCAAACAGTTAGCCTAGAAGAAGATACACTTGTAAGGCACATACATAAATACAAGTTCAATATGTGGTCTGATCAAATACATATAGCCTACCTGATACTTTGGATCGGACCAGTGTTTAACGAGGGCTGTCCAGTCTTCATCTGTAATATATTCCATCGGAGATGTTTGGGCGATTTCATTGTTAGCCTTGCCTTCAAAGTGAGATTTTCTAAGGTGGTACCGACATCGTCACAGAAAGCGATCGAAAAACATGAGTGCATGCTTGTTTAGTTGCATCATCTTTCGGATCCAACTTGAACCTCATCTGCTGAAAAAGAATGTGAGTCTTATTAGGAGGAAGCTAGAAAGTATGGGACAGAGCAAGACAATATTACTAATTGCGATGAATAACATTACTTACGGATAAATGGTCAAGGAAGGTGTTAAACTGGTATTGTCTTTCTCATTCCTGTCATCGGATCCACGTTGGGAGGATACGTGCATGACACCTAATGGCAACGGCTGCCTCGATACTAACTTGGCTGACTCAGAGCATCACGTGGCCTTTTTAAACCTGCCTCAAAATGGATCTCCATTCTTCCTCCTTTAGATTTTGTTAATCTGTCAAGCATTATCCCCGATGTCTGCTTTCGCTTGCGCCGTGGTGCTAGTTCAACAACGAATATGGAAAGTGTTAGTGTACATCAAACCGTGAGAGTACATATAAAGGAGCATGCAATCGCAACTTGACTCGGTCAGTACCGCCTTGGTGTTGATGCTCATGAGGTTCATCTGATCTTGCCAAGTCTGTTGTGTCGCAAGTGCTTCGAAGTAGTGTTAGGTGTGAAGGCAGCTTGGGAACCGCCGCCCAAAGCAAACGAACGAGTAACTCGTTGAGATGTTGGTACAGCTTGAAGCGGATGCTGCAGCTGGTGGAGCAGGTGATACTGTGTTTGTAGATTTAGCCGGTGGACTTGGACCTTCTATCGCACTATAAGTACCAGAGAATCTCGACGGTAGAACCTTTTCCGCTTTCACCCGACGAGTAACAAGACTCCCTACTATATTATTTTCCTTGCTCTTTTTGACTTTGCCATGTCAAGTCTGTACCCACAACACAAAAGAATAAAATCACTCTTCGTAACTCATTGATGCATGATACGCATAAGCAATACTTTGATGTAAGACAACCGTATGAGGATGGAATATGTAAGAAAAACAGGACGACATGACATATTCACAGCTACGATGTGCAAACTAAGGTATGATTTTCAAGAAAATAGAAGTAATGCAAGCTAGACACCATATGAAAGATGCAACCAATATTACTCGCCAAGTTAAAAGTGTCTTGTCATAAGTGGCAATTTGAAAAATTAGAAGCAAGACAACGTAGAAATCAATGCAAGATGCAACCACTATCAAACTGCCATGTTAAAAGCGCCCAATCATGAGTGATGATGCGGGATACACAACAACAGATACTTTGATGTAAGAACATGGTATGATAGATAGATGCAAGGTATTCTAGACACGTAAAGCCATGTCATATGCACATGTATAACGATAAACTCAGCAGGTGCAATTTAATCAAAATAGAAGAAATACAGGCTAGACAACATATGCAACATGAAACCAATTATCACATCACAACTTAGAGCAAGCACATGCGATGGTGGAGTATGGAGATGAACTCATCATGTAGACTTGGGACTTCAACTTCATTAGCGAGAGCGAGGGCAAATCTAGAGAGTCTCTATTTGCGCTCGGTGCGGAGGACCACCAACATCCCCTAACTTACTCTTTTCCTTCCTATTTTCTCGATATTGCCTTATGAAGTCAAAACCACAAGAAGATGAATAAAATTAGCTCTGCATAACTGGTTGATGCATGATATGATTTAACACTACTTTGATGTAAGGCAAGCGCAGGATAGGAGGATGGAATATATACAAAAAGACATCATTTCATATTCACACGCATTTATAGGAGGATGGAATATGTATGAAAAAATAGTAAGCGGAAGGCATTTCAACAAAATTAGAAGAAATGAAAGCTAGGCACCATATGAACATGCAACCAATATCACTCTATCGTAAAAAGTGTCTCGTCAGAAGTGCCATTTCAAGAAATTAGAAGCAAGACAAGCTAGAAGACAATGCAAGATGCAACCTACATCACAGTCCCAAGTTAAATGTGTCTTATGGGTAAGTGATCGCAGCGGTATAAGTTGTAAGCTACGCAGATGCAATTCAACATAATCGAAGCAATACAAACTAGACATCATACGGAAAACGCAACCACGTATAACATTTCCAAGTAAGAGCAAGCACCGTGATGGTGGAGTAGGGAGATGTGCTCATCATGTACACATATGTTCTAGAAACAGAACACATGTCATATTCACAGCATTATGTGTAAAGTAAGAAGATGCAATTCAAGTTAGAAGCAATACAAGCTAGACATCATACGCAACATGCAACCACATATAATAGTGTCAAGTTAGAGCAAGCACCTGTGATGGTGGAGTAGGGGAGATGTGCTCATCATCTACACAACTACGTTGACTGTCCAGCCTTGTGTTGTCTTGCTAATCTTGTTGGGAGGATGGCGGAGTAGAATCAGAGAGACCCCTGTTTGAGTTGTTCAAGGACCACCATCATCCACCGCCGGACTAATTTCCTTCAGCTGTAATGATTTTGCATTGTGAAGTCAAACCGATAAGAAAAGGAATAAAATTCGCTCTTCGTAACTCATTCATGCATGATACCGATTTAACACTACTCGGATGAAAGGCAAACACATGATGCGAGGATGGAATATGTATGAAAAACAGGATGGTGTGACATATTCACACCTATGATGTGGCAACTAAGCGTAAGGCATTTCAACAAATTAGAAGCATCTGCAAGCTAGACACCATATGAAAGATGCAACCAATATCACTCGCCAAGTTCAAACTGTATGGCGCTTCAACAAATTAGAAGCAAGACATGCTAGAAATCATATGCAAGACACAACCAATATCACAAAGTGGCGACTTAAAGGTGCCTTATCATAAGTGACTGATGCGGATATGCAAGAATAGTAGTCTGATGTAGAAACAGGAACACATGTCATATTCACAGCATTATGTGTAAAGTAAGCAGATGCAATTCAACAAAGTTAGAAGCAATACAAGCTAGACATCATACGCAACATGCAACCACATATAATAGTGCCAAGTTAGAGCAAGCACTGTGATGGTGGAGTAGGGAGATGTGCTCATCATCTACACAGCTACGTTGACTGCCTAGCCTTGCGTTGTCTTGCTAATCTTGTTGGGAGGATGGCGGAGTAGAATCTGTAGAGAACCTCCATTTCAGCTTGCTCTAAAGGACCACCATCATCCAATGCCTTGCCAATTTCCTTCAGCTTTATTGATTTTGCATTGTGAGGTCATACCGACAAGAAAAAGGAATATCATTCGCTCTTCGTAACTCATTCATGCATGATACCGATGAACACTACTCGATGAAAGGCAAAGTCATGATACGAGGATGGAATATGTACGAAAAAATGGACGGCTTGACATATTCACACCTATGATGTGGTAACTAAGCGAAGGCACTTCAACAAATTAGAAACACCGCAAGACACCATATGGAAGGTGCAATCAATATCACTCGCCAAGTTAAAACTGTCTCGCCATAGGTGGCGCTCATCAAACTAGAAGCAATACATGCTAGAAATCATATTCAAGACGCAAACCAATATCACACTGCCAACTTAAAGGTGTCCCATCATAAGTGACTGATGCAGGATACACAAGAAGAGTAGTTTCATGTAAGAACATGGTGTGATAGATGATATAGTATGTACCAAAAACAGGAAAGCGTGTCATATTCACATGTATCATGTGTAAGCTAAGCAGATGCAATTTACACTAATTAGGAGCAATACGAGCTAGACACCATATGCAACATGCAACCAGATATCACACTTTGCCAAGTTAGAGCAAGCACCTTGGATGGTGGAGTAGGGAGCGGAGACTTGGACCTTGTAATGCACTATCAAGACAAGGAGAATCGGTACAGATGTCTGCTTACGTTGTCAGAGAGGACCACCATCATCGCCTTCCTTACTCTTTTCCTTCCTCTTTCTTGATTTTGCCTTGTCAAGTCAAACCCACAAGAAAAAGGAATAAAATTTGCTCTTCAGAACTCATTGATGCATGATACTGACAAACACTACTTTCATGTAAGGCAGCCGCATGATAGGATGGAATATGTATGAAAAACAGGACGGCGTGACATATTGACATGTATGATGTATAAATGTAAACTAAGCACAAGGTGCTTGAACTTGTTAGAATCGATGCAAGCTAGAAACCATATGAAAGATGAAACCAATATCACTCGCTAAATTAAAAGGGTGCCCTAACAAATGTATTTGACCAAATTAGAAGCAATACATGGCAACAAAGCTAGAAATAATATGCAATATGCAATGAATAAAGGTGACTCATCATAAGTGATTGATGCAGGATACGTAAGAGAGGTAGTTTCATGTAAGAACAAGGTTAACACATAGATGTAGTGTGTACCAAAAATAGGAAGGCATGTCATATTCATAGGTATAGTGTGTAAACTAAGCAGATGCAATTTACCCTAATTAGAAGCATTACAAGCTAGACACAGATGCAACATGCAACCACATATCACACTCTGAAGTTAGAGCAAGCACCGTGATGGTGGTGTAGGGAAGTGCGGTCTTCACGCATGAGCTACGCTCAATGTCTTCATTTAGGCTTGCTGTTTCTTGAGAATCATGTGGAGAGGATGAAATTGCATTCTTTATAAGAGTATTGCGTCTCATATTAACCCACGCTGGACTGTCTCATCATAAGTTTATAGACGCAGGATACACAAGAACAAGAGTTTGATGTAAGAACATGGTGTGATAGGCGATGTAGTATGTACCAAAAACAGAAGGCATGTCATATTCACATGTATAATGTGTAAGCTAAGGAGATGCAATTTAACAAATTAGGAGCATTGATGAGGGATACACAAGAAAAGTAGTTTGATGTAAGAACATGGTTAATAGAAAGACGTAGTATGTACCAAAAACAGGAAGGCATGTCATATTCACAGTATAATGTGTTAACTAAGTAGATGCAATTTACCCTAATTAGAAGCATTACAAGGTAGACACCATATGCAACATGCAACCACATATCACACCGCCAAGTAAGAGCAAGCACCTGCGATGGTGGTGTGGGGAATTGTGGTGATCAACTAGAGAGCTACGTTGACTATCTTCATTTAGCCTTGCTGTTTCTTGAGAATCATGTGGGAGGATGACACCGCACTCTTTAAACGAGTAGGGCGCCTCACAAGAACTCCACCCGGTGACTGCCTCATCATAAGTGATTGACGAGGATACAAAAGAGCATTAGTTTGATGTACTAACATGGTTAATAGACATATGTAGTATGTATCAAAACAGGAAGGCATGTCATTATCAAAGGTATAATGTGTAAAGTAAGCAGATGCAATTTAACCAAATTGGAAGCAATACAAGCTAGACACCATATGCAACATGCAACCACATTTGACAAATGCAAAGTTAAAGCAAGCACCTAGGATGGTTGTGTGTGGCAATTGAGATCATCAATCGCAGAGCTACATTTATCGTCTCCAATCACGACATCGCACCCATTAGAGCGCTGAAACGCTTAGTGCTTATCTTCAATTACACCGAGCGATTTCTGTCTTTTCTTTTCTGCATTCATCAACACCGCCGTAGTCTGAAATACCCATGCATAAAAAACAATAGTGTGAGTATGGGTGAAGTGTGTGCACAATTAGTACAAAGTAAAGGTAGCAGATAGCAGGTCGGTGAGAAATAAATGACGGGAGACATATGATAGCTCTACAACATGCATGGCACACTAAATTACTACAGGATTCTATGAAAATAACAGTCGACTGAAAGAAAATAGGTCAGTCCATTTTTTCTGCACCGTCCGATGTACAAAGAATGGGCAGATCGCCTTCATCTACCTCCACCACCGGTGTTGACGATCTTCCTCGAACGCCAACACCACCGCCCAGATTCTCCCCGCCTGCGCCTCCCTCGACCTCACCGCACCGCCGTGCTTGGCACCGCCCCCCGGCCATCCATTCAAGCCCCGCCGACCTCCAGATCGGGCGCAAGCAGCTCCTGCGCCCCACACCCCTATGATAGACACCGATGCGCCGCTTCCCCGGGGAACATGCGGACTAGGTGCTCCGCGCGCCTAAGCGGGTGCTGCTTCTTTTAATTGCGGTTCGACTGACCCTGAATTGAAATCCAGGCGGGCTACTGACCTCTAGCAAAGGTGAAATAGTAAAAGGGAGGAAACCTTGTGCATTTAGTATCACGAAGAAGATGCAGTAAGAAGCGCTCAACTAGTTTCTTTCGTGGGATGAATACGGTGTGAGCGGAGACGTAAGATTTGCACGAATAAGGGAAGAGGAGTACCTCTTTCTGCTGGCAGTGTTGTGTCCTCCTTCTGTTTTTCCGACGATCTTCTTGTTGTTCGCCGAAACCAGAAGTTGTGGAGGACGGTGCAGCCTTGGACGAACCCATGGCCAAGTTGTTGAGTGTGGTGCGGTGGCCGTCTGTCGGTGGCGGGAAGCAGATCCGAGGCGGCGAACGACGGCGTAGCGGGAACAGCTCCGGTGCGGTGGACGGTTGCGACAGTGGAGCCGCAGCAGTGAGGCGCAGGACGGCGTGGTCGGAGTGGTTCGTATGGCGCACGTCGGCGCCGGGCGTCGTGGAGGCAGCTCTGCCTCGGCTTCACTGCTAAGTCCTTGAGGGCATTGCGGTTGCGGGTTATGCGTTGGACGACGACGCCGGGTACCGGCTCGCGTGATGGAGGAGGGCGGCGGTGGATTGGCCGCTATGGGGTGGAGGACGGACCGACGGAGGAGGCTGGGGTTTCGCGGCTGGTGGAGAGGGCGTTTTCGCGCCCATGGAGTATGAATGGGGAAACGGAGGGAGGCGGGGAACTAAGGGGGAACAATGTTCGGTTTGAGACGCGCTTGTTTGAAATTTGGGGAAAGTTACAAACTTTGCCCCCATCTAAAATTTCGGACATATTATGGGTTGGGGTAGGACAGTCATGTCGTGTCCCAAATGTGGGCGGATAGATTTCGCCGAGCGCATGGGTGTTTAGGCGCCCACGGCGTATGAATGCTTCTCGGAGGCGGTTGAGACTGGCGTCTTGGTGAAGTTACAAACCTACCCCGGTTTAGACCTTTGGACATCGGGCCGATAGGCTACACGGCCAGAGTCAGACAGTAATTTCCTACCACCAAAACATTAGTCTCAAGGGTTTCGGGTGACCAGAGGCCTATTTGGCGCTTGCTCAATATTTGGGAGCGAAGCATTAACGCTTTTGGTTCTCTTGAATTGAACTTTCAGGATTTGTCAAACTTCACAAATCTTTACTCTTGAAAATCCTAAAGCTACGATTATTTTGGAATGGAGGGGTACATTTGAATATACATTGTACACAAGTATATATTAAAAATATGCAACTTACCTCAGTTCATGCATGGTTCTAGATATAATCTCCTTGGTTGCAAAAAAAAAAGTTAGATATGCGTATGAATATATATAGCATGTTCAAACTCACAACAAAGATTGATGCCCCTTTACATCTGATTTACAAATGCCATTATCTCGGTTCAAATAGATGAATGCACTTCCTATGAATTCAATCTTGAAACCCCTTTATGTTGAATTCGACATGTATTCTATTTCAGTAGCTAGCAATTTGGAATGTATCCATGCAAGTGACAAATGTATAAAGTGCTTCACACTAACAACATGGAGTGCACTAATTAATGTTTATATATGAATTGCAAAAGCATCCATTGCCTGTATTTCAAACCGCCTCACTCTATGGATCGATAATATGAAATAAACACATGCACATGCTAGAATTCAATAGAGTATGGGTGTCTGATAGACTGATTTTCGTCCATACGCAATTTGCAAAATTCATGATCTCATCCAAAATAATAATGCCATTTATATTTTAATTTAATGCGAGAACCGCCTTTTACACGTAGATGCACTATGCCTCGCCTGCTCTCACAAACGCATTATATATCTCTCTATCTAACGATAAGTGCACACACTTTATATGCATCGGCATTTCTCTTTCACACATGCTCACAATCTCTCTCGTGGTGTCGGGGTGTCTCACGACATGCTCTCTCTCTCTCTCTCTCTCTCTCTCTCTCTCTCTCTCTCTCTCTACTACTATGTACCACTCTTTTCACTAATCTCAGTTGGAAAACACTATTTCTCTCACATGCATATATACACATGCACGGTCTCTACTAGCCCTCTATACACACATATATGTGCCTACGTGTCTCCCGCGACGCACATTATCTTTAGGCCTCTCTCGCACACATTGCCCCCGACACACACCTCTCTTAGTAGTTGGCGATATGATTTCATCATATCGTCATTCGTAGGATATCCCTGGTTGTTAGGCTGGATGGTAATACGAGGCAAAGTTTTACCCTAGTTCGGATCGGACCCTTGCAGCTTGAAGAAAGAGCCTACTCCTGGTAATCTGTATATTAGTGATAGGGTGTGTACAAAGTACACGTGAATACCGTGCATTGTGCGTGTGTGTATACTATCGACTTAACTAGCCCCAAGCTTGTATAACATACTAAGGGCCTAGGGTTACAAATCATATATAGTCGGCTTATCACCAGTGGGGATAGAGTCCTCCGCGACTCGTAGCTTCGTGTTGTACGCCGAGTCCTCCACATGGGTTCAGATAACACGCCTCGTCCAACCTATATGTGGCGCAGGATGGAACCGACCCATGAGTCTTGATGTTGACCCACCACAACTAGAAATGATGTGCCCACCACACCACACACGCAATGGGCCACTAAGAAAATAAGCATATACAATAGTACAATGGTATATAGCTCACGATACGTGTCCATATTTTGTTGATGACACTGACGGACTTTGCATTTGATGCGTGTTCAGATTTTGTTGGACACTTACGGTCATTGTATTTGAAGCAAAAGCACGATATGGTCACCGGACTTCGAATAAGCTCATCACGGTCACCACATACATTTTGTCGTGCTAACCAACATGTGGTTGGATGGTTAGAGGACAGTGGTTTCTCGAGCCCACCAAGGTTAAAGTCCCGTGCTCGATTTATCTTGTGTTAATTTCAGTATTTTCCGCGATGTACGCTCAAGGGGAGGAGACGCCCACTCGACTACGAGGCACCTATGGTGACTTCAGAAAATCTCAAGATCATATATGCTGGCCCACTCTCTCAAGGTGCTCATAGGGGTAGGGTTCGCGTGTGTGCGCTTATAGCGTGAGTGCTTGCGCCATATATATGAGCCCTTGCGCCTGCACTCGTGTTAAACAAATACATGTCATGATTATACGGTCACCGCTCACCCGCATAACTCCGTATTATGTTGATGACACAATCAATTGACCACCAACGTTCCACGCGGCGCAACTAGTGTTGCACCATCGGGCGCGTGAACTGTGGGGCCCACCTATGAAAGAAAGAAATGGTAGTTTGAGTCTGTACTGTGTTAATAAAATAGGAGTACATTTTAGGGTGATCATACGGTCACCGCTCACCATACAGCTCCGTAATTTGTTGATAACACGATCAATTGACCACCAAACGGTCCACATTCAGCAGCGACATTACCATAGGGCCCACCCATGTCACACAGATATGAAGGACAGAAATGGTAATAAATTAGTGGTCGGTGGGTATTCAAGTCGTGAGACCTCTGATTGGCAGCCACCGCGGTTGGGGGCGTTCATTGGGCGGTGGGGTGGGGATCCCGAGAAAAAGCTCGCGCTGGGGGGCTAGAGGGATGGCCAGTGCGGGCGGACGACAGCGGTGGGGAGTGGTTTCGGGAGGGCGGCCGCCACGGGCGGCGGGGCTGGCGGTTCGCCGGTGGTGGCTGGCGGCTCGGGGGGAGGTGGAGTTTGATGATAAACTGAGGCCCTTGATTTCGTATCCAACGGCTGGAAAATCTAATGACCAGAGATGAAAAAGCCACCGACCGACGTAGCCTCACCCCACATAAGTACACATGCATGCATGTAGGCGCAACACCGACACGCATACACATAACGCATACACACGCACGCATGCCGGCGTGCAACATCGACACGCATACATGCACTCACGAACACACGCACGCACGCACCCATGCATGCAACATCAAACGCACCCTTGCACGCACGCAACACTTGCACGCCGCATGCACACAACACACGACGAAGACACACGCCAACCTATACGCATGCACCCTTTGTTAAGGACATGGATTGTTACGGTATTAATCAATCTTATCTATGATAAGCAGAACATTGATGTTTGCAGCGGTCTTTATGAATCACAACATATCGAACGGGCTATCAACATAGTAGGCTTATCTACATGAAAAAGATGACGTCACACTCAATGAACAATCATCGGTTTATGAAATGCCCGCTTCTGACCGCCCTGGCCCACCAAAGGTTCCTCTGATGTGCGCTGCCTGTGTTGGGTCACTGACATGCAGGCCATGCACCCAAAGAGCCCACACGTCAATGGAAGAACGACGCGGTGTCCTAGGTCAGAGTCGAGGGCGCCACTCGCGGTACGCCTGGCTGGACACGCCTCCGTGCCGCATTCAAACGCCTCCATGAAACCCGCACGTGTGGAAGCCGAGAAACCCACTCTGGACACACGTCCGTTCATGACCAGGCCGGCGTTAAACGCAATGCCGGCCGAGCTCCTCCCATCCGCCGTCTATTTAATCTCCTATTTAAACGAGGCCAAACGCCGGCCAAGAATCGCACACCTCCGCCGCTCCCCTATCTCCTCCACCATTTTGTCCACTTACAATGGCTTACGAAGAGTAGTTATTCAAGATCCAAGCCGGCTGGGTAGCCAGCCGGATACGAAGCTATGCAGCTCGCTGATCCACCTCCTCCCTCGCCCGACGGAGCTAGTTGCCGCCCCAAGCCGGGCGCGTTCAGAACTCGCCGCCCGTGCCAGCTCGACGAGGAGCGGCGATGGGCGCTGCTGCTGCCGCCCACGCCGCCGCCGCATCGCGCCTCCCGCTTCGCGGGCCGAGACTCCCATGCCGGCGGCCACGCCATGCAAGCAGCGACAGAAGCCGGGTGCGCGGAGAGCGATGAGTCGGTGGCCAGCGCCTCCGCGTCCGCCGCCATCATCGAGGAGAAGTAGAACACGGGAGGCCGCCGCCGCTTGGGTCCCATGAAGGCCACCGCGGAGGCGATGCCGACATACACAGCAGGTGTCTTGCCGGATGCTTTTGTTGTGAGGACCTTCGTCAACCCCGCATGGGCTCCACGGAAGAGGGGGATGTTAGGATGAACTCGAGTCGGTGCCGGCCATGGAGAAGTAGTGGCCGGTGATGAACTCAAACCGGTGCCGGCCACCATCATCTTACGACACCAGCCAATGATATCAGTTGGGCAGTGGGGAAGCGAGCCGTCCTTTGCACTGAAGCATATACCTCCGGGGCTCCCGGCAGTCCGGTGATCGTGCTGCCGGACATGAGGAACACAAATCGATCGGCGGGCGACCATTTAGGCCAGGTATTATATACCTGTGCTGTCCAGAACTAGCACCACGTAGTTCATTTGAATGTAATGAAATCCGTCATGTTTGTATGAAAATCCGTATTTTATATGATTTCCGCCGTTGTTTATATGAAATATCAGTTTGTCTACGTGTTTGCGTGAATTTCATCCGTTGGTTGAGTTGCTGTCATAATGTGTGCGCTACGGTTGGATGGCGTAATTTGCGGGTTGCCGGTCGGTTCACGGGTGGCTCGGGCGGTGTTAGGGGACAAAAACACAGCTCGTATGCGAGCTCGCTCCAACGTGCGCTACCGGAGGATGCATGACAAAGATGAGCACCGAGCCATTCTCGCTCATCGGTGGCAAAGGCATCGGGGACAAAAGGGTCGCCAATATTTTGGCTACCCCGGCAAGATCCAAACAACCCTCCCAACAGATTCAAATCCTCGCTCGCCGTGGAATTTTGCCATGTGTTGTTTTCATGGACTAGCAAGATGCCCATGCATTGCATGGAACATCAAGATGCATTTTTTTACAAACTCCCGCATGCATGCAAGGGATAATTAATGTCCTCCTTTGCTAGTACCACGAGGCAAACACCATTAATATTGCATCGATTAGTGTTAGTGGCCTTGTATATCTGCAAATTGTAATTTTGATAGTGGCCCCTTGTATATAAAAATGGAGGGAGAAAGATGAGAGATAAGGTGAGGAGGAGTGGGGCGTGGTGGTGACTGGTGGTCGGACTGGGCGGAGGCATGGGGATGGATGGCACATTATGTCTAGGTTTGTACGTATCTCTCTCACACACACCCACGTAGGTGGGGGACGTGCACGAAGAGAAGAGGTGCACGCACGGCGCACGTACTCCCGTCTCTTTCCCAACCACACCCGTGCGGGTACACGGTGGAGCCTATTTCAGACGAAAAAGGCAGCCCACGTGGTAATTTGGCACGTAATGGTTGTCCACTTGGTGGAGGGAGGATCGCCTACCACGGGTGAACAAACAAATTGCGACTTGACGCGTTATGTTAAATTAAAAAAGAGGCAAACCATGTGGGGCCTACCTTAGAGGCAAGGCTCTATACACTGGAGTACTTTTGATGTGTCCCGCCAACTCGCAGAACGAGGAGAAGCTTGCTTAGTACGCCGTCTCCCCCGCCCACGGGCGCGGTGGCTCGCAGGATGAGGTGAAGCTTGCTTACGAGTAGTAGTAGTAGTAGTACTACTACTACTACTGTACGCCTTTACGCCTACGCCTCCTCACCCACGCTGCAAGGTGGCTCGCAGACGAGGAGAAAATTTTACTACTCCTCCGCTTACTCCTCGTCCCTACTACGATACTTTGGTTAGTACTCCTCCATTTACTTATACAAGGCCACTATAAAAAATACATTTTGCATCTATACAAGGCCACAAATAGTAATCGAGACAAAAGTTACTACTCCTCCTTTCCAGCTTTATGGCTCAATTTCAAAATCTCTCCAACCAAGGTAGACGGTGAGTGGTCGAATTAATTTCGTAGTTTGCACAAGTAATTAGTACGCCTGCTTTTTCTCAAGAAGTTATGTTTACCGAGGCATTAATTAGAACGAATGCATGAATGACCACTAAATTTCCATGAACTTGTACATGCATCGGTAAGTACAATAGTGCGCTTTACTACATGGCATTTTTGCATATGTGGAGGAAAGAGAGGCAAGGAAAAGTGGAGAAGTGGGCTCTCATGCAAGAGCCAGCCTCTACTACATGGTGGAGCACCGGGAGAGGCACCTGTATGGAGGTGGTCAGAATCGAGACTCACGCCGGTCGTGCGCCGCAGCTTAAAATGATAATGGCAAGTCAAATCACGGGCCTCACCTGTCCAGCAAGAATCTCGCTGTCAAATCACACAGCCCACGCTTGCAGCAGCCTACTCCCTCGCCTTCTCGCTCTGCCGAACCGACTAGGCAGAACTGCCCCGCCGCCACCACCAAGCAGAAAAGCCCCGCCTCGACTTTTAAATACAACTACATCCGCTTAAGAATCCAATGATATACTTTTTGTGACATAGAACTACGTGCAGGCCCTATAAACCGAGACGCCTAAAAATAAAAAACCGAGACGGAGAGGGTAGTTCAGCAGTATCTTTTAGATCAATATAGTCGGATTCACCAAGGAGCAAAACCAAGTGGTAGGCTGCTCCTCTCGTGTTGGCGTAGCAACTCAAGCAGGGTCATCCGCACACCTAAATGGCGACACACTTAACAGACCCCTTTGGCCGACATGTGGCTCATCCACCGCCTTGTTCCACGTGCGATGCACCAAATTACAGTTCGGAGCAGCGGTTGAATTGGAGGCACCCCGGTCGAAGCGCCAGCAGAGAGTAGAAAATGAGCGATGAGGGGTCAAATCACAAAGCCCCACCTTTCCCGCATTAAGTCGAGTGTTGGACGGACGAAGCAACCATCATTTCACTCTAGGGCGCAAGAGCATAAAGAAAAGAGAAAACAATGATGCGTATGGCAGCTACCTAGGGCACCCTAGGTAGGGGTCTCCACTACAGATCCTTTTTTAAAGCGCCCACTACAAATCGGCTTCTCCTCGCCTCTTGAAGAAAACCGATGATGAGTGCGGCGGTAGGGTTTGTAGGAGTACTACGGCGCGGGGCCACGTCAGAGTAAACGGGTTCGAGTCGACGCCTTAAATATGTGTGGGCCGCTTGGTTTTACGGAACGAGGCAGCATTTTGGGTTCGGGGACCAAGGAGATATAGTACGCATAAAAAATTGTGGACGAGGTTCGACCGAAGGCAATGATGCATGGGCCCTGCATTTTGATATACCCGGGCCATGTGAAATTTGCTACTCTACTCAAAACTAGTAAGGTACACATGTATTGAACGCATGAGATTTCAAACCAAATTATGAATAAATACACACTATAGCATGTAAAGCTTTGAGTCATATATGCATGATGTAGATGTTCTTTAGTTCTTATAGTTCATCTCATTCAAAATCAATTAGTTTTATAAAATGTTAAGATTCATGGGTTGTGCATTGTAAATCATAAAGTAAAAACAAATAATGGCAATTCATTTAGAAAAAAATAATCAATTATGATACAGAAGATTCTAGAACAAAGGAGAAGTGCTTGTGTTTTGAGGTTTGTGCATTATGCTTAAGTTCAACCATGGAGTCTTCTAAATTGTACATGTGGCAGATCTGGTGGAATGTTGATGATATCCAACGGCCAGTAGTGCTCGGATTTGCCTATCTCTGCACTGTCGGGTTAGCTTCATCCAGCGACCATCTTTCAAAGTTATTGGCACACTATATAGTTCTTGTGCCATAGTTGCATGTTTTGGAAAAAACTACTAGTGGGTTGTACTATCTATTTAGGAATAGAAGATGTATACATGGAAGTTGTAGGGAAAGAGATGACATGGAGCATCTCAATTCCTATGAGTAGGGATTGGAAAAGAGATGTCATTTGGTTCACATCATAGGAACTTTTCTATTGAATCTAGAGATGACATGTATCTCAATTCCTATGAGGAGGGATTTGAAATTAAGGGAGTATAGGAATCCATTCATATGAACCAAGTGGCTCTAAAGCTATAGAAATGATATCATGTTTATTTCCTTTGAAATGTGGAGTATATGAATCTATTCCTATGAACCAATTGGCTCTAAAGGAAAAAATCCTATAAAAATCATATCATATAGAGTTCCTATGATATTCCTCGACACTAAAGGATGCTTGAAATTGCTGGGGTGATACGATGGTCTTTCTTTGTAGACTCCTCACCCATCTTTATAGTTACCTCTCAAGATGAATGAAATGATATATATATAGGTATTCTACATGTGCAATTTGGTACACGAAAACTCGTAAAAGTTTGCGAGGTTCAATTTTCAATAAAGCTATATCCTATATGCACTGCATTTCGGAACGGAGGGAGCATACGGCAGTTGCTAACACTCACGTGGAAGATTTGTGTGTAGGAGGAGTGGCTGTTCTGTTAAATGACATGGCAAACCGACATCGCCGGATGCCGATCTAACGGTTCTTACGGCGCTCGTTAGGAAAAGGCTTGTGGCTAACGCTTGTCGGATAATGATTTACGGACACATGCATTGCATTGATACGCGCCCTCTCTCTCTCACGCACACGCACCTCACGAGTCACGACTCTCCCGAGTCCTCTCGCAGACTCAAGACGTCGCACCCACCGCCTATCTCAGGTAGACGCCACGCACATATGTGCTCTTCACACCCTACCTCGTAACTTAAAAACAAAAGACGGCGCACACATTTTATTTTAGCTCACACGCCACACACTTATACTATTACTCTTGCGCGTAACGCTCTTTGGGCATAGTATATTGTACTCTCACGAAGAGAAGCGGTGCACGACGCACTAGTTCTCTCACACCCACTGCTGGTACACGAGGAGCGCATTTTTTGAAGCTGGTACAACAAAATCACTCCACTATATATAAAAGCAGGAGCCTTAGCGCTTGCTTTACTAGGGTTCCTCTCGTTCACTCTCTCATGCTCTCCAGATCTAAGCAAGACATAGGTGGCCACACTCTCTCAGCTCACGGCTGGTCACAAATCCGGCCGGACAACCTCGACCGGGGCAGGGGTGTAGGTGCATCGCTCACGCTGTCGTCGGCGGCGAGGGAGGAGACCAACGGCTGCCCGCAGCTGGTCCCCGATCGGGCGGCCATGCCGCTTTTCCAAGAGAGCGCCACTCGGGAGGGCCTCCGACCCCTTCTTCCTCCTCATGTATTGTGGCCAAGATGCGGCCTCCCGACGCCGCCTTTGCCACATGCCGACGACCTCGTGTATATATTCCTTCAAACCTGCCTTGCTCTATCGCCCCAGCTCCCTTCGTGGGATCCTTTTCTACTCCGTCCATCGTTCCAAAGCCACCTAGACTTCTACTATTATTAGAAGTAAAGCTAGTTCATACAATGACTCAAAGCGTTGGTTCAAACAGGAAGAAAGTGGAAAGCTGTAGCATGAATCTAGGACTTGGTTCTAAGAGGAAACGGGGAAAGTAGTAATATCTGTCACTGCTTAAATAACAGATTTCAGATTTGCGCAAACAGGATGTCTGCTCCATATCATTTCGGATGTCTATCTCCGATCGCTTCTATCCGCGCAATCAAAAGCACACACCTCAGTTTTAGTACAACTGCAAAAATGAGATGGCTATCCTCGTTGTCGCCGCCTAACCTCCCGCCTTCAAGGTATCCCTACATTGGTAGTAACTAAGGTAGAATGACCAACACAATCTAAAAGAAGCTGATTCGTACGTTTTACTTCCTGATTATAGTGCAGGGACGAGCGAAAACAACTGCATCCTAGTCCGGAATGCACTTTCTACCAGTTCATCCATGGACCGAGGACTAGCTGGCACGGCTGCACGGCGGTTTTTTGGACAGGTGCGCAGACAAGAGGCATTGTGGTCTGCTTATTTCTGCAAATAGCGGTGCTTAAATTTAGTGGAATGCACAAGAATTTCACCTGGTCAGTACACTGCATGGTTCAGTTCAGCATTCCAGCTGAGACCACAATTATAACTGGTTATTCTCGAATGAGAGAACCTAACCCTGAATGGTGGCAACAAGAAAACCAGAGTGAACTCCAGGAAATTTAAGCTCGCCGAGGCCCTTTGCTCGAGAAGCCTTTTTGCTTGTTTTTTCCTGATTTGTAAACCTTCTCACAACTTTGTCTTTTGCTGTGAACTAGTATATGTTTGTTATGTTCTATGAATCATTGAGATGTATAAAATTGCTTAACTTATGCTTTTCAAGTTTTTTATGAAGACGAGTTTAATGTGAGTGTTCCACATGAGCCCTGGACTAGCGTGTGAACATTTGGAATTTATTACATTGTGGCCTCAATTAACTGCATGAACCATCGTAATAAGATACATAGTTGCTTATATGTCGACATCGATTGTTGATTGTTAGCTGGTCGATAGCCTAGTGTTGAAGCGAGCTGAGCCAATGTGCCGTGTTTTGCACAACTTACAAGTGGGGTAGCACCAACAGTGTTTACAAGTACTTATGTATACGCCGGCGCATTTGGTTCTCGAACGAGTGCTCTATTTCATCAAAACACACACCGCTCAGATGATAAACCGTGACAACTTATGTCTTACCATGCCATATTCATGAAAAACTAGTGAGGACGATCTGTTTTGACAACAATTACGATGGTTCTCACATGATTCACGGGCACACAAAAGTAGCAGCAGCTTCCTATAGACGGATTCAAACAGAGTACTAGCCCCAGAGGGGTCGATAATGGCAAGGTTCGGATAATTAGACACAATCCAAACTACTATTAAACACTAGCTGGGGCAACTATTTCATGCCTCGATCTAATTTGGGCTGGACACAAGATGGACCTTGCCATGAACATCATCGAGGACGTCCCGCACCAGCTCAACTCGTGAACCTTCATGAAGACAACCTTGTGGCCTTGCCATCGATAAACTTGTTTGTGGAGGCATGCCACGCCATCTTCCCGCGTAAGCTTGACAAGAACAATATGCCTCACAAACGAAGGAGTAGCTTTGAACTTCTTGTGCTTCAAGACACCCTCGGACAACACGCTCGACAACAAAGTGAGGCTGGAATACAACTCTTCATTGGTATAACCGCAAATGGCTTCCAGTGATCCAACAGCCTAAGAACTCTGTTTTCCCAAAGGCGATATATTCAGGTCGTCCGCCTCATAGCGAGTGACATGTACAACCACACAATCCTTGTCTCGCATCAGGGCTCTAATTGAAACAGTAAACAAATTCTGAATTACTTTTCAAAGATAAGAAACACAAGTTATTTAAACCACTATGTATAGCATGGCATCGAAGCTAATAAAATTTTACATTATTAATCACCACATACTTCCTTTTCTAAAAAAGATCACCACATACTTAGATGAAAAACCACAATCGAGATCGGCAAAGAAGGAAATCACCTTGGGCAGCTCAGTGGGGGGGGGGAGGACACATCCTCGAAGGGGGAAAACTGCTCCTGCAGTGCCACGGGGGCTGTAACCTCAAACGGGGCGTTGACCATCTCAGTAGTGGCCGTGAGCGTATCTGGGGTCAGCTCGGTGGTTGCCTCCATCTTCTTGGAGCTCTCTGTCTCGTGGGGATCAGCCTCCCGCGTCTGCTCCAATATCGGCAGATCTTTGCCTGGTTCTCCTTGGTCCATCATGAAACCGACGAATACTAGGAGACCACCAAAGGAAAACACAATCGCAATGACAATGAAACAAAAAGAGAGTGAGGATCGTTATCGCTTTGCAAAAGTTCTTTTTTTCTCTCGAACGAAAATATACCAACATCACGGATCCGCTTACCTTCCCTTCGCTCGGAGAGAAGAACAAAGGCAGATGCGAAAAGGTTTTCTTGAAGACGGTGAGGGAGAAGGGATTCAGCGAAGAGTGAAATGATGGTTGCTTCGTCCACAAACTTAGATCATGGGAGGTGGGGTTTTGTGATACGACGGCTCGTTATCGCCGCTGCCACGACCGGGTGACTCTCAGCCTGCATACTGCCTTCTAATTTGGTGGATGGCATTTGGGCTCGCGCGCTGCATGGCCCGCATGTCGGTGAACAAAAGTATAACGGAATTCAGAGAGGGAGACGTTTCAATGACCTAGGAGGAGCCAAGCGTAGAGTGTCTCCATTGTACTAGTAGTAATTGTTTTTCCGGTAGCTGTAGAGTGTCTCCACTGCACTAGTAGTAATTGTTTCTCCGGGCCCAAGACAAAACAGCCCATCCACACTAGTAAATAGTAAAATCAATTCAAAAGCCCATATATTTACTCGAATGAGAGGCGCTACCCACACCCAAAGACACCCCCCCAAAAACCTGGTGCTCTTCTTCCTCCTCGCCCCCACCCACTCACGCCACCGCCTCCACTGCACTCCCCAAATTCCTCACCTCACTCCTACAGAAAACCCCAGCCCCCTTCTTCCTCACTCCTACAGAAAACCCCAGCTCCCTTCTTCTTCGTCAGACTACAACTAGGCTCGCCATTCACACTCTGCTCAAATCCATGAGTGCGACGCGACGCCTCGAGGAAAATGGAGTCACCTGACCCCAGCTAAGAAGATGAGGCTCCGCCAGCGGGCGACGCTCATAGATCCCGCACCCGGCAGCAGGGAGAAGCGGTGACCCGCCCCCACGGATCCCAGAACCCAGAGAATCTCGGTGGACCGTGATCAGCGATCTCCTGACGTTGTCCTTGGGGAGATCATCTCGCTTCTCCCACCAAGGATTGCTGCCGCACCCAAGTCCTCTCAATTCGGTGGCGCCTCTATGGCATGCCGTGCCCTTTAATCTCGACTCATGGTAAGCTATCTCTTCAATGATTTTGAAATCCCCAGAGCCATCATCTCCTCCCACCAGGGCTCCGCTCAAAGCCTCTCAGATCCCGCCATGCTACTCGAGCAAGCATACCATGCCCCGCATGGTGGACGCCTGCTGAAATCCCCGAATTCACAGAACTACAGCTGCTTGAGTTCTACTATTCCCTTGAAATCACATACCACATGCCGAACGCCATGAACTTGTGCCCTCAAAGACCGATGTCCATCTCATGGTTTTCCTCCTCTCTCCACACCGCCACCTTTATGCGTTGTGCTACCTACTGCATAACTGGTACTAAACCTTCACTCCCATTTCTCAAGAAACTTTCACTTGTGCGGGTTCAGATATCGGAGGCCTCATTGCACAACATCATCCACTCCAGCTTGCCTCGCTGGGAGTGCTTGGTGCTTGTTTTCACAATTAGAATCGGTTGTCTCCAAATAAAGTCGCCTAACCTTGTAAGAATTGGAATTTCTTTTGACGGAAGGCAGCTCATCATCCAAGATGCCCTTCACTTCAAAGGTTGATCCTTGATTCTAGTTATTCACCGCTGCAAATAACCGCCCTCTCTCGCACCTAAACCGAGACCTTGGGTGTAATACATGATCTCTGTGCTCATTTCAATATGGTGTTTGGCTCCACAGCTCTTCGTGTACTTTATATTATCATCTACACTTGTAACCATAAGCTGCATTTTAAATTTTTAAGATAATTTATATATCATCTTGGAGTACACATTTTGTACTAATATTATGTTCTATGCTCAATGAAGAGTTTCTCCATGGATGGCCTATCAATGGTGCTGGATTCTGCCAAGATCTTATATATCCAAATGAATAGTTTTGATCTGAACAAGATTATTGGCTTGCTGCAATGCTTTCCATGTCCGGAGAAGTTGTATATAAAGGTGATAATTTCACGCACATTGGAAGCCCGCATATAGTGTACTAGAATTAACTGCTCAGCTGTTGCTCTTCGACACTCTTCTTTAGACCTTAACTGCTTTTCAATCTTCATGTATATTTAGGCAACAGGACGGGTAAGAAAGTTATAACCAATCGGTGGATTCGTAAGCATCGGGATTTTCTCACTTCTCATGAGATTCGATTGAAGACAATAACGCTAGAACGATATGTAGCCAACCGTGCAAACACAAGATTTGTAACATTCTTCCCGCTGAATGCGAGGTTACTATTGTCCATCGTGCTTAAGTTTATCAGCAGCATGGTTTTGACGGATGGGTATGTCGAGAGCAAAAAAGGAGTTTCGTGGGCAAAAGAGCTTCGAACGTGTCGGGCTTCTATTTACAACATATTGTGGTCATAATCCAAGAAATTTTATGACCCAGATGTTCATTCTATGGACCTGACCGATCCATTTGATCGTGATCGCCAAAACAGTGGCTGGAGTTAGATGTTGTTGCCCTTTTCAATCTGGTTTTTTGTAAACCTGATGAACAATTAACCCTCGTGCTTTTGTACAGTTTGTAAGCTGGAGTTAGATGTTCCTGCCCTTTTCAACTCGGCCAGACTGGCTATATTTTCTTTTTGAAACAAGGCAAATGGCTTGCCATTCGCTTAATTTATAGTGAAATGTTGTAACAAATCCCAACCAAGGAAATAACATCACTCTCGCCGCTGCTTGAGCTCACTGTGCATTACGTAAGCCAAGTGATTAGCCCCCACCAGCACCCACAAACTTATTTCAACTAGCACATCAAATGGGCTGTAAATTTTCATAGGAAAGGCTGCATGACCGTGATGATTTGGATTCTCGACAGCTTGGGACCCGTGAGGAAATAGCCTATCCAAGGTGGTGTCGACTTACTAGCCACCAACAAACGATTCTTCCTACCAGCCGTTGGATTGACATCCAACATCTATCGTGTATCTTCTATCTCTTGTCTTCTTCTTCCTCCACCGCCAAAACCAAACCAATTCTGCCGGCTTTCGCTTCGCCCCGCCTCCCATGGTCTGGCTACGCCCGCCGCCTCTATCGTGACGCATTCCTCCAACGCTGGCCAGTCCCTCCTCTATTCCCCACACGCCCCGTTATTCTCCGCGACGCCAGCCCCAACACGCACTCCGCCCCAACCAGTCAACCTCAGATTCTCCACCTACGACTAGACCGGCGATGTTCAACGGCTCTGCTCGTTCCGTCCGAGGCCTCGCTGTCGCCCTCCGCCTTTGCGGCCTTGGTTCGCTGTCCAGCGCTGCAAGGCCGCCTCTTGCGTTGTCAACGCCACAACAACCGAGAGGAACAAGGAGATGATCAGATGTGGAGAGGATGACAAGAGGGACCCACCAGCGCCATGGCAAGACGCAAGCAAGTGCCTCTATAGTACAAGCCCAAAAATATGGTTCCTCCTAATGGTTGGACATCCGGGGCTCACGCCATTGTCAACGTAGTCAATAAACGGAGAATTACACTACGAGCGGCCGACACCAGTGGACCCAAAGAAGTCGCGCAGTTTTTTTTTTGAGGAACAAGCAGCTTGTTATTTATACTAGTTTTAGCGACGGATCAGGGTAACAACGGGCTGTGGGGGTCTGGGTCTGCCTAGCCGTGGTTTTATTTATGTTTACCACATCATGAGCCCAGCTTGTGTTTTTTTTCTTGCTAAAATGGCTAGCCCAGTTCTATTTTTTAAAAGAAATACCCAAACAAGGCCTACTTGCTTTATCGGCCCTGTTGGGCTGCAAATCTTTCAAGACGAGGAGAGTTTCATTCGGTTTGCCCAGAAATGGGTTGTACATTTTTAAAACACATCAAACCGTGAATTAGTTTCAATTTTTTTTCATTACAAGATCTTAAAATCCATTGATTTTATGCGTGGACAATTATTTGGATTTTTTATTTATATAAATTATTTTTCAAAATAGTTTGAATGTGAATCGATATTTCTGGATTAAAAACAGTTGATCGCACCGAAATATGCAAAATTTCGTATACTTTTTAACCTTGGCCCCAATATGGGGTGTAATGCTAACAAAAAGAAGATGGGCTCCGAAAAAATTCTTAAGAATTAGCAAATGGGCTGTACATTATTAGAAATAATGGCAGATGGTTGTATGTTGTTTTCCACAGATTTGAGGCTGACTTGTGCGCCTACTACAGGTTGACGCGTATGCTTTCATAAAAAAAGGTTGACGACACGCAACGCCTCGTCAACTTAGTGAACACACGAGAGCAGTGGATCGTTGGATGTCCATCCAACGGCTGTCGTGCTTCTTCAATCTCTCGCTTTCATGCTCCAAATGGCCAAACACGCCACGGCGGACTGCTCGCTTCCTCCTCCCGCTGCCGGGTTATGTTGCCAAGAGGCCTCACGGCCCCACCGCATTCCCATCGCTGGCCTAGCCAATCCTCTACTCACCCACACATGTTGTTATTCTCCGGTGACGGCAGACGAACCAAGAAACCTCGATTCTCCGCGGGAAACAACTCGCCGAGTATTCCCTCGCCCGTGTCGCTCCTTCCTAGGCCTCGCCGCCTTCCACCGCCTCGGTGCTTCTCGGCGCTGCCTGGTCAACGTGGTCAACGAATCGACATCCATTGAAAGTGGATCAGACGTGGAGAGGCCGATACTGGGTCCACGGCCGCACGCAAGGAAATGCCTCCTTATTAGGCGCAAAATAATGATTCCTCCACCGACAGCTAGGACCCACAGAAGGGCCTATGTATTTCGCGAAAAACACGTTCCCTCGCCGACAGTGTCGGACCCACCAGCTATATCTTCGCACGCAAGGAAGTGCCTCCTTATTACGCCCAAAAAATGAATACCCCTCGCTAGCCGGGACCCACCATATTGCTGCGCTTAACTTAGGGTCTACTAAGTTGACGGGTCGGAGGGCTTTGTCAACTTAGTCAATACTCAAGGACCGTATGATGTCAATCCAACGGCCATAGTGCTTCTTCAACCTCTCGGTCTTCTTGCTCCAAATTACCAAAGCAAAGATCGGTCGTGTCGCCGCTTCCTTCCTCCCATGGCCGGGTTGTGCACCGCGAGGCCTCACCGCCCCATACTACTCCCACCATCGCCAGGCCATCCCTCCACTCACCCACACCCCTATTATTCTCATGGGCGACAAAGAGCCTCACACCGCAGCCGAACCAAGGAACGCCAGATTCTCTCCGCTGGGCATCCATCCGCTGCCTTCCCCGGCTCCGCCCATCCCCTTCCTAGGCTCGCCATCGCCCACCGCCGTGGTGCTCTCGCCAAGCGTGGTCAATGTGGTCAATGATCGACTTCCATCGGAAGAGTATCAGACGTGGAGAGGCTAACACTGGGTCCACGGCAGCCGCAAGGAAGTGCCTCCTTATTACGCTGAAAATAATTATTCCTCCACCGACAAATGGAGACCCACCAGACGGGCCACCAGTATTTTGCGAAAAAATCATTTCCTCGATCGCTGGGACCCACCGGCGGGCCACCGATTTCGCAAAAAACGCTCCCCCATTGTCACTGACCCACCGGAAGTGCCTCCTTATTACGCACAAAAAATGAATACTCCCCGCTAGCCGGGACCCACCTTGGTGGAGGATGACTTAGGGCCTACTAAGTTGACGGGATGAAGGGCTTTGTCAACTTAGTCAATATGAACGATTCTAGCTCCAAAGGACCGCACGATGTCCATCCAACGGTCAGAGTGCTTTTTCAACCTCTGGTCTTCTTGCTCCAAATACCAAAGCAAAGCAGCGCGGTCGTGCCACATGCTCCTCGCCTCCCGTGGCTGGCTCTGCCACGCACAGAGGCCTCACCGCCTCTACTATTCCCACCACTGGCCAGCCTCGCGGCGACGGCAGCCTCACACCATAGCCGAACCATCAACCATCATACTCCTCTCCGCTGGGCTTCCACGCCACGCCTTCCCGCTCCCGTCCGTCCCCTTCCTAGGCCTCGCTGTCCGCCCACCGCCGTGGTGCTCTCCGCGCAGCATGGTCAACATGGTCAAGGAACGACTTCCATTGGAAGAGTACTATACGTGGAGAGGCTGACAGCTGGGTCCATGGCCACAGCCCAGTTTTTTTTGATTTGCCAAGTAAGTCGCTTTGTCAGGCCTGTTGGGCTGCAAATCTTTCAAGACGAGGAGAGCTTTCATTCGGCTGGCCGAGAAAATGGCCCATCAGTAATGATAAATTGGTTGTACATTTTTAAAACACATCAAACGGGCAATTAGTTTCAAATATCTTTTTTTTCATTTCAAGATTTTAAATTACATTAATTTTTATGCGTGGAGAATTTGTTGGATTTTATATTGATATACATTTATTTTTTAAACCAGTTTGAATGTGAGTCGAAATTTCGGGATTAAAACAGTTCGGACCGCATGTAAATATGCAAAATTTCAGATAATTTTTAACCGTGGCCACAATATGGGCTGTAATGCTAACAAAAGAATATGGGCTCCAAAAGAAACCTTAAGAATTAGCAAATGGGCTGTAAATTATTAGAAATAATGGCAGATGGGCTGTATGCTGTTTTCCACAGATTTGAGGCTTTCCTAAAAAGGTTGACGACAGCCGGGATCGTTGGATGTCCATCCAACGGCCGCAGTGCTTCTTCAATCTCGCTTCTTCCCGCTCCAAATGGCCAAACAAGCGCCGACAGACTGCTCTACTCCTCCTCACGCTGCCGGCCAGGTCCAGCCACAGCAGCCTCACCGCCCCACCAGATTCCCATCGCTGGCCTAGCCATCCCTCTACTCACCCACACCGCTGTTATTCTCCGCGATCGCAGACGAACAAGTAAACCTCAGACAACAGATTCTCCGCCGCGGGAAAGAACTGCCGAGTCTTCCTCGCCTCCGCGTCGCCCCCTTCCTAGGCTCTCGCCGCCCACCGCCGTGGTGCTCTCGCGCGGCGTGGTCAATGTGGTCAACGACCGACTTCCATCGAAGAGTACGCGCATGGAGACGCCGATACCGGGTCCACGGCCGCAGCAAGGAAGTGCCTCCTTATTATGCGCAAAATAATTATTCTCCACCGACAGCTGGGACCCACCGAACGGGCCACCGATTTAATGAAAAACAGTTTCTCGCCACCGGGACCCACCAGCTACACCTTCGCACGCAAGGAAGTGCGCCCGCAAAAAACAAAACGATTCGCTTCGATCGCCGGGACCCACTAGCTACATCTTCGCACGCAAGGAAGTGCGTCCCGAAAAACGATTCGCCTCGACCGCTGGGATCCATCACCACATCTTCGCACGCAAGGAAGTGCCCGATACCGGACCCACCTGGTCGAAGCGCACGAAGCGTTGTTATTCTCGTCGCGAACGGTACGCACATACCGGTCGCTGTAGAGGCGCACACGCGTCGTAGTAGAGGCGCCGCACGTAGCATGTACACGCACGCACATCGGCGAGGGTGCAAGAAAGAAAATACGACCACGCACGCATACGGGCAGGGTCTCAACGCCTACTCGCGATATGTACATGGCTGGGTCGGAATGGAGAAACAGCGCCGCCGTGGTTCATGGGGAGCCAACCGGCTGGGTCGGAACGAATGCGTGGTCGTGTTCATCAGAGGGCTTGGACAGTAAACAGCGATGGAAACGAGGCTCAGCGCATCGCATTAACGGAGCAAACGGACCTCCTACGCTTGGAACGGGTCCCGTTGATCGAGGGGTGTGGTGTATCGCAAAACGGAGGAAACGGACCTCATACGGTCGAAACGGGTTCCCGTTGATCGGGAGGGTGTGGCGATCGCAAAACGGAGGAAACAGACCTCCTACGGTCGTAAACGGGATCCCGTTGATCGGGAGGGGTGTGGCGATCGCAAAACGGACGAAAATGACTTGTGTTGAGCGCCAGGTCAAAACAGGGTCCTGCTTGTCGGGAGGGTGTGGCGCATCGCAAAACGGACTCCATGGGATACCGCTCATCTCCACCATCGACCTCTTCCAGCCTCCACGGGCTACCGTCGACCTCCTCCACCTCCGCTGGCCCTATTCATCCAACCTCCACCGCCGCTACTCCACCGCAATCGCTCAACCACCCTCCACGGGCACCCTCCACCGCTCATCGCTCATCCAGCCCTCCACACCACGGGTCCTGTTCAACCACCCTCCACGGCCACCCTCCACCGCTTCATCGCTCATCCAGCCCTCCACACCACGGGTCCTGTTTCATGCAGAGGCAACGCCACCGCCATCGCTCATCCAAACCCCCGCAACGCTCACACGCTCATCCAATCGATCGGCTTCAAGCTTAGCAGCAAGAGCGGCGAATCGCCGATCGGGTTCGCTAATGCCATCGATCGATCACCGTGTTCAAGAACACATAGCCCGCAATGCAATCGCCGAGTTCGCTAGAGCCCAACGCCGCCGGGTTCGGGAGAGCTAACGCCTCGACACACACGCCAGACGCAGTACGAGAGAACACGACGCTTCAGCCCCGACCTCCCACGTAACCGGAACTCCCCGAAAGTTTCTCCCTCGCTTCTACCACGGTTTTTTCCACATGGACGGCCCAAAGAATGTCATGCAGCTATGCCTCCGCCCGCCTGTGACTAAAAGCCCATTTTCTCGTCATGATTTTTGTCATAGAAGTAGGAGCCCACCACATCTATGATGATACTCGGTTTTGTCACAATTATCGCTATAGAAGTGTCATATGTATGATGTAAAGTTTTTCGCTCGCCCAAAATGTCACGGATGTGTCTTTTTTTGTAGTGGCTGTTGTTCACGGCAACTCCATCAACCTTATAAATTTATCTCAGAACCTCCTCAAAACCACTAGTTAATGAGGCATCGCTGACAAGTTCTCGACTTGGAGGACATGTCGACTTTTGTGCTAATTGAAGCTAATTTCGATCCATGTATTCTAAAACCGCATTAATGTCTATTCCGGACAGTAGCATTAGTGGGTGGTGCGTCGAGGCCGGCAAGGCTGCTCGGCCAAGGCGGATCAATGGCGGAGCTCCGACAGGGGGCGGTGCAATGCGGCTCAGGGGCGACTGCGACAGAGGCGGCTCGCGGCAGCAAAGCCCGGCAAGGAGGCGATGCAGCTCAGGGCAAGCCGGGTCGTGGTAGAGGCTGCCAGCTTGAAATCCAAGGCAGAGGAGCAGGGGCCGGCCTTCGGGGCGACGCAGGCGCGCGGCCAAGCCGGAGGCGGGACAGGCAGAACCTGGCGGGGCCAGGCCGCGAGCGCTTGAGACCGAAGTGACGACTGCAGAAAACAGGCTGCAAACCTGGCGGAAGCGCGAGGCGGAAAACGCGGCGATGGAAGAAAACAGGCGGCGGTTTGACACGCGAACGCAGAGGCGGCCCGGCAGCGGCATTGAAACGAGCCACAGCGGCGGCTCGATGAGGCACGAAGTGCTTGTGGTTGACTCGGAGACGGTGTCAGATGGCCAATCAGAGAAGCAGAGGTGGCTTCGTCCCTGGAGGCATGCCGATAGGTCCGCGGTGAAACCGGTGACTCGCAGTGCGGTGGTTTGAGGAAGCTGACAGACCGGCGCGGCCGACCGTGGGAGACCGGGACGATAGAGCGGCGCGGCGGGGGGGCCAAGGTTGGTCAGCGCGGAAGCTCTTGAATGGAGGTGGAGCAAGGCAGCCGGGCCATGAAGACATCCGGTCAACAGTAGCTGACTTGCAGGCAAGGCCGTAGGAGTAGGGGCGGAGGTTGTGGCCAGTTCTCTGCAGGTGGAAGTGGAGAATGACGGGGAGGGTGCCAGCGAAGCAAGGCCGCGACAGCAGGAAGTAGAGGCGCATCAAACTCCTCTCCCGGTTCATGGTCGATCTGATCAATCCTTATCCGGGTCTTCCTCCAACTCACGGTCCCTACGTCATTTTTTCTTTTCTTTTGGGTCTAGAGCCCTTTCTCGTGGGAAATCCTTGGATCAACAGATTGTTGGGTTCTACGGTAGGGTGCGTCGACTGCAAATTAAAAATTCCTACGCGCAGAACATCCAGGAACATGCTACGGGAGATGGATCATAGTTCGTTACCACTAGACGCCAGCAGCGCGGCAGCGGAAGAAGAGTTGGGGCAGCGCTCATGGATTATCTCCTCCTCGCTCGATCTCCCTCGAGCGCCGGTCGTCCGATCCCACATACGAAGTTCGCCGAACGGCGCAAGTGCACCGCCTAACGGTATCCGCTGCAAGGGAGGAACGTCAGCGGGCGGACTGCTAGGTCCGATCACACACCGGGCGGCGAGTGGAGGTGGCTATTCGCAACACATGCAAACCCTAGTCGCAACGCCGGCGATCAACCGCCTCGAGTGTGCCGTGACTCTCCACTTTATATAGGCGTCCGCTATGAAGCTCAACACTTGGGCCTCGTGACGACCCTAAAGCCCAAAGTCTACTCGGTCACGCTCCTAGTCCAGCTTCGATCACATCCGACCAAAGGTCCTACGAACCGACCTCGAGGTTCCTTCCTTGCTGCCAATTTTAGGTTCAAGTCAGCTTGGTCACAGCTCGATCACCTCCGACCTGCACGGTTGGTAGCGGCCTCTAGCAAGGCATGCCACCACCAAGCAGACTATGAAGCTGGTTAGGCTAACCTGCATAACGTGTCACACTTCGCTCCTTTGTCAAGACGATATATGTTGTCGGCTCAAGGCGAGACTGTCATCCTTGTGCTAACCCGACCTCTTTCTCGCTCCAAAGGATACCGACCAACGTCCGGATTATCTCATAATCCTTGTCGCATGGCCATGCTGTTCCCGGTCGATCACACGAGGGGCCCAGAGTATATCTCTCCGATCGGAGGGGCAATCCCATCTTGATCGCCATGTCTCGCAAAGCATGGGACCGACAAACCCAAACCTACCTTTGTAACTACCAACCACGGAGTAGCGCTTGGTCGGCCCAAAGCAAGTCTATCACCATCTCGAGTACACGCGCCACCAGGTCTTAGGACATAGAACGATGTTGTACTAGAGACTCACAGATGACATATCGCCGCCTCATAGTTGGGTCTGTCCGACTCGACCTTATTCGACTCGGATCCGACTATGTCGAATCCGACCAGACCTTTCCAAGTCCATATTATCCGTTAGCATCCAATGCTCCATGGCTAGTGAGACCGAGCCATCGATCGTGTCATATGCTAGTCTAGTCGGCCAAGCCGCCCACACAGCCCTTTCGACTAGGGACCTTTTAGGACAGTCATCATACAATGCATAGTCCCACAAACAAGTCACGCACTTGCCGATACACATCATTGATAATGTCCAAGGACTATCTTTATTCATAAACACATAGGAAATATCATCATACATGATTGCCTCTAGGGCATATCTCCAACAGCCTCCCACTTGCACTAGAGTCAATCAAATAGACATCGAATGCCCATAGCTCTAACGCGCCCTCATGCTTGGGTTGTGGAAGCGATTTAGTCAACGGATCTGCAACATTTGCATCCGTGTGAATCTTGCATAACTCTACATCACCATTCTTACGATCTTCATATCGTGATATTTCCGGTCTATGTGTCCGACCTTGTGGTGATTACTCGCTCCTTGGCTTGTGCGATGGCACCAGAATTATCACAATAAAGGTCCAACGGTTTCACCGAGGCTGGGAAAATACCAAGATCATCCGAAAATGCCGGATCCAAACACCTTCCTTTGCAGCTTCACAAGCCGCAATGTATTCGCTTCGTGGTAGAATCGCCACCGTATCCCGCTTGGAACTCATCCAAAGGCACCGCCCTCCATTCAGACGCATACGAATCCGCATCGTGATCGACATCATCTCTCGCCGGTTTGGAAACTAGCATCGACGTAACCCCTCACGACGAGCTCTTCCTCACCTCCATAAACTAGGAACATCTCTTTAGTCCTTTTCGTGTACTTCAAAATAGTCTTTACCGCTGCCCAAAGGACTCTCACCGGGTTGGCCTGGTATCTACTTGTTAGGCTTATTGCAAAAGCAACATCAGGCCTTGTACATATCATGGCATACATGATGGATCCGATTGTTGAGGCATACGGAATCCTACTCATCCTCGCTTCGCCATCGATGTCGAAGGACTCGAGTCTCGCTTAGCCTTATACCATGTGAGAGCGGCAAGAACCCTTTCTTCGCTTTCACCATGTTGAACCGCTTCAACACTTTATCTATGTACATGCTCGCTTAAGCCGAGCAGCCTCGATCTATCTCTATAGATCTTAATGCCTAAAATATAGACTGCCTCACCAAGGTCCTTCATCGAAAACTTGCTATTCAATGATTCCTTGACCGAGTTTAGCATCGAAACATTATTTCCGATCAGTAGTATGTCATCCACATACAAGATCAAAACACTATCGAGCTCCCACTTAACTTCTTGTATAAACAAGAGTCCTCTTTGCTTTTGATGAAACCGAGACCAAGTGACGACCTCATCAAAACGAATGTTCCAACTCCGAGATGCTTGCTTCAACCCATAAATGGATCTCTTGAGCTTGCATACCTTACTAGTGCTAGTCGGATCGACAAAACCCTCGGCTGTATCATATACACGCCCTCGTTAAATTTCCGTGAAGGAAAGCCGCCTTGACATCCATCCGCCATATCTCGAATCGAAATATGCAGCTATAGCTAGTATGATCCTCACCGATTTCAGCATCGCTACCGCGCAGTAAGTCTCGTCAGAGTCAATTCCTTGAACTTGTCCATAACCTTTAGCGACAAGTCGAGCTTTGTAGATCTGAACATTTCCATCCACATCGGTTTTCTTCTTAAAGACCCATTTGCAACCAATGGCGCTACGCCAGTGGCGGATCAACCAAGTCCTGCATTTGATTCTCATCCATGGACTTTAACTCGATCTCATGGCCTCTAGCCATGCCTCGAATCTGGCTCACCATCGCTCGCGATACGCGGGCCGCCGCCGCTTAGCAACAATACATCGCGACTCTCGCGCAATCTTTCCGACCTCCGTGGTTCCGGTGCCGCTTCCACTACGGGTTCCTTGATCGACTCGTATGATTTCATCACCACCGAGCCGCCCTCGAGTGGTCCTCGAATTTCTTCGAGTCGAACCGCCCTCCCACTGGCCTCCCGACCGAGAAACTCTTTCTCAAGGAAAACCCTGCCCGAGCAACAAACACTTTGTTCTCTTCCCGTTGTAGAAGCTATATCCCAAGGTTTCTGATATCCCACTTAATATGCATTTATCCGACTTGGGTGTAAGCTTGTCCGACATAAGTCGCTTGACAAATGCTTCACAACCCCAAATCTTTAGAAAAGACAAACCGACTCTTCCCACCCACATCTCATGTGGTGTCTTGTCTACGGATTTTGATGGTACCCTATTAAGTGTGAAAGCTGCAGCTTTCTAGAGCGATCCCCAAAATGACAAGGGTAAATCCGATTTGTTTCATCATAGACCGGACCATGTCCAACAAGGTCCTATTCTCCGCTCGACACGCCATTTCTCCGTATGCATCTTGAGGTGTGAGCTGAGGTACTATACCTTGACTTTTCGATGATCATCGAACTCCTGCTCATGTACTCACCTCCACGATCAGATCGCAGGCTTTATAGTCTTGCCGAGCTGATTCTCAACCTCGCTTTGAAACTCTTTGAACTTTTCAAAAGTCTCCGACTTGTGCCTCATCAAATAGATATATCCATATCTACTCAAGTCGCGGTAAAAGTCATGAAGTATCGATAGCCACCTTCGGCGGTTGTGCTCATTGGACCACACACATCACTATGTATAAGTTCCAATAGTCGGACGCCTCTCGCAACTCTTTGCGAAGGAGACTTAGTCATCTTGCCGAGCAAGCATGATTCACATGTCTCGAACGACCAAGTCGGACGGGTTAGGAGCCCATCATCATGGAGCTTCTTCATGCTTTCGCATTAATGTGTCCAAGCCGCAATGCCGTAAGTATGTCGGATTTATCTCATTAGGCTTATGCCTCTTGACATTTACGTTATAGACCGTTCCTGTTCTAGATTCAATATAAATAGCCCATCAACAATGGGTGCATAGCCGTGGAACATACCATTCAAAAATATCGAACAACCATTGTCCTTTAAATTGAATTCATAACCTTGACTCATCAAACATGAGGCAGAAATAAAGTTCCGACTAAGTGCAGGAATGTAATAACAATTATTCAATTCCATAATGAATCCGTATGAAGTCGAGCTGCATCGCGTCGACTCCAACGCAGCAACTCTTGCTTTGTTGCCGATTCTCGATGTCAATCTCCCTTGTGCCACACGCCTAGTTCTTACCAGCCCTCGATCGAGTTGCAAATATGAACAACCGACGGTATCAAATACCCAAGAGCTACTAGGTATGTCAGCAAGGTAAATGTCTATAACATATGCAACAAGTGTACCTTTGCCTCAAGAAGCATTTCCGCCTTCTTGCCATGCTCGCAAGCCACTTGCTACAGCCTCTTCCAAAGGACCGGTCTCCTTGCAATGAAAACAAAGGGTCTTTGAGTCCGTCCAGATTTCAAGCAGCGGCGAGGTTACCATCTCCGTGTCTTTGCCTTAGCCTTCTTCTTAGACCAACTCTTCTTGAACTTAGCCGATTTCTCGCACCATCAACACTTGATCCGCGCCTTTCTTAATATCCTGCTCGCCACCTTGAGCATCCCATGCAATTCAGTGAGCTTTTATCCATGCCATGCATATGATAGTTCGAGATGAACGCCCCATAGCTGGGCGGAAGAGAACCCGTAACTGCATCTCAGAGCCAGCTCATCCAAGAGCGGAAGCCCAAACGATCCAAAGCTTGCACATATCCGATCATCTTGATCACATGTGGGCTCAGTGGATCACCTTCCTTCATCTTACAATCCATCGAGGATCGCCAGACGCTGAACCTTTCGGTCCTAGCTCGGTTCTCAAACATGCTCTTGAGACTCTCGATCATATCGTAAGCCTCAATATTTTCAAATGCTGTTGCAAATCGGCTCCATACAAGCCAAAGATCGACAAATTGATCTCCGTTGATTCATCAACGAAGTTTCGTAGGCATTTTAGCTGTGGCACTAGCATTATCAGCAGGTTCCTCCGAAGTGGATCCTCTAGAACATGTTCCTTTGTATCGTGCTTGAGAACAATTTCAGATTTCTATACCAGTGGTAAAGTTTGTTCCATTCAGTTTATCCTTTCCGTAATTGATTTCAATGCAAAGTTGGGTTGAGCAGGTGGCGCCATTGATCTACAACAAAAAACATGCAATCATCGAGCAATGTGTTTATGTAGAGTAGTTCTAGCCTAAACAGTAAATACTCCCATCAAGTCAAGATCCTCCGCAAACTCTCAAGTGATTCAGATCCGACTAGCGATGCGACTAGTGAGCTTTAGCATCATCATAGCCAACATACCTATCCGTAAGCAACTCCTTGCTAATCGTGATTCTATAATGACTTCGCCGGTCGGGAAGGTATCTCATACCCTGCTCCCAACCTTCTTTGCCACAAGGCCCAAAACCGCTTTTGATAGCCTTGTCAAGTTAACTCGATGCAAGGAGGTATGTCCATGTCCGACACGAACCCTTCAGCTTTCAAGGACACCCAAAGCAGCACCCCAATTTTATGAGCCCACTACTAGACGCATTTGACGGCTCCGATGATAAGGTGCAACATCGGGGATGGCAATTCACTTGATATTCATGAGGGATCTTTCTACCATTCTAACATGCATAGAAACAAAGAAGCATATGAAGGAAATATGCCCTAGAGGCAATAATAAATGTTATTATTTATTTCCTTATATCATGATAAATGTTTATTATTCATGCTAGAATTGTATTAACCGGAAACATAATACATGTGTGAATACATAAACCTACAGAGTGTCACTAGTATGCCTATACTTGACTAGCTCGTTAATCAAAGATGGTTATGTTTCCTAACCATGAACAAGGAGTTGTTATTTGATTAATGGGATCACATCATTGGTTGAATGATCTGATTGACAAGACCCATTCCATTAGCATAGCACCTGATCGTATAGTTTGTTGCTAGTGCTTTTCTTCATGACTTATACATGTTCCTATGACTATGAGATTATGCAACTCCTGCTTGCCCGAGGAACACTTTGGTGCTACCAAACGCCACAACGAATCGGGTGATTATAAAGGTACATTACAGGTGTCTCCGAAGGTACATGTTGGGTTGGCATATTTCGAGATTAGGATTTGTCACTCCGATTGTCTGGAGAGGTATCTCGGGCCCTCTCGGTAATGCACATCACATAAGCCTTGCAAGCATTGCAACTAAATGTGTTAGTTGTGAGATGATGTATTACGGAACGAGAAAAGAGACTTGCCAAGAACGAGATTGAACTAGGTATTGATACCGACGATCAAATCTCGCAAGTAACATACCGATGACAAAGGGAACAACGATGTTGTTATGCGGTCTCGACCGATAAAGATCTTCAGAGAATATGTAGGAACCAATATGGGCATCCAGGTCCCGCTATTGGTTATTGACCGAGAGGTGTCTCGGTCATGTCTACATAGTTCTCGAACCCGTAGGGTCCGCACGCTTAACGTTTCGGCGATGCTTATTATGAGTTTATATGATATTGATGTACCAAGGTTGTTCGAGTCCCGATGAGATCACGGACATGACGAGGAGTCTCAAATGGTCGAGACATAAAGATTGATATATTGAAGCCTATGTTTGATTCCGAATCACTCCGGTGAAATTGGGAATTTTACCGAGTACCGGGGTTACCGAACCTCCCGGGAGTCAATGGGCCTTGATGGGCCTTAGGGAAAGAGAAAAGGGGCCATATGCTGGTCGCAGCCTTCCCCTTCCCTAGTCCTATTAGGATTAGGAGAAGGGGTGGCGCCTCTCTCCCTCTCCCTTGGTCAAACCCTAGTTGGACTAGGATTGGGGGAATCCTACTCCCTGGGAGTAGGACTCCCAGCGCAGCCATAGGTGGCCGGCCAGCCCCTCCCCTTCCCTCCTTTATATACAGGGCAGAGGGCACCCCATGACACACAAGTTGATCATTGAGATCGCTCTCAGCTGCAGCGGTGCCCCTTCCACCAAACTACACCTCGAATATACCGCTATGAGCTTAGGCGAAGCCCTCGCGCCGTGGAACATCATCATCGCCACCACGCCGTCAGGTCGACGAAACTCTCCTCAACACTCGGCTGGATCGGAGTTCGAGGGACGCCATCGAGCTGAACGCAGCAGAACTCGGAGGTGCCGACGCTCGGTACTTGATCGGTTGATCGAAGAAGTACGACTACTTCCTCTATGTTGCGCCAACGCTCGCTGTTGGTCTCACGAGGGTACGAGACAACACTCTCATCTCGCTGTATGCATCACCATGGTCTTGCGTGATCGTGAGGAAAATTTTTGAAATTACTACGCTCCCCAACAAAGGGCATCCGAGCCTGGTTTTATGCGCTGATGTCATATGCACGAGTAGAACACAAGTGAGTTGTGGGCGATATAAGTCATACTACCTACCAAAGATGTCATACTTTGTTCAGCGGTATTGTGAGATGAAGCGCCCGACCGACATTACGCCAGACGCTTACGCGAGACTGGTTTCACCGCCGTGAGCACTCGCTGCTTAAAGGTGACCGGCGGTGTCTGCTCTCTCACTTTAGTTGAACTGAAAAGGCTACGCCCGTCCTTGAGAAGGTTAAAACGGAGTCTATTTGACGAAGTATCGCTGTGGTTTTGATGCGAGGTAAGAACGGTTCTTGCTCAGCCCGTAGCAGCCACGTAAAACTTGCAACAACAAAGTAGAGGACGCCTAACTTGTTTTTGCAGGCATGTTGTGATGTGATATGGTCAAGACGTGATGCTATATTTTATTGTATGAGATGATCATGTTTTGTAACCGAAGTTATCGGCAATCGGCAGAGCCATATGGTTGTCGCTTATTGTATGAAATGCAACGCCATGTAATTGCTTTACTTTATCACTAAGCAGTAGCGATAGTCGAGAAGCAATAGTTGGCTAGACGACAACGATGCTACGATGGAGATCAAGGTGTCGCTACCGGTGACGATGGTGATCATGACGGTGCTTCGAGATGGAGATCACAAGCACAAGATGATGATGGCCATATCATATCACTTATATTGATTGCATGTGATGTTAATCCTTTATGCATCTTATTTTGCTTTGATTGACGGTAGCATTATAAGATGATCCCTTACTAAATTATCAAGAAGTGTTCTCCCGAGTATGCACCGCTATGAAAGTTCTTCGTACGAGACACCACGTGATGATCGGGTGTGATAGGCTCTACGCTCAAATACAACGGTGCAAAACAGTTGCACACGCAGAATACTCAGGTTATACTTGACGAGCTATGCATATAAGATATGACCTCGAACACGGAGACCGAAGGTCGAGCGTGAATCATATAGTAGATATGATCAACATATTGATGTTCACCATTGAAACTACTCCATCACACGTGATGATCGGTCATGGTGTAGTTGATATGGATCACGCAATCACTTAGAGAATTGAGGATATTTTTCTAAGTGGGAGTTCTTAAGTAATATGATTAATTGAACTTAAATTTATCATGAACTTAGTACCGATAGTATCTTGCTTGTCTATGATGTGTAGATAGATGGCTCGTGCTGTTGTTCCGTTGAATTTTAATGCTCCCTTGAGAAAGCAAAGTTGAAAGATGATGGTAGCAATTACACGGACTGGGTCCGAATTTGAGGATTATCCTTATTGCTGCATGTAAGAAGAATTACGCCCCGAAGCACCGTTAGGTGCCAGCCTGGTGTAAGGGCTGCGCCGTGGTTGTGAACGCCCGCAAAGCAAAGTCGATGACTACTCTATAGTTCAAGCAGCCATGCTTTACGGCTTAGAACCGACTTCAACGCTGCTTTTGAACACCATGGAGCATATGAGATGTTCCAGAGTTGAAGTTAATATTCCAAGCGTAATGCCCGGATTGAGAGATATGAAGTTCCAATAAGTTCTATAGCTGTAAGATGGAGGAGAATGGTTCTGCAAGGAGCATATACTCGTAATGTCCGATATAACAATCACTTGATTCAACCGGAGTTAATCTTCCGGATGATTGCGCCATTGATGAATTCTCCAATCATCGCCACCAAGCTACAAGAGCTTCGTGATGAACTATAATATGCAAGGGATGACCAAAACTATGCCCGAGCTCTTCGCGATGCCGAAAGTCATGGAGGTAGAAATCAAAAGGAGCATCAAGTGTTGATGGTTAACAAAACCACTAGTTTCAAGAAAAGGGCAAAGGAAAGAAAAGGAAACTTCAAAAGAGCGCAAGCAAGTTGTCGATCAAGAGAAGAAACCCAAGTCTGGTCCTAAGCCTCAAACCGAGTGCTTCTATTGCAAGCAGTGCTGGTCAATGAAGCGGAACTGCCCCAAGTATTTGGCGGATAAGAAGGATGGCAAGGTTAACAAAGGTATATGTGATATACTTGTTATTGATGTGTACCTTACTAATACCGCAGAGCACTGGTATTTGATACTCGGTTCTGCTAATATTTGCAACTCAAACAGGGCTACGGATTGCTTAAGATTGGCTAAGGACGAGGTGACGATGCGCTGGGAAATGGTTCCAAAGTCGATGTGATCGCAATGGCACGCTACCTCTACATCTACCTTCGGATTAGTATTAGACCTAAATAATTGTTATTTAGTACCATCGCTGAGCATGAACATTATATCTGGATCTTGTTTGATGCGAGACGGTTATTCATTTAAATCGAGAATAATGGTTGTTCTATTTATATGAATAATATCTTTTATGGTCATGCACCATTGAAGAATGGTTTGTTTTACTTAATCTTGATAGTAGTGATACACATATTCATAATGTTGAAACCAAAAGATGCAGAGTTGATAATGATGGTGCAACTTATTTGTGGCACCGCCGCTTAGGTCATATCGGTGTAAAACGATGAAGAAACTCCATGCCGATGGACTTTGGAGTCACTTGATTATGAATCACTTGGCACTTAAGTAACCGTGCCTTATGGGCAAGATGACTAAAACACCGCTTCTCCGAACTATGGAGAGAGCAACAGATTTATTGGAAATCATACATACCGATGTATGTGGTCCAATGAATGTTGAGGCTCGTATGGATATCGTTATTTTCTCACCTTCACAGATGATTTGAGCAGATATGGGTATATCTACTTAATGAAACACAAGTCTGAAACATTTGAAAAGTTCAAAGAATTTCAGAGTGAAGTGGAAAATCATCGTAACAAGAAAATAAAGTTTCTACGATCTGATCGTGGAGGAGAATATTTGAGTTACGAAGTTTGGCCTACATTTGAAACAATGTGGAATAGTTTCAAACTTACGCCACCGAACACCACAACGTAATGGTGTGTCCGAACGTCAGAATCGCATTTTATTAGATATGGTGCGATCTATGATGTCTCTTACTGATTTACCGCTATCGCTTTGGGGTTATGCTTTAGAGACGGCTACATTCACTTTAAATAGGGCACCATCTAAACTGCTGAGACGACGCCTTATGAACTGTGGTTTGGCAAGAAACCAAAGTTGTCGCTTTTGAAAGTTTGGGGCTGCGATGCTTATGTGAAAAGCTTCAACCTGATAAGCTCGAACCCAAATCGAGAAATGTGTCTTCATAGGATACCCAAAGGAGACAGTTGGGTACACCTTCTATCACAGATCCAAGGCAAGATTTTTGTTGCTAAATTCGAAACTTTTGGAGAAAGAGTTTCACGAAAGAAGTGAGGGAGGAAAGTAGAACTTGATGAGATAATCAGTATCTACTCCCTTATTGAGAAGTAGTACATCACGTAAAACAGTTTCGTGACACCTACACCAAATAGGAGGAAGCTAATGATGATGATCATGAAACTTCAGATCAAGTTTCTACAGTAACTCAGAGATCAACCAGAGCAAGATCCGCACTGAGTGGTACGGTAATCCTATTTTGGAAGTCATGTTATCGAACATGATGAACCTACTAACTATGAAGAAGCGATGGTGAGCCCAGATTCCACAAAATGGCTTGAGGCCATGAAATCTGAGATGGGATCCATGTATGAGAACAAAGTATGGATTTTGGTTGACTTGCCCGATGATCGGCAAGCAATTGAGAATAAATGGATCTTCAAGAAGAAGACTGACGCTGATGGTAATGTTATCGTTTATAAAGCTCGACTTGTTGCAAAAGGTTTTCGATAAGTTCAAGGGATTGACTACGATGAGACCTTCTCACCCGAAGCGATGCTTAAGTCCGTCCGAATCATGTTAGCAATTGCCGATTTTATGATTATGAAATTTGGCAAATGGATGTTAAAACTGCATTCCTGAATGGATTTCGAAGAAGAGTTGTATATGATGCAACCGAAGGTTTTGTCGATCCAAAGGAGCTAACAAAGTGTGCAAGCTCCAAATGATCCATTTATGGACTGGTGCAAGCCTCTCGAGTTGGAATAAACGCTTTGATAGTGTGATCAAAGATTTGGTTTTATATGCACTTTGGAGAAGCCTCAGATTTACAAGAAAGTGAGTGGAGCTCAGAGCATTCCTGATATTATATGTGGATGACATATTATTGATCGGAAATGATATAGAATTTCTGGATAGCATAAAGGGATACTTGAATAAAAGTTTTTCGATGAAAGACCTCGTGAAGCTGCTTACATATTGGGCATTAAGATCTATAGAGATAGATCAAGACGCTTAATAGGACTTTCACAAAGCACATACCTTGATAAAGTTTTGAAAAGTTCAAATGGATCAGCAAAGAAAGGGTTCTTGCCGGTATTATAAGGTGTGAAATTGAGTAAGACTCAATGCCCACCACCGCAGAAGATAGAGAAAAATGAAAGATGTTCCCTATGCTTCAGCCATAGGCTCTATCATGTATGCAATGCTGTGTACCAGACCTGATGTGTGCCTTGTCAGTAAGTTTAGCAGTGTACCAAAGTAATCCAGAGTGGATCATCGACAGCGGTCAAGAACATCCTTAAGTACTTGAGAAGAACTAAGGATATGTTTCTCATTTATGGCGGTGACAAAGAGCTCGTCAGAACGGTTACGCCGATGCAAGTTTTGACACCGATCCGGACGATTCTAAATCGCAAACCGGATACGATTTACATTAAACGGTGGAGCTGCCATTGGTGCAGTTCCAAACAAAGCGCCGCTATGGATCTACATGTGAAGTTGAGTACATAGCTGCTTTGGAAGCAGCTAATGAAGGAGTCTGGATGAAGGAGTTCATATCCCATCTAGGTGTTGTACCTAGTGTATCGGGTCCAATGAAAATCTTTTGTGACAATATCGTGCAATTGCCTTGGCAAAGGAATCCAGATTTCACAAGAGAACCAAGCACATCAAAAGACGCCTAACTCCATCCGGATTTGGTCCGTGGGAGACATAGAGATATGCAAGATACATACGGATCTGAATGTTGCGCACTGCTGACTAAGCCTCTTCCACGAGCAAAACATGATCAGCACCAAGACTCCATGGGTGTTAGAATCATTACCGTGTAATCTAGATTATTGACTCTAGTGCAAGTGGGAGATCAAGGAAATATGCCCTAGAGGCAATAATAAATGTTATTATTTATTTCTTATATCATGATAAATGTTTATTATTCATGCTAGAATTGTATTAACCGGAAACATAATACATGTGTGAATACATAAACCTGCAGAGTGTCACTAGTATGCCTCTACTTGACTAGCTCGTTAATCAAAGATGGTTATGTTTCCTAACCATGAACAAGGAGTTGTTATTTGATTAATGGGATCACATCATTGGTTGAATGATCTGATTGACATGACCCATTCCATTAGCATAGCACCTGATCGTATAGTTTGTTGCTAGTGCTTTTCTTCATGACTTATACATGTTCCTATGACTATGAGATTATGCAACTCCCGCTTGCCCGAGGAACACTTTGGTGCTACCAAACGCCACAACGAATCGGGTGATTATAAAGGTACATTACAGGTGTCTCCAAGGTACATGTTGGGTTGGTATATTTCGAGATTAGGATTTGTCATCCGATTGCTCTGGAGAGGTATCTCGGCCCTCTCGGTAATGCACATCACATAAGCCTTGCAAGCATTGCAACTAAATGTGTTAGTTGTGAGATGATGTATTACGAACGAGAAAAGAGACTTGCCAAGAACGAGATTGAACTAGGTATTGATACCGACGATCGAATCTCTGCAAGTAACATACCGATGACAAAGGGAACAACGATGTTGTTATGCGGTCTCGACCGATAAAGATCTTCAGAGAATATGTAGGAGCCAATATGGGCATCCAGGTCCCGCTTATTGGTTATTGACCGAGAGGTGTCTCGGTCATGTCTACATAGTTCTCGAACCCGTAGGGTCCGCACGCTTAACGTTTCGGCGATGCTATTATGAGTTTATATGATATTGATGTACCAAGGTTGTTCGAGTCCCGATGAGATCACGGACATGACGAGGAGTCTCAAATGGTCGAGACATAAAGATTGATATATTGAAGCCTATGTTTGATTCCGAATCACTCCGTGAAATTGGGAATTTTACCGAGTACCGGGGTTACCGAACCTCCCGGGAGTCAATGGGCCTTGATGGGCCTTAGGGAAAGAGAAAGGGGCCATATGCTGGTCGCAGCCTTCCCCTTCCCTAGTCCTATTAGGATTAGGAGAAGGGGTGGCGCCTCTCCCTCTCCCTTGGTCAAACCCTAGTTGGACTAGGATTGGGGGAATCTTACTCCCTGGGGAGTAGGACTCCCAGCGCAGCCATAGGTGGCCGCCAGCCCCTCCCCTTCCCTCCTTTATATACAGGGCAGAGGGCACCCCATGACACACAAGTTGATCATTGAGATCGCTCTCAGCCGCAGCGGTGCCCCTTCCACCAAACTACACCTCGAATATACCGCTATGGAGCTTAGGCGAAGCCCCGCGCCGTGGAACATCATCATCGCCACCACGCCGTCAGGTCGACGAAACTCTCCTCAACACTCGGCTGGATCGGAGTTCGAGGGACGCCATCGAGCTGAACGTGCAGAACTCGGAGGTGCCGACGCTCGTACTTGATCGTTGGATCGGGAAGAAGTACGACTACTTCCTCTACGCTATGGCCAACGCTCGCTGTTGGTCTACGAGGGTACGAGACAACACTCTCATCTCGCTATGCATCACCATGGTCTTGCGTGATCGTAGGAAAATTTTTGAAATTACTACGTTCCCCAACAGCATAACAATCACAAAATAACACATATTGTGAAATAGTATGGCTCCTTCATGGACGCTTCTTCCGTGTCGGCTCCGACCCCGATGACCATCTACAAACTCCATCTTGTTTGTCACGCCGGGATGCCAAGCCACCAACCTGATCTCTATTATCCAACTACTACAACTAGTAATGAATTTACATAGAGTCACAAGTCGACACGCAGGTCGTTATACATTATAATGACAGCACTTTATTCTCGCCGCCGACAAACATGACATGCAGGCCACGATAAATTACACACATGCATCACATACACATGAGCCATACTATTCACATCAAACCTGCAAAACAAAGTTATGCATAGAATCGCATTCTACCGTTTGTTTGTCGGGTACGAAATACACGGCGCTATGCACACGGGCGTCCCGCTTAGCCGTTAGCGGCGGGTTCGGCAGCGCCACCGGCAGGGGCAACGCCCGACGCTTTCAGAAATCACAGATCACATCTGACCGATCACGCCAATTCTCCGATCTGACCGATCTTATCGATCATCGCTAATCCGATTCGGATTTACGCTTTCACCGTTAACCCCGGCGGCGTATGACCGACCGTAGGGGTAGATCGTGTCACGACCTCATCGATTCCGATTTACGTAAAATATAGCCTCAACGATCCCCATGTGCGCTTGATCACATCAACCGTGCACATAGCCGATCTCTTCAAGGACAACAGATCTCATTTGCCGCCCACATATCTAATATGCATACTATCTGAATCCAAATCCTATAGCAGAGGCTCGATACCACCGTTGGTTTCTACCAGAGGGTGCGCCGATCGCAAATTAAAAATTCCTATGCGCAGTAACATCCAGAACATGATACGGAGATGGATCATAGTTCGTTACCACTAGACGCCAGCAGCGTCGCAGCGAAAGAAGAGTTGGGGCAGCGCCCTCAAGGATCGCCTCCTCCTCGCTCGATCTCCTCGAGCGGCCGGTCGTCCGATCCCACGCACGAAGTTCGCCGGAGCGCGCAAGTGCACCGCCTAACGGTATCCGCAAGCGGGGAGGAACGCCGCGGCGGACTGCTAGGTCCGATCACACACGGGCGGCAAGTGGAGGTGGCTATTCGCAACACATGCAAACCCTAGTCGCAGCGCCAAGCGATCAACCGCCTCGAGTGTGCCACACCTCCACTTTATATAGGCATCCGTCATGAAGCTCAACACTTGGGCCTCGCACGACCCTAAAGCCCAAAGTCTACTCGTCACGCTCTAGTCCAGCTCGATCACATCCGACCAAAGGTCCTACGAACCGACCTCGTGAGGTTCCTTCCTTTGCTGCCAATTTTTAGGTTCAAGTCAGCTTGGTCATAGTTCGATCACCTCCGACCTGCACGGTTGGTAGCGGCTCTAGCAAGGCGCACCGACCACCAAGCGCACTATGAAGCTGGTTAGGCGAACCTCGCATAACGTGTCACACTTCTGCTCCTTTGCCGCAGACGATATATGTTGTCGGCTCAAGGCGTAGACTGCTATCCTTGTGCTAACCCGACCTCTTTCTCGCTCCAAAGGATACCGACCACCGTCCGGATTATCTCATAATCCTTGTCGATGGCCATGTTGTTCCCGGTCGATCACACGAGGGGCCCAGAGTATATCTCTCCCGATCGGAGGGGCAATCCAATCTTGCTCGACCATGTCTCGCAAAGATGGGACCGGATAAACCCAAACCTACCTTTGTAACTACCCAATCACGGAGTAGCGCTTGGTCGGCCCAAAGCAAGTCTATCACCATCTCGAGTACATGCGCCACCAGTCTTAGGACATAGAACGATAGTTGTACTAGAGACTCACAGATGACATATCGCAAGGCCTCATAGTTGGGTCCGTCCGACTCGACCTTATCTCGACTCGCATCCGACTATGTCAACCGACCAGCACCTTTCCAAGTCCATATTATCCGTTAGCATCCATCGCTCCATGGCTCGTGAGACCGAGCCATCGACCGTGTCATATGCTAGTCTAGTCGGCCATGCAAGGCCCACACAGCCCTTTCGACTAGGGACCTTTTAGGTCACCATCATACAATGCATAGTCCCACAAACAAGTCACGACTTGCCGATACACATCATTGATAATGTCCAAGGACTATCTTTATTCATAAACACATAGGAAATATCATCATACATGATTGCCTCTAGGCATATCTCCAACATGCATTAGTTTCCTTTTTTAATCAGCCCAATCCAGATCGCCTTTGACTCCTCGCTGATTGAATTGAAAATTCTGGCTTGAGAATGTTTATAGATCCGCACTTATCATGCCGCGCGTAAATAAGCTTGTAGCGGAAAAATGACGCCCTCGGCGATTTGTAATTCGACCGCCCGCCGCATAAACAATGGTTGTCATATCTTGACCTCAAAAATATTATACGCCCGATTCAAAATTTCATCGCGAACTTAATTAATCCGGTTGCAGATCATCGGCTGCGGCAAATCGCAAAATTCTCAATCCCTGAGATAGATCCCTCCAAGAATCTCAACGCCACCGTGCGCGAGCCCCACGGTGGGCGCCAACTGTCATGGATTTGTCACGGCAGATGTCCTAGTGAGAGGACTTAGTCGTGAGGCCAGCGCATCTATGTGGTAGCTTGAGAGGGGTTGAGCGGAATCGAGAGACGCAACCCAAGACAAGGGTTTAGATAGCTTCAGGCCCCGGGAAACATCATCCGGTAACAACCCAACATGCTGTTTGTGGCTAGGTCTCATTATCATCATGAGGGAGTCGTCGGTAAACCGACTCTTTGTGTCTAGCCCTAGAGATTGTTTCTTCTTGCTTGTCCCTCTTTAGGGAGCCCCGCCCCTCCTTATATAAGTTAGAGGGCAGGTTACATGTGGAGTCCTATTAGGATTAGGACTAGTCTACTTTCTAATACAAACCAGATACAAGTCCAGGTCTTCGCTCCTTGTAAGACAAATATTCCTCACGCCTTTCCTCTTAAACCGACCCACCGTAACATGAGCCGGCCTTCTGGGCCTTGGGCCTTGTCATCCGTCTATCCCGCCCACCGGGTTACCAGTGAATCATAATGTTCAGTCAGGTTGCTTGTAAACCGTCTGGTCTATGCGGGTTGCCGGTGAATCGCCAAGTCCGGGCGGGTTATACTTTCGGCCGGGTTACGCCGTGGGGTATATCCCTGACAAGCGGCTTCATCAACACTTGCATGTAGTGAGGTGTAAGTTCAGGTTCATGGTATAGGCAACGAGCACCTTCAAGGGGAGGACTGATAGGCAGGGCATGAAGCAATTCAGAGGCCGGTGCTTTGAAGTGAGTATTCTCTATCATCCAGTCCAAAACCCAAGAGTTGACATCAGATGCATCTCCTGTGATGTGCAGTGTTGCATAGAACTGAAGAGTTAGCTCTTCAATCCAATCGACTATATCAGTGCAAAAGTTGAGCAGTCCTGCATCATGAAGAACACTGAGGACTGGCGCGAAGCAAGGCAGTAATTCCATGTCCACGTGAGGAATATGCTCATGGTCGAAGACTTTGTCTTTGTTGAAAAGTAGTGAAGAATAGAAGTTGGCTTGGCTGGCAGTCCAAAAACGCTTCCTTCTAAGACGAGCAGAGTCATATGGGTTATACTCGGTGAAGAACACATGCTCGCCGAAGAAGTCATCAGCCTTGAATTTTTGCTTCTTCGAGAAGGGACCTTTAGCTTGGGTTGAGGAGTATCAGTCAATTGCATCACCACCTCAGGAATCGCAATCTCAGGATCCACAGGCTGAGGAATTTCAGTTTCTTCTTCAGTGGCAGCCTGGGTCTTCAATTCTTCATCAATATTAACACCAGCACTAGTGGCTGGAATCTCTTCATGGACAGATGGGGTGGAGCGAGGTTCTTCAGATCCCATTTGAACTTCAGTATTCACTGGGGACTGAGGAATTTGTTGCAGAGGTGTGAACAGAGGAGAATTGCGGTGCTGACTTTCCCAAAAGTCATCATTCATCACTGGAGTCGTGCTTCCAATGTCCACATCCTCATCTTCTTCATTCATTTCTTCCACGCCGGCCTCTTCAGCAGTGAACTGAGGCATGGGCGATAAGACAACTGGTGTTGAAGGGATTGCATCCACTTCAATTTCTTCATCCAACTGCTCTAAAGAAGCAGCAGTATGAATATCTTCATCGATCCGCTTGGGATCACATATTCTTCATCAAAAGGAACGAAGTTCCTTTGATGGCATGCTTGAGACCGAACAAAGATCAATCGGATTCTCAAAAGAGTCGGTCAATTTTTCATCTTCTTCGAGCTGAAGTTTCGGCGAAGTTGATGCTTTCTTTCTTCACTATTGCACGCTCTGCAGCCTTGGTCTTCTTCGCATCTGATGCATAAGGAAGAACTGGACTTGGTGTAAGTGCAGGAGGAGCAGAGGAAATTGGCTCATTTACTTCAGGCACAACTGATGCAGTTGCCCTGGCATTTTCAGTTTCTTCAGGCACAGCCGTTGAAGCTTCAGCTGTCCTGACAGTTTCTTCAGGCGCAACACTAGTGGTTGCCCTGGCAGAGTCATCAGAGGCTGGAATGAAGTCATCATCCCTGACACTAGCAGTTTCATCAGCAGCCTGATTTTCATCAGCGGTGCTGGCATGTTCTTCAGTGGGCTGAGAAGAAGCCTCAACCTGAGGAATTTCTTGCCGCGCTAGCTGCAACATTGGTAGTGAATTTTTCAGAAAATCTCGCTAATCTGACTTTGGCTCCAAGCCACCAAAGATAGTGCTACCTCTTGAGCATCGCGTTGAATTTCCTTGAAGAGGAAAGGGTGATGCAGCACAAGAACGTAAGTATTTCCCCGCTTTTGAGAACCAGGTATCAATCCAAGAGAGGCTACGCATGAGTCCCTCGCACCTCAAGACAATACAATTAACTCCTCGCAACCAACGCGATAAGGGTCGCAATCCTTCACGGTCACTTACGAGAGTGAGATCTGATAGATATGATAGGATAATATTTTTGGTATTTTTGTGATAAAGATGCAAAGTAAAATAAAAGCAAAATAAAAAGCAAAGGAAATAACTAAGTATTTGGAAGATTAATATGATGAAGATAGACCCAGGGGCCATAGATTTCACTAGTGGCTTCTCTCAAGAGCATAATTATTTTACGGTGGGTGAACGAATTATTGTTGAGCAATTGACAGAACTGAGCATAGTTATGAGAATATCTAGGTATGATCATGTATATAGGCATCACGTCCGAGACAAGTAGACCGACTCCTGCCTGCATCTACTACTATTACTCCACTCATCGACCGCTATCTAGCATGCATCTAGAGTATTAAGTTCATGAAAATAGAGTAACGCCTTAAGCAAGATGACATGATGTAGAGGGATAAATTCATGCAATATGATAAAAAAAACCCATCTTGTTATCCTCGATGGCAACAATACAATACGTGCCTTGCTGCCCCTACTGTCACTGGGAAAGGACACATCAAGATTGAACCCAAAGGTAAGCACTTCTCCCATTGCAAGAAAAACCAATCTAGTAGGCCAAACCAAACTAATAATTCCAAGAGACTTGCAAAGATAACCAATCATACATAAAAGAATTCAGAGAAGATTCAAATATTGTTCATAGATAATCTTGATCATAAACCCACAATTCATCGGTCTCAACAAACACACCGCAAAAAGAAGATTACATCGAATAGATCTCCACGAGAGAGGGGGAGAACATTGTATTGAGATCCAAAAACAGAGAAGAAGCCATCTAGCTACTAACTATGGACCTGAAGGTCTGAGGTAAACTACTCAAACTTCATCAGAGAGGCTATGGTGTTGATGTAGAAGCCCTCCGTGATGGGTGCCCTCTCCGACGGAGCTCCGGAACAGACCCCAAGATGGGAACAGGGGCCCACGAGGGTGGAGGGCGCCACTGGGGTAGGCGCGCCTCACCTCGTGGCTTCCTCCTTGTTTCTTGACGAGGGTCCAAGTCTCCGGATCATGTTCGTGAGAAAATCACGCCTCAAGGTTTCATTCCGCTTGACCTGCTTGATATTCCTTTTCTTCAAACTCTGAAATAGGCAAAAACAACAATTCTAGGCTGGGCCTCCTGCAATAGGGTTGTCCCAAAATAATATAAAAGTGGATAATAAAGCCCAATGATGTCCAAAACAGTAGATAATATAGCATGGAGCAATCAAAATTATAGATACGTTGGAGACGATTACATCCCCAAGCATAATTCCTGCTTGTCCTCGAGTAGGTAAATGATAAAAAAGATAATTTTTATGTGGAGTGCTACTTGGCATAATTTCAATGTAATTCTTCTTAATTGTGGCATGAATATTCAGATCCAAAGATTCAAGACAAAAGTTCATATTGACAAAAATGATAATAATTCAAGCATACTAACTAAGCAATTATGTCTTCTCAAAATAACATGGCCAAAGAAAGTTCATCCCTACAAAATCATACTCCTCCGCTCCTTGATATATGTATGGATTTTGAGAAAAATCCAAATATAAGGTGTATTATGCTGCACCACTTGTTTGGATAATTTATTTTATTGATTTGATTACATTTTCTTATATTAGGTAAGGTCCTTTATTTTCTCATGTCAATCAACGTGTAATCTCGCCCAATACTTGTGAAATTTACCTCCACGCATGCTTCTTTAATTCTGCATCAAAAACTATACACCATATATTCAGAACGGAGGGAGTATAGTTTAGTCATGCTCCATTTTCGTCACACAAGAATTCTCTCATCATGCACAACCCCGATGACAAGCCAAGCAATTGTTTCATACTTTAGTAATCTCAAACCTATGAACTTTCACGCAATATATGAGCGCGAGCCATGGACATAGCACTATGGGTGGAATAGAATATGATGATGGGGTTATGGAGAAGACAAAAGGAGAAAGTCTCACATCAACGAGGCTAATCAATGAGCTATGGAGATGCCCATCGATTGATGTTGATGCAAGGAGTAGGGATTGCCATGCAACGGATGCACTAGAGCTATAAATTTATGAAAGCTCAACAAAAGAAACTAAGTGGGTGTGCATCCAACTTGCTTGCTCACGAAGACCTAGGGCACTTGAGGAGGCCCATTGTTGGAATATACAAGCCAAGTTCTATAATGAAAAATCCCACTAGTATATGAAAGTGATAAAACAAGAGACTCTCTATCATGAAGATTATGGTGCTACTTTGAAGCACAAGTGTGGCAAAGGATAGTAGCATTGTCCCTTCTCTCTTTTTCTCTCATTTTTTTGGGCCTTCTCTTTTTTTATGGCCTTTCTCTCCCTTTACTTTATTTTATTCCTCACTTGGTACAATGCTCTAGAAAATGATGATCATCACACTTCTATTTATTTACAACTCAATGATTACAACTCGATACTAGAACAAAGTATGACTCTATATGAATGCCTCCGGTGGTGTACCGGGATATGCAATGAACCAAGAGTGACATGTATGAAAGAATTATGAATGGTGGCTTTGCCACAAATACTATGTCAACTACATGATCATGCTAGCAATATGACAATGATGAATATGTCATGATGAACTGAATGGTGGAAAGTTGCATGGCAATATATCTCGAATGGCTATGGAAATGCCATAATAGGTAGGTATGATGGCTGTTTTGAGGAAGATATAAGGAGGTTTATGTGAAAGAGCGATCATATCACGGGTTTGATGCACCGCCAAGTTTGCACCAACTCTCAATGTGAGAAAGGGCAATGCACGGCACCGTAGAGGCTAGCAATGATGGAAGGGTGAGAGTGCGATAATCCATGGACTCAACATTAGTCATAAAGAACTCACATACTTATTGCAAAAATCTACAATTCATCAAAACCAAGCATTACGCCATGCTCCTAGGGGATAGATTGGTAGGAAAATACCATCGCCGTCCCCGACCGCCACTCATAAGGAGGACAATCAAAGAACACCTCATGTTTCAAATTTGTCACATAACGCTTACCATACGTGCATGCTACGGACTTGCAAACTTCAACACAAGAATTTCTCAAATTCACAACTACTCAACTAGCACGACTTTCATATTATTACCTCCATATCTCAAAACAATCATCAAGCATCAAACTTCTCTTACTATTCAAAACACTCATAAGAAGGTTTTACTATTCTTGAATACCTAGCATATTAAGATTATTTAAGCAAATTACCATGCTATTTAAGAATCTCAAAATGATCTAAGTGAAGCATGAGAGATCAATAGTTTCTATAAAACAAATCCACCACCGTGTTTCTAAAAGATATAAGTGAAGTACTAGAGCAAAACTATATAACTTAAAAGATATAAGTGAAGCACAAAGAGTATTCTAATAATTTCCAAATCATGTATGGCTCTCTCAAAAGGTGTGTACAGCAAGGATGATTGTGTTAAACTAAAAGCAAAGACTCAAATCATACAAGACGCCCAAGCAAAACACATATCATGTGGTGAATAAAATATAGCTCCAAGTAAAGTTACCGATGGAAGTAGATTAAAGAGGGGATGCCTTCCGGGGCATCCCCAAGCTTTGGCTTTTTGGTGTCCTTATATTATCTTGGGGGTGCCATGGGCATCCCCAAGCTTAGGCTCTTGCCACTCCTTGTTCCATAATCCATCAAAATCTTTAACCCAAAACTTGAAAACTTCACAACACAAAACTCAACAGAAATCTCGTGAGTCTGCTAGCTAAAGAAAACAAAGACCACTTCAAGGTATTGTAATTAACTCATTCTTTATTTATATTGGTGTTAAACCTACTGTATTCCAACTTCTATGGTTTATAAAATATTTTACTATCCATAGATTCATCAAAATAAGCAAACAACACACTAAAAACAGAATCTGTCAAAACAGAACAGTCTGTAGTAATCTGTAACTAACGCAAACTTATGGAACTCCAAAAATCAGACAAAATAGTAATACCTAGGCAATTAGTTTATTGATCAGCAGAAATTGGAATCACTATTTTATCACGTTCTGATGATTTTAACAATTGTTTTCGTGAACAGAAAGTTTCTGGAAATTTCTGCAAGATCAAATAACTATCATCCAAGAAGATCCTATAGGTTTAACTTGGCACAAACACTAATTAAAACATAAAAACACATCTGACCAGAGGCTAGAACAAATATTTATTCCTAAACATAAGCAAAAGCAAAAAAAATAAAATAAAATTGGGTTGCCTCCCAACAAGCGCTATCGTTTAACGCCCCTAGCTAGGCATAAAAGCAAACATAGATCTAGGTATTGCCATCTTTGGTAGGCAATCCATAAGTGGCTCTCATGATAGATTCATATGGTAATTTTATTTTCTTTCTAGGGAAGTGTTCCATGCTTTTATTTAATGGGAATTGGAATCTAATATTCCCTTCCTTCATATCAATAATTGCACCAATCGTTCTAAGGAAAGGTCTACCAAGAATGATAGGACTTGAAGGATTGCAATCTATATCAAGAACGATAAAATATACGGCACATAATTCCTATTTGCAACAATAATAACATCATTAATTCTTCCCATAGGTTTCTTAATAGTGGAATCCGCAAGGTGCAAGTTTAGAGAGCAATCATCAAAATCACGGAAATCTAGCAAATCGCACAAAGTTTTGGGAATAGTGGAAACACTAGAACCCAAATCACATAAAGCATTCAACTCATGATCATTAATAATAATTTTAATAGTTGGTTACCACTCATCATAAAGTTTTCTAGGGATAGAAACTTCCAACTCAAGCTTTTCTTCATAAGATTGCATAAAAGCATCAACAATATGTTTAGTAAATGCTTTATTTTGACTATAAGCATGAGGAGAATTTAGCACGGATTACAACAAGGAAATACAATCAATCAAAGAGCAACTTTCATAATTAAATTCCTTGAAATCCAAAATAGTGGGTTTAGAAACATCTAGGGTTCTGATTTCTTCAATCCCACTTTTATCAATTATCAATATCAAAAAACTCCGAATTTTTGGAACGCCTTCTAGGCAAAGGTGGATCATATTCAGTCCCATCATTATCAAGATTCATATTGCAAAACAAATATTTAATAGGGGACACATCAATAACTTTTAGATCTTCATATTTATTTTCATAGGAACTAGAAGAACACGCTTTAATAAAGGCATCTTTCGTAGCACGCATCCTAGCGGTTCTTTCTTTGCACTCATCAATGGAAATGCTCATTGCTTTGAGAGACTCATTGATATCATGCTTAGGAGGAATAGATCTAAACTTTAAAGAATCAACATCAAGAGAAATTCTATCAACGTTCCTAGCTAATTCATCAACTTTAAGCAATTTCTCTTCAAGCAAAGCATTAAAATTATTTTGCGAATTCATAAACTCTTTAACAGTAGTCTCAAATTCAGAGGGCATATTATTAAAATTTCCATAAGAGATATTGTAGGAATTTCCATAATTATTAGAGGAATTACTAGGATAAGGCATGGGATTAAAGTTTCCTCTATACGCGTTGTTACCAAAATTATTCCTACCAACAAAATTCACATCCATAGATTCATTATTATTCTCAATCAAAGTAAACAAAGGAATATCATTAGAATCAAAGAAACACTCTTAGTAGCAAATAATTTCATAAGTTCATCCATCTTTCCACTCAAAACATTAATTTCTTCTATCGCATGCACTTTTTTTAGTAGATCTTTCAAAGGTGCCATTGAGAATAATTAACCATAATATTATCTAGGAGTTTAGTAGCTTCTCCTAAAGTGATTTCCATAAAAGTGCCTCCCATGTCAATCTAAAAGATTTCTAGAAGCTTAAATTCAGTCCGCATAAATTTTTTGTATAATCATCCACAAATTCAAACCATGAGTAGGGAAATTATGTGTCATTAATTTCATCCTCTCCCAAGCTTGTGCAACGTGTTCGTGATCAAGTTGCTTAAAATTCATAATATCGCTTCTAAGAGAGATGATCTTAGCGGAGGAAAATACTTAGAGATAAAAGCATCTTTGCACTTGTTCCAAGAATCAATACTATTTTTAGGCAAAGACGAAAACCAAGCTTTAGCACGATCTCTAAGCAAAAAGGAAATAGCTTCAATTTAACAATATCATTATCAACATCTTTCTTCTTTTGCATATCACACAAATCAACGGTTATTTAGATGAGTAGCTACATCTTCACTAGGAAGGTCGGCGAATTGATCTTTCATGACAAGATTCAAGAAAGCATCATTGATTTCGTAAGATTCAAGATCGTAAGAGGAGAATTCGAGTGCTAAGGAAATCATTATTGTTGGTATTGGTAAAGTCACATAATTTGAATTATCTTGAGCCATCGTGACAAGCAAGCAATCCAACACACGAGCAAACAAAAAGCAAGCTTAAAAAGAGGCGAACTAAAAAGAGAGGCTAATAAAACGCAAAGGTGAAGTGGGGAGAGGAAAACGAGAGGCAAATGGAAAATAATGTAATGCGGAGATAAGGGATTGTGATAGGTACTTGGTATGTTGACTTTTATGAGACTCCCGCAAAGGCGCCAGAAATCTTCTCAGGTTACCTCTTGAGCACTGCTGGATTTCCTTGAAGAGGAAAGGGTGATGCAACACAAGAGCGTAAATATTTCCCCAGCTTTTGAGAACCAAGGTATCAATCCAAAGAGGCTACGCATGAGTCCCTCGCACCTGCACAATACAAATAACTCCTCGCAACCAACGAGATAAGGGGTTGTCAATCCCTTCACGGTCACTTACTTAGAGTGAGATCTCGATAGATATGATAGGATAATATTTTGGTATTTTGTGATAAAGATGCAAAGTAAAATAAAAGCAAAATAAAATCAAAGGAAATAACTAAGTATTGGAAGATTAATATGATGAAGATAGACCCGGGGGCCATAGATTTCACTAGTGGCTGTTGGGGAACGTAGTAATTTCAAAAAAATTCCTACGCACACGCAAGATCATGGTGATGCATAGCAACGAGAGGGGAGAGTGTTGTCTACTTACCCTCGTAGACCGAAAGCGGAAGCGTTAGCACAATGCGGTTGATGTAGTCGTACGTCTTCACGATCCGACCGATCAAGTACCGAATGTACGCCACCTCCGAGTTCAGCACACGCTCAGCTCGATGACGCCCCTCGACACCGATCCACCCAAAGTTGTTGAGGGAGAGTTTCACAAGACGACGGCGTGCAGGACGATGTTGATGTTCTACCGACGCAGGGCTTCTCCTAAGCACCACTACAGATATCGAGGTGGACTATGGTGGAGGGGGCACCGACACGGTTGGGAGAGATCAACTGATCAACTTGTGTGTCTAGAGGTGCCCCTGCCTCAGATATAAAGGAGCAAGGGGGGGGGTGGCCCAAGGGAGGGCGCGCCAGAGGAGTCCTACTCCCACCGAGTAGGACTCCCCCTTCCTAGTTGGAATAGGATTCGGAGGGGAAAGAGGAGGAGAGAGGAAGGGGCGCCGCCTCCGCTTGTCCTATTTGGACTAGGGGAGGGGCGCTGCCCAGCCCTCGGCCGCCTCCTCTTCTCCGTAGGCCCACTAAGGCCCATTTACCTCCCGGGGTTCCAGAATCCTCCTGCATCTCTAAGAAATCCCGATTTCACCCGAACACTTCCGATATCCAAACATAGGCTTCCAATATATCAATCTTCATGTCTCGACCATTTCGAGACTCTCGTCATGTCCGTGATCACATCCGGACTCAACAACCTTCGTACATCACAACATATAAACTCATAATATAACCGCCATCGTAACGTTGTTGCGTAAGGACCCTACGGGTTCGAGAACTATGTAGACATGACCGAGACACGCCTCCGGTCAATAACCAATAGCGAACCTGGATGCTCATATTGGCTCCTACATATTCTACGAAGATCTTTATCGGTCGACCGCATAACAACATACGTTGTTCCGCTTTGTCATTGGTATGTTACTTGCCCGAGATTCGATCGCCGGTATCTCAATACCTAGTTCAATCTCGCTACTCGCAAGTCTCTTTACTCGCATCAGAATACATCATCCCGCAAACAACTCATTAGTTGCAATGCTTGCAAGGCTTAAGTGATGTGCATTATCGAGAGGGCCCAGAGATACCTCTCCGACAATCGGAGTGACAAATCCTAATCTCGAAATACGCCAACCCAACAAGTACCTTCAAGACACCTGTAGAGCTCCTTTATAATCAGCCAGCCTCATAGACGCTTGGTAGCACACAAAGTGTTCCTTCGATAAACGGAGTTGCATAATCTCATAGTCATAGGAACATGTATAAGTCATGAAGAAAGCAATAGCAACATACTAAACGGTCGTGTGCTAAGCTAATGGAATGGGTCATGTCAATCACATCATTCTCCTAATGATGTGATCCCGTTAATCAAATGACAACTCATGTCTATGGCTAGGAAACATAACCATCTTTGATCAATGAGCTAGTCACATAGAGGCATACTAGTGACAATCTGTTTGTCTATGTATTCACACATGTATTATGTTTCCGGTTAATACAATTCTAGCATGAATAATAAACATTTATCATGATATAAGGAAATAAATAATAACTTTATTATTGCCTCTAGGGCATATTTCCTTCAATCTCCCACTTGCACTAGAGTCAATAATCTAGATTACACAGTAATGATTCTAACACCCATGGATCCTTGGTGCTGATCATGTTTTGCTCGTGGAAGAGGCTTAGTCAACGGGTTTGCAACATTCAGATCCGTATGTATCTTGCAAATTTCAATGTCTCCCACCTGGACTAGATCCCGGATGGAATTGAAGCGTCTCTTGATGTGCTTGGTTCTTCTTGTGAAATCTGGATTCCTTCGCCAAGGCAATTGCACCAAGATTGTCACAAAAGATTTTCATTGACCCGATGCACTAGGTATGACACCTAGATCGGATATGAACTCCTTCATCCGCATTCTTCATTTGCTGCTCAAGCAGCTATGTACTCCGCTTCACACGATCCCGCCACGATGCTTTGTTTAGAATTGCACCAACCGATAGCTCCACCGCAATGTAAACACGATCCGGTTTGCATTTAGAATCGACCGGATCAGTGTCAAAGCTTGCATCAACGTAACCATTTACAATGAGCTCTTTGTCACCTCCATAAACAAGAAACATATCCTTAGTCCTTTTCGTATTTCAGATGTTCTTGACCACCGTCCCGCTGATCCACTCGATTACTTTGGTACCTCCTCGCTAGACTTATAGCAAGGCACACATCAGGTCTGGGACACAAGATTGCATACATGATAGAGCCTATGGCTGAAGCATAGGAACATCTTTCATCTTCTCTATCTTCTCGCAGTGGTCGGGCATTGAGTCTTACTCAACTTCACACCTTGTAACACGTGCAAGAACCCTTTTCTTTGCTTGATCCATTTTGAACTTCTTCAAAACTTTGTCAAGGTATGTGCTTTGTGAAAGTCCAATTGCCGCCTTGATCTATCTCTATAGATCTTGATGCCCAATATGTAAGCAGCTTCACCGAGGTCTTTCATTGAAAACTCTTATTCAAGTATCCCTTTATGCTATCCAGAAATTCTATATCATTTCCAATCAACAATATGTCATCCACATATAATATCGAAATGCTACAGAGCTCCCACTCACTTTCTTGTAAATACAAAGCTTCTCCAAAAGTCTCAGTATAAAACCAAATGCTTTGATCACACTATCAAAGCGCTTATTCCAACTCCGAGAGGCTTGCACCAGTCCATAAATGGATCGCTGGAGCTTGCACACTTTGTTAGCTCCCTTTGGATCGATAAAACCTTCCGTTGCATCATATACAACTCTTCTTCCGTAAATCCATTCAGAATGCATTTTTGACATCCATTTGCCAAATTTCATAATCATAAAATGCGGCAATTGCTAACATGATTCGACAGATTTAAGCATCGCCACGGTGAGAAGGTCTCATCGTAGTCAATCCCTTGAACTTGTCGAAAACCTTTCGTGACAAGTCAAGCTTTTAGACAAGAACATTACCGCCAGGTCACCTTTATTCTTGAAGATCCATTTATTCTCAATTGCTTGCCGATCATCGGGCAAGTCAACCAAAGTCCACACTTTGTTCTCATACATGGATCCTATCTCAGATTTCATGGCCTCAAGCCATTTTGCATAATCTGGGCTCACCATCGCTTCTTCATAGTTCGAGGTTCATCATGGTCTAGTAACATAACTTCCGTAACAGGATTACCGCATCACTGTGCGGATCTTACTCGCTTGACCTACGGTTCAAGAATAACTTGATCTCAAGTTTCATGATCATCATCATTAACTTCCTCACTAATTGGTGTAGGTGTCGCAGAAACCGGTTTCTGTGATGAACTACTTTCCAATAATGGAGTAGGTACAGTTACCTCATCAAGTTGTACATTCCTCCCACTCACAACTTTTGAGAGAAACTCCTTCTCTAGAAAAACTCCGAATTTAGCAACAAAAGTCTTGCCTTCAGATTTGTGATAGAAGGTGTACCCAACAGTCTCCTTTGGGTATCCTATGAAGACACATTTCTCCGATTTGGGTTCGAGCTTATCGGGTTGAAGCTTTTTCACATAAGCATCGCAGCCCCAAACTTTAAGAAATGACAACTTTGGTTTCTTGCCAAACCATAGTTCATAAGGCGCGCCTCAACGGATTTTGATGGTGTCCTATTTAACGTGAATGCAGCCGCCTCTAAAGCATAACCCAAAACGATAGCGGTAAATCAGAAGATACATCATAGATCGCACCATATCAAGTAAAGTACGACACGACGCTCGACACACCATTACGCTGTGGTGTTCCGGTATGGAGTTGCTAAACTATTCCGTATTGTTTCAAATGTAGACCAAACTCAGAACTCAAATATTCTCCTCCACGATCAGATCGTAGAAACTTTATTTTCTTGTTACGATGATTTTCAACTTCACTCTGAAATTCTTTGAACTTTTCAAAAGTTTCAGACTTATGTTTCATTAAGTAGATATACCCATATCTGCTTAAATCATCTCGTGAAGGTGAGAAAATAACGATATCCGCCATGAGCCTCAACATTCATTGGACCACATACATCAGATGTATGATTTCCAACAAATCTGTTGCTCTCCATAGTTCTCGAGAACGGTGTTTTAGTCATCTTGCCCATGAGGCACGGTTCGAAGTACCAAGTGATTCATAATCAAGTGGTTCCAAAAGTCCATCAGATGGAGTTTCTTCATGCGCTTTACACCAATATGACCTAAATGGCAAAGCTACAAATAAGTTGCACTATCATTATCAACTCTGCATCTTTTGGCTTCAACATTATGAATATGTGTATCACTACTATCGAGATTCAATAAAATAGACCACTCTTCAAGGGTGCATGACCATAAAAATATTACTCATATAAATAGAACAACCATTATTCTCTCGATTTAAATGAATAACCGCCTCGCATCAAACAAGATCCAGATATAATGTTCATGCTCAACGCCGCACCAAATAACAATTATTTAGGTCTAATACTAATCCCAAGGTAGATGTAGAGGTAGCGTGTCGATCGCGATCACATCGACTTTGGAACCATTTCCCACGCCAGATCGCCACCTCGCCCTAGCCAATCTCCACTTAATCCGAGTCCCTGCTTCGAGTTGCAAATATTAGCAATGTAACCAATATCAAATACCCAAAGCTATCATGAGCATTAGTAAGGTACACATCAATAACATGTATATCACGATACCTTTGTTCACCTTGCCATCCTTCTTATCCGCCAAATACTTGGGGCAGTTCCGCTCAAAGGACTACCGCTTGCAGAGAAGCACTCAGCCAGGATTAGGTTCAGACTTGGGTTTCTTCTCCGAGTAGCAACTTGCTTGCTGTTCTTCTTGAAGTTCCCATCTTCTTCCCTTTGCCCTTTTCTTGAAACTAGTGGTCTTGTTGACCATCAACACTTGATGCTCCTTCTGATTTCTACCTCCGCAACCTTTAGCATTGCAAGAGCTCGAATCGCCTTTTCCATCCCTTGCATGTTATAGTTCATCACGAAGCTTTTGTAGCTTGGTGGCGTGATTGGAGAATTCTTTCAATGACGCTTATCATCCGGAAGATTAACTCCCAGCTTGAATCAAGTGATTATTATACCCGCATCTTGAGTATATGCTCACCGATGTAACTATTCTCCTCCATCTTGCAGCTATATAACTTATTGGAGACTTCATATCTCTCAATCCGGCATTTGCTTGAAATATTAACTTCAACTCCTGAACATCTCATATGTTCCATGACGCTCAAAACATCGTGAAGTCCCGGTTCTAAGCCGTAGCATGGCACACTCGAACTATCAAGTAGTCATCAGCTTTGCTCGCCAGACGCTCATAACATCTCGTGTTGCTCTCAAAGAGGCTCGGCACCCAGCGGTGCTTCCAGGATTTAATTCTTCCGGCAGCAATGAGGATAATCTCAAGTTACGGACCCAGTCCGTGTAATTGCTACCATCATCTTTCAACTTTGCTTTCTCAAAGGAATGCATTAAAATTCAACGGAACAACATCACGGGCCATCTATCTACAATCAAACATAGACAAGCAAGATACTATCAGGTACTAAGTTCATGATAAATTTAAGTTGAATTAATCATATTACTTAAGAACTCCCACTTAGATAGACATCCCTCTAATCCTCTAAGTGATCACGTCATCCAAATAAACTAAACCATGTTCGATCATCACGTGAGTAGTTTCAATGGTGAACATCACTATGTTGATCATATCTACTATATGATTCATGCTCGACCTTTCGGTCTCCGTGTTCCGAGGCCATATCTGTTATATGCTAGGCTCGTCAAGTTTAACCTGAGTATTCCGCTGTGTAACTATTTTGCACCCGCTGTATTTGAACGAGAGCCTATCACACCCGATCATCATGTGGTGTCTCAAAGACGAAGAACTTTCGCAATAAAGGCATACTGTGGAGAACACTTATACTTTGATAATTTAGTGAGGGATCATCTTATAATGCTACCGCCAATCAAAGCAAGATAAGATTCATAAAAGATAAACATCACATGCAATCAATATAAGTGATATGATATGGCCATCATCATCTTGTGCTGGTGATTCCATCTCCAAGCACCATCATGATCACCATCGCCACCGGCGCCGACACCTTGATCTCCATCGTAGCATCGTTGTCGCCTCGCCAATCTTATGCTTCTCGACTATCGCTACCGCTTAGTGATAAAGTAAAGTATTACAAGGCGATTGCATTGCATACAATAAAGCGACAACCATATGGCTCTCGCCAGCTGTCGATAACTCGGTTACAAAACATGATCATCTCATACAATAAATAATAGCATCACGTCTTGACCATATCACATCACAACATGCCCTGCAAAAACAAGTTAGACGTCCTCTACTTTGTTGTTGCAAGTTTTATGTGGTTGCTACGGGCTTAGCAAGAACCGTTCTTACCTACGCATCATGTCGGTGTACTAGAGTAGGGGTACCCTAGTATCCCGAACTCGTGCACGGGCAGTTGTAGCACCCCGCGGCAGGGCTTGCCTAGTGACCGCCAAGATCCTCCGTGGTTCCTTTGGAGCCATTCAAGAACAAAGTATTTAACCAAGAAAACAAGACCCCGGCAAGAGGAGCTTGCCGGAAGGCCACCAAGGCACACAGAAGACAAGACCCCGCAAGAGGAGCTTGCCGGAAGGCTCGAGAGCTTACAAGCTTCCGGCGCGACAAGGATTTAGCTGCTGCAAGGCGCTTTTGCCGCGCAGCAACTTCTCTTCATCTCCGCCCAGCTCATCCACCAACGTGTCGCCATGAGACCATTCCATGCGCTACAGGTCAAGAGGTCAGCAGCCAGCCGGGAGCAGCGATAAGCGGCGCCGACAAGCTTACCATCGTGGTAAACGGTGGCGCACTGACGGTCCCTTACATCGTTTAGGCGATGTGACGGGCATTTAATGCTTTTGTCCCTTGCCGCCGAATTAGGTAGAGTACATCGATACATCGCATAAGTAGGTGTACCAACTACTGTTTTTCCATTTGTACCCTCATCTACGCTACACCGTGGTGACCCCTTTGAGCCTATAAAAGGAGGCCCGCAAGCGCAACGTAGAAAGGGTTCGGCTGGTTCGACTCATTCGAGACTAGAGACACTCGCTAGGTTTTGTAGCTCTCATTGCTCCCTAGCAAGAACACAAGATAATCGCATAAGCAGCAGAGGGAGTATTATCTCCCGGAGAGCTCAAGCTGGGTAACTGCTCGTGTGCATCGCCGATCGCTTCTTCAGGTAATCTCCGCCCCCCACCGAACCAAAAGGGACTCGGTCCGCCAGGTCCCATAGGTGTTCGTGGGTCACGATCAGCTTCCCCGACATCTTTGGCGCGCCAGGTAGGGGACATCGAGGCTGTGTGAACCTGATCCGACGTTCACACGAGCAACATCTTCATCATCTTCATCAACATGCCACCGAAGAAGAAGGCTTCGGCGGCAGCTGAGCCGTCCGCGTCAAACCCACCACCACCAGAGCCGACGAGTGGTGGGGAAGACGCTGGCGGAAGAACGGGCGTCGACGAAGGCGCTCATGACGCTGCCAAGTCCAAGGACAAGGCCGCGCAGACTTCGGCGTCAGACACGCATCGCGCCCATCTCAAGAGGCGCTGGACCGACAGCGCCATGGTATTCATAATACCATACGCCGCTGGATCAAGGCTGCCGGGGATCCCGGCCTCAAGACCAGCGGCACGCCAAAGATGTCGGCACGAAGCGGATACGGTCGCCGACGGATGCTGCTCCTTCTAACTTAGTTAGAAGTCCGGCATATCCCTCCTCGCACTGCACGCCATTGCCACCCACCACTCCAGCCGAAGCCTTGGCGCAGAGCTCAATCGCTTTAGACTACCCTCCAACAGCCGACAAGGTCGGCGAATGGAGGGCCACCATCCGTAGTCTCATCGGCTTTGCTAACGGCGACGCCCGTGGCAACCAAGCAATATTGCTGCCGCTGCGAGACGACAAGGCACGAGCCGGTGGCGACGAGACCTGTGGGGTGCAACCACCATGCACTCTCCACCCCGGCAGGTTAAGATCGCCGACTCGCCGGATCCACCTCGACAACGACTCCACCGCTTCATCGGATCCACGAGCTCGCCGTGATCGCGCAAGTTCTTCAAGAATGGCAACAAGAAGACGCCGAACTCGATCGAAGCGCCAAAGAGAAGCGCCGACGTCAATCTGACCAGCGCTACCGGGCCCACGCCGACGCATGCGCCAGGGGAACCAGTGACTTTCCAGACGCTGTAGGTTGCCCCGCTCACCCGTGAGCTGCGGCAGTCCAGCGGGGTCTGACAAGAAAAATTTCTGCCGACGCGCGAGAAGTATGATGGCAGGACGATCCGCCGGAGTTCCTCAAGATCTACACCATCGCGTACAAGCTGCAGGGGACGAGACGACAAGATCCTCGCCAACTACTTCTCCGCCGGTACTCAAGCAAAATGTCGATCTTGCTCATGCACTTGCCGGACAGCTCCATATCTTCTTGGCAGATCTATGCCATCAGCTTTGTCGGCGCTTTCACAGCGGCCACAAGCCCTCATGGCCAGAAAGCGATCTTCATCTCGCCGCCTGTAAGGAAGGAGAGTCCCTCGCAAGTTCATCCGTAGATTCAGCCGTGCATTACAACATCCTGCATGTCCACCCCGCCAAGGTGATCGCCAAGGCTTCATCGTAACGCAAGGAACAGCCGGATGAGGGAGGAGATGGTGATGCAAAGTCAAGGACGCCATGAGCTGTATGCCCCGGCCGACAAGTGTGCACGTGCCGAGGAAGGGAGGAGACTCCTGTGAGAGAATGCGTAAGCAGGATCTCGAGCAGGAGGAAACCGCCTTGCCAAGAAGAGCCAGAAGCGGAACAATGTAAGGAAGAAAGGCAAAGAGGTACTAGCTGTCGAGCAGTCCGCAACGGAGGTGGCGCCAAGAAAGCCAAGGTTGGTGGCTCCGCAAGGAGATTGTCACGACACCGACCGCCAAGCTGTGGCGGCCACCGACAAGGTGACAGCTCCAACAAACAAGACGCAAGATCCACCGCACTAAGGGTCATGACCTCCAGAGCTGCAAGAAGGTCGAGCAGCTTGTTGAACAGCGTAAGGCTGAGTATGAGCGGCGCAACAAGGAGAAGGCCCAGAAGGTGCCGGGGAGTTGGCAAGAAGCGACCCGGACGGGGAGGACGCCATGCAAGGCCAAGCAGCGCAAGGAGATGACCTCTCGCCGCCGCGATAAGGATGAAGACGATGATGACGACGAAGATATGGAAGACGCATTTAGACCGATGAGCAGGAGTTTCGTAGCAACAGAGGTCCTTCAAGGACGGCGGTGCTTCGCATACCTCACACCGCCAACTCAAGCAATGGATGCGGAGGTTAATGCAGCAGTAACCATCCGTAGAGTCACGCAGCTCGAACTGGTCCAACACGCCTATCATCTTTGATATTGAGGACCACCCTGATCGCATAATCCGCGGTCGGGTGCTTGCCGATGTTGGTCTCACCAACTATTCGCAACCTCAAGGTCACCAAGATGCTAGTTGACGCGGAGCCGCTTAAACCTGATCTCCTCCGCAGTGCTCCGTGCTTCAAATCCTCGACAATGAGCTCAAGAGACCGCACGCTCCAAGGAATCAATCCAGAAGGAGCAAGCCGAGGGGAAGATCACGCTGCTGCGAATATTTGGCAGCGAGCTAAACTTCAGAACCGAGAGGGTCACGCTCGACGCTGCTGATTTTCCATTGCCTTATAATGGATACTTGGTCGCCCAAAGACTCGCCAAGTTCATGGCAGCTCTCATTATGCATACAACTTGCTCAAGATGCCAGGCCCGATAAGTGTCATTTCGTTCATGGCGACAAGAAAGATGCTCTTATCTCGCGCCGACAAGATTTACCGGAGGTAGCAGCTGCGACAGATAGCAAATCACTTGTCACCAAGCTCCTGGGAAGAAGAAGACCACTTTGTCCGCAAGAGCTCGATGCCCACTCCGCAAGCGCACTTCTTCGGAGTGCTGCGCTACCATCGAGGACGCACCATCGAGCTCCACCGCAAGTGCAAGAAGACGATGGCAGCTCCACCAAGACCAAGAAGGTGCCCGCCAAGGAGGACGGCACCGGTGGTGCCTTCACCATCGCGCCACTCTAGACCCTAAATAGGAAGGCACGCTGCTGTTTTCTCGCGGGCTAATGTCGGCGTGTTTGCATGGCAACCGCCCGACATCCCCGTGTTCCTGTGAAAGTAATTGAGCACCACCTAGCTGTCTGTCCTCATGCGCGCCCGCCAAGCGTAAAGTCGAAGGTGCAAGGAGCGCCAAGAGTTCATTGCGTAAGAGATCAAGAAGTTGGAAGCAGCAGGCCTTGTCGAGGAGTGCTCCATCCCACGTGGTTGGCCAATCTCAGTAGTTGTTCGAAGGCAAATGGGAAATGGAGACTTTGTATTGACTTCACAGATGTTAATAAAGCTTGTCCCAAAGACCCATTTCCCTTGCCGCCAAGATCGACCAGATTGTTGACTCCACGGCTGGATGTGATTTGCTTTCATTTCTTGATGCATACTCAGATATCATCGATCTTCATGGCGAAGAGGATGAAGAGAAACCGCATTCATCACCCCGTGGCACATACCGCTTTATATGGATGCCCTTTGGGTTAAAGAATGCTGGTTCAACGCTTGCAAGAGTAGTCCATGACGCTTTTGAGCCCCAAATGCACAGTAAATGTAGAAGCCTACATGGATGACATAGTAGTCAAGAGCAAGGACAAAGCAACTCGTTCAAGATCTAGACGAGACCTTGCAAATCTGCGCAAGATCAACCTCAAGCTCAACCCCAAGAAGTGCGTGTTTGAGTCCTTCCGCAAGCTTCTCGGTTCTTCGTGGTCTCAATGGGAATTGAAGCCAATCCCGACAAGATCAAAGCCATCGAGCAGATTGAAGCACCAAAGCGCCAAGGATGTACGAAGACTTGCCGGCTTGCGTGGCTGCTCTCAGAGGTTTATCTCTACGCTCGCTGAGCGCGCTCGCCATTTTTCAAGATTTTGAAAAGGCAGGTCCAATGAAATGGACTCGGCGGAGGCTGCGCCGCAGACTTAAAGAGGTACCTGTCCTCTACTCCAATACTTGTCGCACCTAGGCTATAAGAGAAGTTGTTGCTATATATAGCGGCAACCAATCAAGTGGTTAGTGCTGCGTTAGTAGCGGAAAGGGAGGCGTATGATGAGCCGGGCAACCAAGGTAGATGCATCCAGCGACAAGGTGGGGCTTCACCGACAAGCTCGTCCCGATAAGGACGGATCTGCGCAGACGTGCGAGAAGATGCGTAAAAGGATGGTGCAGCGCCCAGCTTTATTTTATCGGCCCTTCGCAGGGGCTAGATCAAGGTACTGGTGTGCAAAGTTGCTTTTCGCCTCCTCATGGCTCTCGAAAAGCTGCGCCATTACTTCCAAGCACATGAGATCACAGCTTGTCACCGCTTCATCAAGAGGATACCGCAAAATCCGTAAGCAAATGTGCAGGATTGTCGAGTGGGCACCGAACTGCCAAGCTTTGGCCTCAAGTTTGAAAGCACTTCAACTATCCAGAGCAGAGCATTGGCAGAGTTTATAGCAGAATGGACGCCGACGCAAGATGAAGAAATTCCAGAGACGAGCATCCCCGTCAAGGAAGCAAGCAAAGAGTGGATAATGTACTTTGATGGTGCCTTCTCGCTGCAAGGCGCCGGTGCCGGCGTGCTGCCTATCGCACCCACCGGAGAGCACCTCAAGTACATAGTCCAAATGCACTTTCCCAAGGAGCAAGCGACAAACAATACTGCAGAGTATGAAGGTTTGCTTGCCGGTCTCAGGATCGCGGTAGACCTTGGGATCAAGAAGCTCATTGTCAGGGGTGACTCGCAGCTTGTCGTCCGCCAAGTGAACAAAGATTATCAGAGTCCGTTGATGGAAGCCTACGTCGATGAAGTGAGAAAGCTAGAAGAACACTTTGAAGGCCTGCAAATGGAACATGTTCCAAGAGCTCGAATGATATTGCCGATGGCTCGTCAGTGCGCCAGACTCAAGTTACCTGTGGAACCAGGAATTTTGTGCTCAAGCTAACTCAACCAACTGAACGCCATCAATCGGATGTAACAAGAAGAGGAAATTGATCTCCGCGACTATTTTCCGCAGAGCTACCAAGCCGCCGCCAAGGTCCCCAAGATCAACACTAAGAGTGCCGAGGAGCAGTCTGCCCGGCAAGCCCTGTGGTTTGTTTCATAGCGACGCCCCGCAAGTTTTGCTCGCAAGCTTGCCGGGAATTTCAAGCTCCCGCCGAGCCGCAGGTTTTGCCGAAGCGGATGTTCCCGCAGCAGCAGACGTGTTTTTAGTCCTGGTTGTCGAGCCACAAGCTCCAACATGGGCACAACAGATTGTCCATTTCCTTCGCACAGAGAACTTCCCAAGAGCAAGAAGAAGCGGAAAGAGTAGCCCGCAACAAGTATGTACCAGTTTGTCGACAAGACACCGCATGTAAGAAGACTCAACGGTGTGAAATTGAAGTGTATTCACCGGAAGATGGATGTAAGCTGCTGGCGAGATACATGGAGGCATATGTGGTCACCACATTGGCGCAAGAGCACTTGCCGCAAAGCTTCCAAAGAAAGTTTCTTCCGCCGACAGCCTCCAGATGCAACTGCACAAGTAACCAAGTGTGAAGCGCAAGGCCCATTCCAAGCAGATACACCAGCCAGCTCAAGCTCTCCAGACGATCCCTTTATCCTCGCCATTTTCGTCTGGGGCTCGACATCCTCGGCCCTTCCTCGAAGTTGTCGGGGCTTTGAGTACTTGTACGCTGTAATCGATAAGTTCACAAAGTGGCCGGAAGTGGAAGCAGGAGGAAGGTGACAAGACAACAGCAGTGTTCTTCAGTCAATTGTTTGCCGCTTTGGGATTCCTAACAGATCATCACCGACAACGGCACACAATTCACGAGTCGCACCTTCATGCAAGACGCCCAAGATCTTGGCACCAAGATCTGCTTTGCTTCGTTGCTCATCCGAGAAGTAACGGTCAAGCGAGAGGGCAAACGCTGAAGTGCTGCGAGGACTCAAGACCGTAACTTTCGACAGTGCTGCACAAGTGCGGAAGAAACTGGATTGAGGAGCTGCCGGTGGTTCTTTGGTCGATCGTAACGACGCCAAATCGAGCCACCGCCGCACACCTTCGCCTAGTCTATGGAGCAGTGGCAGTTCTCCCACGGAACTCAGATACGGGTCGCCGAGTACTCGCTATGATGAGCTTGAGCAAGAGCAGCTGCGAGAAGATGACGCTACTGCTCCTTGAGGAGGACCGCCTTCAAGCCGCAGACGAGCTGCTCGTTACAAGCAAGCTTTGTGCCGCTACCATAGCCGCAGTTAGTGCCGGTTTCGAGGAAGGCGACTTTTGTTCTTCGGCGAAGTTCAGTCCGCCAAGAATTCCAACAAGTTGACGCTAAAGTGGGAAGGCCTTTATCGGGTGAAACGAAGTCGCTAGGCCTCGCGCTGTCCGCTTTGAGACCAAGATGGCATTCCGTGAGCAACTCCGAACATTGAGCATCTTCGTAAGTTTTACCTATAGCGGGTTGTCGAACCTGTTCCGCAACCACCTTTTGTACAAGTCTTGCCGATGTTGCATGTAATCCTTTGTACAAAGCCAGCGCAGACTGCGCATAAGTAAAGCCTATGTGTTGCGCACAACTTGTCAACTACATGCTTTCATCATCAATTTGCATGTGTTGTCCGACATTTTGTGCAGCATCCACACCCGTAGCAATAACGAGCCACAAGGCTCCATAACTTTATTTTCTTCTTTTCTTCTCGAAGAAAGGAAGGTTCCTCGCACACAAGTTAACCGTGGGGAAGGAGAAGATAATGGTGGGCCGCCAAGCTGCCGCCGAGGAGTTTCGCTTTACCGAAGCAAACGACTAAAAGCTAAGTTGCCAAAGTTTGAACAATCAGTTTTAAATTTTAAGTTATGTTCTCTAACGATAGTACTTTGTATGGAAAACTCAGCGCGGAGGAACCGACTCAGAGCTAGTTTGCGCCTTACTTTGTTTCGAGTCCGCCAACAACTTAAGTGAGCTGCAACCAGTTGCATAAGGTTGCTTGTCGGAAGCGGCCGCCAAAGAGGTTGCCGATGTTCCGCACTCAGCGCCATGCAAAGGTGCTCACACGACAAGTTCCCTAAAAGCGAGGGCACAAACATACAAAGGAAGGAATCAAGTAAAGGAAATAACATTGCAATCGCTGCTTCAAGATAGAGTATATTAAAAATAACTTGCCGCAGATCTAATAAATTGTTCTCCTAAACATGATTAGCAGCGCAAGGAAAGATAAATTTGGCGGCCTAGTTCACGCGGTCGCCATCAACTCGCTTGATCTTGCCCACCTTGTCCACAATGGTGCGATAAGGGCTTTGAGCGCCCACATCGGCATCTCGGCGGCAAGGATTTGAGGACGCCGCTGAGGTTGAGGCCTGGATTCCGGAAGACCACCTTCATCAACACCTTCCGAGGGCTCCCGCACAGATCTAGCGCGATTCCTCGGCCAGCTGCTTTGGGATCTCTTCCCGAGTCACTGGAGAGCCGCCACCACGCCTTGAGGAACAGCTGAGCTTGGCGCTGGGTTGAGGCCTCGCCGGAGGAGTACCCAAGGTCCACCATCCCCAGCTCCATCAGCCCTTGTCAATGGCGGCGGCAGATCCACAAGACCTCCGGCCCAAAGGCATCACGCTCTCTCCAAGGTGTTCTCATGCTCGTGGCACTTGTCGCCAACCTCGCTGGCCTTTATCTTCTCCAACAGGCCCACCTCCCGCCTCCTTGGCGCCATCCAACGCTCCATCGTGGTGGTCAGCTTCAGCTCAAGATCTGCCTTGAGTCCTTGGCAGCATCGAGCTCTTTGATCCTCTCAATGAGACGGCCCCGCAACTCGCCAAGAGTGTAGGCGCCCTTCGCGCAGGCTTTTAGCGCCGCAAGCTCTTCGCCGCTTTTCCGCAGACCGCCTCCACCAAGCCACTTTTGTCTCCAACTCCTTCTTGGCAGCTCTCTGCAGCCGCGCAAGCATCCTTGCTTCCTTGAGAGCTCCGCCATGATTGCTGCAACGCAAGCTCTTCCTCATAGCTGTCAAGGTTGATCTTCCACTGCGCCACCGCCTTCTTGCGCAGATAGCTTCTCCGGCAAGCCGTTGTCGCCCTCGACCCCAGCCTTCTCAAGGATGAAGGCAAGCGCTTCAATGAAGTCGCCTCTTTTCTTCCACGCCCCGAGAGCTTCTTGGTTGGCGATCGGAGCTCTTCTCGCGCTTCTCCATGTCCGCCCCGCCGCGATAAGTGTTTCGACTCCAACTTGGCTTGTCGGGCGCGGTAGAGCGACAACAACTTCTTCAGCAGCTGCTCCTCGACTCGCACATTGCTGCTGCTTGCGCTAACCAGCGACAGCCCAATCAGAGCGGCGAGCAGCTCTTCATCAAAGGTCTCCCTTCGACCGGGCGCCTCGAGCTCGACGCCTGTGGAGCTTGATGAAGACGCCGCCGCTGCCTTCGATAAGCGCTGGCTGGGGCTCTTCGAGCTCCGACGCTGCATCGGTGGCGAGGGATCGGCGGTCGGCGAAGCGCCTGGCGCCTCCTGCAGGCCTCGTCGGTCGCCAAGACGATCGCTGACCTCACCCGCCTTTGCAGCGGCAGCCTTGGCGGCCTCGCCGGGCGGACCCATCGGCGCCACCTCTTCCTCCATGGTGGTGGCGCTGCCGGTGTTGCTGCAGGCGCCTCCTCGCCGGGCGACTGGCCCATCGGATCTCATGGCGATGGATCCGATGATCAAAAAGAAAGAACAATAAGCAAATGTTCAAAAGAAAAAGAAGAAAAAGAGCCCAAGGAAACTTTCGTCTAAAGGATTACCTGGCGATGGGGTCCGTGGGTCATGTCTCAACCAATCGGAGGATCGCCGCGCTGCCCCTTGTCGGAGAAGCATCTCTTGTCGGAGAGCTGCCCCTTGCCGGGAATTCTCCTTGGCGCGAGTTGAAGCAGATGGTATTTCGGGAGCGGCTTCCGGCCCTCCCGGTGAGGCTGCTCTGCCCTACACTAATCAACAAATCAGATATCAAAAAAGAAGGAGCACCCATGCACACCTAACAAAGAAGAAGTAAACCATATACTTACGCCAATGGGGGCTGCTTTGAGGAAGAGTTGCCGGTCCGCAAGGGAGTCTCTGATGCGCCCTGTTACCACGGGGATCATCTTCGATGATCACCACCGGGTCTTGGCCCTTCGACGCCTCCCTCGACCAAATACTCGAAAAAGGAAAGAGTTCGTAATGAAGCAAATCAGATACAAGACAAGGCAATCAAATTGAAGAAATACAAGCACAACATAGAGACTTACTCTTCTTCTTCTTCCTCGCCGAGCTGAGCGCTGAGAGATCAATTCTGCCCGCCTCCAAAGGTGAAGAGGCGGAGGAGTGGGCTCTTTGACCGCTTGGCGGGAGGGCAGCGGTGGCCCCGAGAAGGTCCCGCCCCAGCTTGTTGCAAAGAAGTGGGGGCTCCTCGCAACAAGGCTTGCCGCTGTAGAGCTGCCAGGCGGCACGGCGCTGGGTTGCTGGGTCTGCCCGCCGCCTCTGCCACTTCCCCTGCCTTGCGGAGACGCTTTCTGGTGGGCTGTGGGCTCCGGGCCATGCAAGCTACTTGAAGGTGTAGAGGAGGCGCCTCGGCGGACTCGCTGCTCAGCTTCGGCTCGGCCTCGATCCTCCTCGCCGCAAGCTCCTCTCGATCGGGTAAGGCTTGCCGCTCGCTGCCTTCGCTTCCTGCACGGTGAACCTGACCGCTGCCGGCAGTAGCAGCCGCCGCCTCCTCCACTGGTATGGCGCGCGCCATCTCGGCGCCGGTAGTGTCGCGGTGAGCTACCTTCGCCGCCGGGCCGATCGGCACTTCAACAAAGCTATCAAGAACTGCCGCACGACGCCGCCCACAGTGCTTTGCCAGGTTGGAACGATCCCATGCGAATCGCACAAGGGCATCATGGCGCTAATGCGGTCGAACGAAGAATTGTTGCACATCGACGCACCCCCGCAACATAAACCACTCGGGTGATCTGGTCGCTTGAACAACTCTGTAAGCATTGCGTCCAACTCCAAGACGGTGAAATTCCAGTTGAGGCCCGGCGCAGCCTCATGATATCCGCCGGTTTTGAACTCCCAAGCAGGCCTCCTCCTCTCCGCAAGGGAGATGGCGCGCGGCAAAGGAAATCTGCGCCAACCGCGCTTCACGGTGAGTCCGCAAGCCTAAGGCGCAAGATCCGGTCACGGCTATCTTCAACCTAGCATCCTCCGACGCCAAGTTGCTCCAATCATTGCCAAGACTATGGGAGTTTGGCGTCAAGTGGAAGGCTGCGTTCTCCTCACGATCCAACACCAATCGGCTCTCCACCTCCCACTTGTCTGCGAAGCCTCCTTCCAGATAGGATTCTTTCTTGACGATCCTAGAGATCCAAGCAACCTCCAAGTGGCTCTCCTCTCGACGCTGGGCATGAAGAAGTGGCGAAAAGGGCTACGCTTGGTGGACTCCACAAAGTTCTCGCAGAGGTGTGCGAAACCGCCATGGTCGATAGCGCTGGGGTGAAATCAAGGAGGCGAAACCCAGAGGTGTTCGCGACATCGCAGAAGAACTCAGAGAAGGGCGGCAGAGCCCGCATAGAAGAAGAGCGCAAAGAAGGGGTACCCGCCGAAGCCGACTCGATGCGCGGCGGAGAGTACCGCAGGTGGATGCGCCTGCCCGCCGACTCAAGAGGTAGTATCCTCCCTCAGCCTTCAGCCGAGCTGGGGAAGAGGGCCGTCCTTTCGCAGTAACGCGAGCCGCCGCCGGCCGATTTCACGCCTCTTCCCTTGTCGGCCGGAGCCATGGCCAAGGTGGTGGAGGAGGCCGACGGCGCTGATGGCGCCTGGTGGCTATGGGGGGCGGAGCGTTTCTTCTCGCTAGAGAAGGAGGGAGGGAGCGACGTGGTTTTTAGATGGGATAGCAATGGCGAGGTGGGCGCACCTGCCCCCGATTCCCTGCTTATAAGGAGGAGAGGGGCGGTGTTCCGCTTCCATTAAAGAAAGCTCCCCACGATCTCTCCCACGATGCCACGCTCGACGCTGGCTGTCTCGTGGGGGACGGGTGGTTCCGGAGCAAGTAATCGCGTGATCTAGGCTGCTGCGTCTGCAGACTCGCTTTGGGCCTGCCTAACAGCGCCGCACTGCAGTGGCCGAGGCTCGGGGCTCCCCGTGAGGTGTACTAGAGTAGGGGTACCCTAGTATCCCGAACTCGCACGGGCAGCTGTAGCACCTCCGGGGCTTGGGTTTAGTGACCGCCAAGATCCTCCGTGGTTCCTTTGGAGCCATTCAAGAACAAAGTATTTAACCAAGAAAACAAGACCCCGCAAGAGGAGCTCGAAGGCCACCAAGGCACACAGAAGACAAGACCCCTAAGAGGAGCTTGCCGAAGGCTCGGAGAGCCACAAGCTTCCGGCGCGACAAGGATTTAGCTAGCAAGGCGCTTGCCGCTGGCAGGCAACTTCTCTTCATCTCCGCCCAGCCATCCACCAACGTGTCGCCATGAGACCATTCCATGCGCTACAGGTCAAGAGGCTGCAGCCAGCCGGGAGCAGCGATAAGCGGCACCGATAAGCTTACCATCGTGGTAAACGGTGGCGCACTCGACGTCCTCGTTACACTGTTTAGGCGATGTGGGCGGGCATTTAATGCTTTTGTCCTTGCCGCCGTAATTAGGTAGAGTACACTGTATAATCGTATGCTAGGTGTACCAACTACTGTTTTTCCATTTGTACCTCATCTACGCTAAGCACCTGTGGTGACCCCTTGAGCCTATAAAAGGAGGCGCGCGCAATGTAGAAGGGGTTCGCTGGTTCACTCATTCGAGACTAGAGACACTCAAGCTAGGTTTTGTAGCTCTCATTGCTCCCTAGCAAGAACACAAGATAATCGCATAAGCAGCAGAGGAGTATTATCTCCGAGAGCTCAAGTTGGGTAACTGCTCGTGCATCGCCGATCTCGCTTTTTCGCAATCTCCGCCTAATCGAACCAAAAGGGACTCGGGTCCGCCAGGTCCCATAGGTGTTCGTGGGTCACGCACCAGCTTCCCGACACATCAAAACCACAACGATAGTTTGTCAAGTTGGTGCTGTTTTAACCTTCGCAAGGACCGGGCGTAGCTACACTCGGGTTCAACTAAAGTTGAGAAACCGACACCCGCTAGCCACCTTTTGCAAAGCACGCCGAGAACCGCATCGCAGTAAGCGCACGCCAGTATTGTCGATCCAGCCGCTTTCCCAACAATACCGCCAACCAAAGTATGACATGTCGGTAAGCAAGATGACTTATATCGCCCACAACTCACTTGTGTTCTACTCGCATATGATATCTACGCATAAAACCAGGCTCGGATGCCACCGCTGGGGAACGAGTACTTAAAAAATTCCTATGCACACGCAAGATCCCGTGATGCATAGCAACGAGAGGGGAGAGTCTTGTTCACGCACTTATAGACCAAAAGCGTATGCTAGCACAACGCTGTTGATGTAGTCGCACGCCTTCATGATCCGACCGATCAAGTACCGAACGACGGCACCTCCGAAGTTCAGCACACCTTCACCGATGACGCCCCTCTAACTCCGATCCAAATGAGTGTTGAGGGAGAGTTTTGTCAAGACGACGGCAGTGACGATGTTGATGTTCTATCGACGCAGGCTTCGCCAAGCACCGCCACAAGATATCGAGGTGGACTATGGTGGAGGGGGCACCACACACGGCTGGGAGAGATCAACCGATCAACTTGTGTGTTCAGAGGTGCCCCCGCCTGTGATATAAAGGAGCAAGGGGGGGCCGGCCGGCCAAGGAGAGGGGGCCAGAGGAGTCCTACTCCCACCGAGTAGGACTCCCCTTCCTAGTTGGAATAGGATTCGGAGGGGAAAGAGGAGGAGAGAAGGAAGGGGGCGCCGCCTCCTTGTCCTATTCGGACTAGGGAGGGGCGCGCCCAGCCCCCCGCCTCCTTTCTCCGTAGCGCCCACTAAGGCCCATTTACCTCTCGGGGGTTCCGTAATCCTCCCAGTGACTGATAAAATCTCGATTTCACCCGGAACACTTCCAATATCCAAACATAGGCTTCCAATATATCAATCTTCATGTCTCGACCATTTCGAGACTCCTCATGTCCGTGATCACATCCGGACTCAACAACCTTCGTACATCAAAACATATAAACTCATAATATAATCACATCGTAATGTTGTTTATAGACTTACGGGTTCGAGAACTATGTAGACATGACCGAGACACGCCTCCGTCAATAACCAATAGCGGAACCTGGATGCTCATATTATTCTACATATTCTACGTAAGATCTTTATCACAGACCGCATAACAACATACATTGTTCCCTTTGTCATCGGTATGTTACTTGCCCGAGATTCATCGCCAAGATCTCAATACCTAGTTCAATCTCGCTACAAAGAAGTCTCTTTACTCGCATCAGAATACATCATCCCGCAACCAACTCATTAGTTGCAATGCGCAAGGCTTAAGTGATGTGCATTACCGAGAGGGCCAGAGATACCTCCCACAATCGGAGTGAAAATCCTAATCTCAAATACGCCAACCCAACAAGTACCTTCGAGACACTTGTAGAGCTCCTTTATAATCACCCAGCTACGCCAGACGGTTGGTAGCACACAAAGTGTTCCTCCGTGAACGGAGTTGCATAATCTCATAGTCATAG
>CM038680.1:610707338-610865191 GCA_021605205.1 Aegilops longissima
CCTTTCGTGCATTTTTAGGTCTCCAGCAAATTTTTCAGACGTTTAAGCACGTCTGGAGACCTGGCCCTGCATAAGAGATTAGTTATTTTTCTTCACCACCCACATCTGAAGGGGTGGCAAAGAGTTCATCATTCTGCGAGCTCCATAAGAGAAAGGTGGCATAGAAGCCAGTCCACTTCGTTTCACATAAGAGGAGTTATGGTAAGCATATGAATAAGCAGAGAAATTCTTCGAGGACTTATGAACATAATGGTTTGAAGAATAATGCACATATTCATAGCCCTTAGATCTTTCCTGCGAAACAGAAGTGTTAGCACGATGATGTTCATATGAGGACTTTGATCCATTTGAGGAATTTGATCCACGTGAGGAATTCGGTCCATTTGAGGACTTGGATCCATATGGATAATTTGGTCCATATGAAGAATTTGATCTGGGGTTCCTGTTCTTCACAGGTGGTTGATAATCCACAAGTGTAGGGGATCGCAACAGCTTTCGAGGGTAAAGTATTCAACCCAAATTTATTGATTCGACACAAGGGGAGCCAAAAAATATTCTTGAGTATCAGCAGTTGAGTTGTCAATTCAACCACACCTGGATAACTTAGTATCTGCAGCAAAGTATTTAGTAGCAAAAGTGGTATGATAATAATGGTAACAGAGCAAAAGTAAAGATAAATGTTTTGGGGTTTTTGTAGTAGTTGTAACAAAGAGTAACGGAAAAGTAAATAAGCGAAGAACAATATATGAAAAGCTCAGAGGCAATGGATCGTGATGGATAATTATGCCGGATGCGATTCCTCATGTAATAGCTATAACATAGGGTGACACAGAACTAGCTCCAATTCATCAATGTAATGTAGGCATGTATTCCAAATATAGTCATATGTGCTTATGGAAAAAAACTTGCATGACATCTTTTGTCCGACCCTCCCGTGGCAGCGGGGTCCTAATGGAAACTAAGGGATATTAAGGCCTTCTTTTAATAAAGAACCGGAACAAAGCATTAGCACATAGTGAATACATGAACTCCTCAAACTACGGTCATCACCGAGAAGTATCCCGATTATTGTCACTTCGGGGTTGTCGGATCATAACACATAATAGGTGACTATAGACTTGCAAGATAGGATCAAGAACACACATATATTCATGGAAACATAATAGGTTCAGATCTGAAATCATGGCACTCGGGCCCTAGTGACAAGCATTAAGCATAGCAAAGTCATAGCAACATCAATCTCAGAACATAGTGGATACTAGGGATGAAACCCTAACAAAACTAACTTGATTACATGGTAAATCTCATCCAACCCATCACCGTTCAGCAAGCCTATGATGGAATTACTCACGCACGGTAGTGAGCATCATGAAATTGGTGATGGAGGATGGTTGATGATGACGACAGCGACGAATCCCCCTCTCCAGAGCCCCGAACGGACTCCAGATCAGCCCTCCCGAGAGAGATTAGGGCTTGGCGGCGGCTCCGTGTTGTAAAACGCGATGAAACGTTCTCCCTGATTTTTTTTCTCCCCGAACGTGAATATATGGAGTTGGAGTTGAGGTCGGTGGAGGTCCAGGGGGCCCACGAGATAGGGGGCGCGCCCTACGGGGGCGCCTGTCTCGTGGACAGGCCCCGGCCCCCGGTGTATTTCTTTCGCCCAATAATTCTTATAAATTCCAGAAAGTGCCTCTATGTATTTTCAGGACATTTCGAGAACTTTTCTTTTCTACACATAAAACAACATCATGGCAGTTCTGCTGAAAGCAGCGTCAGTCCGGGTTAGTTTCATTCAAATCATGCAAGTTAGAGTCCAAAACAAGGGCAAAAGTGTTTGGAAAAGTAGATACGTTGGAGACGTATCAGTGGTGTCATAATGACATTCACCTGAAGACTTTCAAGGCACCTTTTGGGAACCCGGATTTTCTTCATAGGAGAATCGTTCCTGCAGTTAGTGCCAACATATCTAGCAAATACTTCACCATTCTGATTTCTGAACAGTTTATAGTTGGAGTCAAATGACTCATCAGAAGAATGAGGAGATTCACATGTAAAGCCAGATAGAGTAGATGGATCTACTGGAGGTCCCTTTGCAGCAACCCATGAGTTTTTGGGATACTGCTTGGGCTTCCAGTATGTCCCATCAGCATTGAGTTTTCTCCCAAAGGCAATACCCTCTTTCCTAGGGTTCCTGTTGAGGATCTGCTTTTTAAGCACATAACAAAGAGCCTGATGCCCTTTGAGGCTTTTGTACATGCCTGTCATATACAATTCCTTCAGCCCTGCATTGTCAATGATACTAGCAATATCCTCAGATGAGGAATTAGTGATGGCAGAGAGAGGTGAAGAATTTGTAGCAGAAGAAGCATTTGAACATTCAGGTGAAGAATTAGCAGATTCACGTTCAATGCACTTTAAACATGGAGGAATGAATTCTTCCTGAGTAGCGCTAATTTGTTGAGCAAGTAATGAATCATGCTCCTTCTGAAGATCTTCATAACTCACCCTTAGCTTCTCAAGATCTTGCTTTCTTTGAAGAAATTCATAAGAAAGCTTCTCATGATCAGATAAGAGAGTGTTATGATGACTTTGAAGGGTGTCAAACTTGGACTGAAGTCTCTGAAGACTTTCAGCCAAAGCTTTCGACTGATCCATTTCTTCACCCAACATATCATCGCTCTTATCCAGCATGTATTGAACTTTTTCCAAAGCTCTTTGTTGTTTAGTGGAAAGGAAGCAAGTTTGACATAACTGGGTCCAAATTCATCACCAGATTCATCATCACTGGACTCGGATAGGTAGCCTTCAGTTAACTTAGCACTTTTTGCAATAAGGCATGGTGTAGAGGATGATGATTCTGGCTCGAATGTCATGGCTTTAAGTGATTCCTTGAAATCCTCAAACCAAGGATCATGACGAGTTCGATGACCTTCATAGACCTCAGAGAGTCGGTCCCAGATAAGCTTCGCATGGCTGAGATGCATGATATTCCTGAACTGATTTTGAGACAGATAGGAGCAAATGACGTCCTTCGTTGTGAGGTTGAGAAGAGTGTACTTGAGAATGTCATCAGCTTCCGCCATCTTTCACAGATCGGTAAGACCAATCTCAGTGACGGTCCACAGCTCGCTGTTCATCGCCATGAGGCGCTTCTTCATCATGGCCTTCCACTTGGGATAATCGTGACCGTCAAAGATGGGGCATGACACTGTCTTCATTCCTGCGGTCGACATAACTAAAACTCCAGGCAGTTAAACCAAAATCACACAGAACAAGGGAGAACCTTGCTCTGGTACCAACTGAAAGTGCGTTAAGTCGACTAGAGGGGGTGAATAGGCGATTTTTATGAATTCTTCACTGAGGAATTTCAGGGTGAGGAAATTCCTTAGCAAAGAACTACTTGCAGCGGAATAAGTACTCAGATGCAAACATAACAGAACATAAGCATGGTCATCATGATGAAATGAAAACAAACACAGAGTACAGAGAGCGTAAACACAGGATAAATAGGATGAAGAAAAACAGACTAAAGAAATTGAACTGAGGAAATTGAGAAAGTCTTCAGTCAAATTCTTCAAACAGATATGAACAAGTACACAACACAGTAATGAGGAAATGAAAGAGTTGAGGAAATAGAACCAGTAGGCTTGGTGAAGACGATGATTTGGTAGACCAGTTCCAACTACTGTGACAGTTGTACGTCTGGTTGGAGTGGCTAGGTATTTAAACCCGAGGACACACAGTCCTCACCGTATTCTCCTTGAACTAAGGTTACACAGACCTCGTCCAATCACTCATGGTAAGTCTTCAGGTGACTTCCAAACCTTCACAAACTCGGTCACTCGACGATCCACAATTTCCTCTTGGATGCTCTAGACCATGATGCCTAACAGTTTGGAAGATGCACAGTCTTCAAAGGTAACAAGCGTCGGATCCACGTAGGATCAATCTCTTCAGTGATGCTCAGTCACTTTGGGTTTGTAGGTGTTTGGGTTTGGGATTTCCTCACTTGATTATTTTCGCTCAAAGTCCTCGGAGGATGGGATGCTCTCAATGACAAGTGTCAGTTTCTCTCGGAGCAGCCAACCAGCTAGTGGTTGTAGGGGGCAGCTATTTATAGCCTAGGGAGCAGCCCGACATGATAAGACATAAATGCCCTTCAATGATATGACCGTTAGGTGGGTTGATATTTTGGGACAGCTGGCGCCTAGCCCAGCAACGGTCGGAAATTTGACTATCAAATTCCTCAGGGCTATCATGTTCCTCACTTGTAGGCAATCCGCACTGGCGAATTCCTAACTCCTCAGTCAGAACAAATTCCTCAGAGACCAGATGAACTTCGTCTCTGTCACTGAAGAAATTGACTGAACTGTATGAGATTTCCAATGGCTTCACTCGAAAGGATTGGTAGGTGTAGGATTTTGAGTTGAGCATCACTTGGAAATTTTTCCTTAGTATTTCCTCGACCCCCTTTAACAGTACGATGTTTCCTATGACTCAAGAAAGAGAAAATGAAACTACGAAAACAAAATTCTTCACGCTTCATGTTCCTCGCATGAAATCCAAGTCTTCACGGTCACACCAATTTCTTCACTTTCAAAGTCTTCAGAAAGTCTTCAGAAATCCAAAGTCTTGACTTGAAGACAATCATTTTTAGGGGTCGACTTTCTCTGTAAATATCAAAGTCCTCATAGACTTATAGACCTGTGTACACTCACAAACACATTAGTCCCTTAACCTATAAGTCTTCAATACACCAAAATCACTAAGGGGCACTTGATGCACTTACAGTGCATTACCTAGAGGGCCCAGAGATACCTCTCCGATACACCGAGTGACAAATCCTAATCTGGATCTATGCCAACCCAAGAAACACCTACAGAGACACCTGTAGAGCATCTTTATAATCACCCAGTTACTTTGAGACGTTTGATAGCACACAAGGTGTTCCTCCGGTATTCGGGAGTTGCATAATGTCATAGTCAGAGGAACATGTATAAGTCATGAAGAAAGCAATAGCAATAAAACTAAACGATCATTATGCTAAGCTAACAGATGGGTCTTGTCCATCACATCATTCTCTAATGATGTGATCCTGTTCATCAAATGACAACACATGTCTATGGTCAGGAAACATAACCATCTTTGATCAACGAGCTAGTCAAGTAGAGGCATACTAGGGACACTCTGTTTTCTCTATGTATTCACACATGTACTAAGTTTCCGGTTAATACAATTCTAGCATGAATAATAAACATTTATCATTATATAAGGAAATATGAATAAGAACTTTATTATTGCCTCTAGGGCATATTTCCTTCAGTCTCGCACTTGCACTAGAGTCAATAATCTAGATTACATAGTAATGATTCTAACACCCATGGAGTCTTGGTGCTGATCATGTTTTGCTTGTGGAAGAGGCTTAGTCAACGGGCATTCAGATCCATATGTATTTTGCAAATCTCTATGTCTCCCTCCTTGACTTGATCGCGGATAGAATTGAAGCGTCTCTTGATGTGTTTGGTTCTCTTGTGAAATCTGGATTCCTTCGCCAAGGCTATTGCTCCAGCATTGTCACAAAAGATTCATTGGACCCGATGCACTAAGTATTACACCTAGATCGGATATGAACTCCTTCATCCAGACTCCTTCATTTGCTGCTTCTGAAGCAGCTATGTACTCCGCTTCACACGCAGATCCCGCCACGACACTCTGCTTGGAACTGCACCAACTGACAACTCCACCATTCAATATAAATATGTATCCGGTTTGTGACTTAGAGTCATCCGGATCAGTATCAAAGCTAGCATCAACGTAACCATTTATGACGAGCTCTTTGTCACCTCCATAAACGAGAAACATATCTTTAGTCCTTTTCAGGTATTTCAGGATGTTCTTGACCGCTGTCTAGTGATCCACTAGTGGATTACTTTGGTACCTCCCTGCTATACTTATAGCAAGGCACACATCAGGTCTGGTACACAACATTGCATACATGATAGAGCCTCTGGCTGAGGCATAGGGAATGACTTTCATTTTCTCTCTATCTTCTGCAGTGGTCGGGCATTGGGTCTGACTCAACTTCACACCTTGTAACACAGGCAAGAACCCTTTCTTGACTGATCCATTTTGAACTTCTTCAAAACTTTATCAAGGTATGTTCTTTGTGAAAGTCCAATTAAGCGTCTTGATCTATCTCTATAGATCTTGATGCCCGATATATAAGCAGCTTCACCGAGGTCTTTCATTGAAACATTCATTTTCAAGTATCCTTTTATGCTATCCAGAAATTATGTATCATTTCCAATCAACAATATGTCATCCACATATAATATTAGAAATGCTACAGAGCTCCCACTCACTTTCTTGTAAATACAGGCTTCTCCAAAAGTCTGTATAAAACCATATGCTTTGATCACACTATCAAAGCGTATATTCCAACTCCGAGAGGCTTGCACCGGTACATAAATGGATCGCTGGAGCTTGCACAATTTGTTAGCACCTTTCGGATCGACAAAATCTTTTGGTTGCATCATATACAACTCTTCTTTAAGATATCCATCAAGGAACGCAGTTTTGACATCCATTTGCCAGATTTCATAATCATAAAATGCAGCAATTGCTAACATGATTCGGACAGACTTAAGCATCGCTAGGGTGAGAAGGTCTCATCGCAGTCAACTCCTTGAACTTGTCGAAAACCTTTTGCAACAAGTCGAGCTTTGTAGACAGTAACATTACCGGCAGCGTCAGTCTTCTTCTTGAAGATCCATTTATTCTCTATGGCTTGCCGATCATCGGGCAAGTCAACCAAAGTCCACACTTTGTTCTCATACATGGATCCCATCTCAGATTTCATGGCCTCAAGCCATTTCACGGAATCTAGGCTCATCATCGCTTCCTCATAGTTGTAGGTTCATCATGGTCTAGTAACATGATTTCTAGAACAGGATTACCGTACCACTCTGGTGCGGAACGTACTCTGGTTGACCTACGAGGTTCGGTAGTAACTTGATCCGAAGTTTCATGATCATCATCATTAACTTCCTCACTAGTTGGTGTAGGCATCACTGGAACTGATTTCTGTGATGAGCTACTTTCCAATTCGGGAGAAGGTACAATTATCTCATCAAGTTCTACTTTCCTCCCACTCACTTCTATCGAGAGAAACTCCTTCTATAGAAAGGATCCATTCTTAGCAATGAATATCTTGCCTTCGGATCTGTGATAGAAGGTGTACCCAACAGTCTCCTTTGGGTATCTTATGAAGACGCATTTCTCCGATTTGGGTTCGAGCTTATCAGGTTGAAGCTTTTTCACATAAGCATCGCAGCCCCAAACTTTAAGAAACAACAGCTTTGGTTTCTTGTCAAACCACAGTTCATACGGTGTCGTCTCAACGGATTTAGATGGTGCCCTATTTAATGTGAATGCAGCCGTCTAAATGATCACGTGATCCACATCAACTAAACCATGTCCGATCATCATGTGATATGGAGTAGTTTTCAATGGTGAACATCTCTATGTTGATCATATCTACTATATGATTCACGTTCGACCTTTCAGTCTCAGTGTTCCGAGGCCATATCTACATATGCTAGGCTCATCAAGTTTAACCCGAGCATTCTGCGCGTGCAAAACTGGCTTGCACCCGTTATATGTGAACGTAGAGCTTATCACACCCGATCATCACGTGGTGTCTCGGCACGACGAACTGTAGCAACGGTGCATACTCAGAGAGAACACTTGTACCTTCAAATTTAGTGAGGGATCATCTTATAATGCTACCGCCGTACTAAGAAAAATAAGATGCATAAAAGATAAACATCACATGCAATCAAAATATGTCACATGATATGGCCATCATTATCTTGTGCCTTTGATCTCCATCTTGAAAGCACCATCGTGATCTCCATCGTCACCGGCTTGACACCTTGATCTCCATCGTAGCATCGTTGTCATCTCGCGAACTATTGCTTCTACGACTATCACTACCGCTTAGTGATAAAGTAAAGCAGTTACATGGCGATTGCATTTCATACAATAAAGCGACAACCATAAGGCTCCTGCTAGTTGCTGATAACTTTTACAAAACATGATCATCTCAAACAATAACTTATATCACATCATGTCTTGACCATATCACATCACAACAAGCCCTGCAAAAACAAGTTAGATGTCCTCTACTTTGTTGTTGCAAGTTTTACGTGGCTGCTACGGGCTTCTAGCAAGAACCGTTCTTACCTACGCATCAAAACCACAACAATTTTTCGTCAAGTATGTTGTTTTAACCTTCAACAAGGACCGGTCATAGTCAAACTCGATTCAACTAAAGTTGGAGAAACAGACACCCGCCAGCCACCTGTGTGCAAAGCACGTCGGTAGAACCAGTCTCATGAACGCGGTCATGTAATGTCGGTTTGGGCCGCTTCACCCAACAATACCGCCGAATCAAAGTAAGACTTTGGTGGTAAGAAGTATGACTGTTATCGCCCACAACTCTTTGTGTTCTACTCGTGCATATCATCTACGCATAGACCTGGCTCAGATGCCACTGTTGGGGAACAAAGCATGCAATTTCAAAAAAAAAAATCCTACGATCACGCAAGATCTATCTCGGAGATGCATAGCAACGAGAGGGGGAAAGTGTGTCCACATACCCTCGTAGACCAAAAGCGCAAGCGTTATGTTAACGCGGTTGATGTAGTCGAACATCTTCATGATCCAACTGATCCAAGTACCGAACATACAGCACCTCCGTGTTCAGCACACGTTTAGCTCGATGACGTCCCTCGAACTCTTGATCCAGTAGAGGGTTGAGGGAGAGTTCCATCAGCACGATGGCGTGGCTATGGTGTTGGTGATGTGATCCGTGTAGGGATTCACCTAAGCACTACGACGCTATGACCGGAGGCGTAAACTGTGGAGGGGGCACCGCACACAGCTAAGAAACAATTGTTGTGCCTTTGGGGTGCCCCTTTCCCACGTATATAGAGGGGGAGGAGGCCGGCCCAAGGGGTGCGCGCAAAGAGGGGGGAGTCCTACTAGGACTCCATTCCTAGTAGGATTCGCGGCCCCCCTTTCCTTCCAACGGAGAGGGGGAAAGGGGAAAGGAGGGAGAGGGAGCAGGAAAGAGGGGGGTCGCGCCCCCTCCCCTTGTCCAATTCGGATTGGGCAGGGGGGCGCTACCTCCCGTGGCCTGCCTCCTCTCCTCCACTATGGCCCATTAGGCCCATTAACTTTCCCCGGGGGTTCCGGTAGCCTCCCGGTAATCCGAAAAATTCCCGAACCTTATCGAACCCATTCCGCTGTCCGTATATAACCTTCCAATATATCAATCTTTACCTCTCGACCATTTCGAGACTCCTCGTCATGTCCGTGATCTCATCCGGGACTCCGAACAAACCTCGGTCACCAAAACACATAACTCATAATACAAATCGTCAATGAACATTCAGCGTGCGGACCCTACGGGTTCGAGAACTGTGTAGACATGACCGAGACACATCTCCGATCAATAACTAATAGCGGAACCTGGATGCTCATATTGGTTCCTACATATTCTACGAAGATCTTTATCGGTCAAACCGCAATAACAACATACGTTATTCCCTTTGTCATCGGTATGTTACTTGCCCGAGATTCGATCATTGGTATCATCATACCTAGTTCAATCTCGTGACCGGCAAGTCTCTTTAGTCGTTCTGTAATGCATCATCGCGTAACTAACTCATTAGTCACATTGCTTGCAAGGCTTATAGTGATGTGAATTGCCGAGAGGGCCCAAAGATACCTCTCCGATACTCGGAGTGACAAATCCTAATCTTGATCTATGCCAACCTAACAAACACCTTTGGAGACACCTGTAGAGCATATTTATAATCACACAGTTACGTTGTGACATTTGATAGCACACAAGGTGTTCCTTCGGTATTCGGGAGTTGCATAATCTCATAGTCAGAGGAATATGTATAAGTCAGGAATAAAGCAATAGCAATAAAACTTAGCGATCATTATGCTAAGCTAACATATGGGTCTTGTCCATCACATCATTCTCCTAATGATGTGATCACGTTCATCAAATGACAACACATGTCTATGGTTAGGAAACTTAACCATCTTTGATTAACGAGCTAGTCTAGTAGAGGCTTACTAGGGACACGGTGTTTTGTCTATGTATGCACACATGTATCAAGTTTCCGGTTAATACAATTCTAGCATGAATAATAAACATTTAACATGATATAAGGAAATATAAAATAACAATTTTATTATTGCCTCTAGGGCATATTTCCTTCAGTCTCCCACTTGCACTAGAGTCAATAATCTATTTCACATCGCCATGTGATTTAACATCAATAGTTCACATCACCATGTGATTAACACCCATAGTTCACATCTCCATGTGACCAACACCCAAAGGGTTTACTAGAGTCAGTAATCTAGTTCACATCGCTATGTGATTAACACCCAAAGAGTACGAAGGTGTGATCATGTTTTGCTTGTGAGAGAAATTTAGTCAATGGGTCTGCCACATTCAGAGCCGTATGTACTTTGCAAATTTTCTATGTCTACAATGCTCTGCATGGAGCTACTCTAGCTAATTGCTCCCACTTTCAATATGTATCCAGATTGAGACTCAGAGTCATCTGGATCGGTGTAAAAGCTTGCATCAACGTAACTCTTTACGACGAACTCTTTATCACCTCCATAACCGAGAAATATTTCCTTTGTCCTCTTAGGTAACTAAGGATAACTTTGACTGCTGTCCAGTGATCCACTCCTGGATCACTATCGTACCTCCTTGCCAAACTCATGGCAAGGTACACAACAAGTTTGTTACACAGCACGACATACTTTATAGAACCTATGGGTGAGGCATAAAGAATGACTTTCATTCTCTCTGTATCTTCTGTCGTGGTCATGTTTTGAGTCTTACTCAACTTCATACCTTACAACTCAGGCAAGAACTCCTTCTTTGACTGATCAATTTTGAACTCTTTCAAAATATTATCAAGGTATGTACTCATCGAAAGTCTTATCAAGCGTCTTGATCTATCCCTATAGATCTTGATGCCCAATATATAGGCAGCTTCACCGAGGTCTTTCATTGAAAAACTCTTATTCAAGTATCCTTTATGCTATCCAGAAATTCTATATCATTTCCAATCAACAATATGTCATCCACATATAATATTAGAAATGCTATAGAGCTCCCACTCACTTTCTTGTAAATACAGGCTTCTCCGAAAGTCTGTATAAAACCATATGCTTTGATCACCTCATTAAAGCGTATATTCCAGCTCCAAGATGCTTACACCAGTCCATAGATGGATTGCTGGAGCTTGCACACTTTGTTAGCACCTTTAGGATCGACAAAACCTTCTAGTTGCATCATATACAAGTTTTCTTTAATAAATCCATTAAGGAATGCAGTTTTGATATCCATTTGCCAGATTTCCTAAAATGTGGCAATTGCTAACATGATTCGGACAGACTTAAGCATCGCTACGGGTGAGAAGGTCTCATTGTAGTCAACTCTCTGAACTTGTCAAAAACCTTTCGCGACAAGTCGAGCTTTGAAGACAGTAACATTACCATCAGCGTCAGTCTTTTCTTTGAAGATCCATTTATTTTCTATGGCTTTCCTATCATCGGGCAAGTCCACCAAAGTCCATAATTTGTTCTCGTACATGGATCCTATCTCAGATTTCATGGCCTCAAGACATTTATCAGAATCTGGGCTCATCATCGCTTCCTCATAGTTCGTAGGTTCGTCATGGTCTAATAACATGACTTCCAGAACAGGATTACTGTACCACTCTAGTGTGGAACGTGCTCTGGTTGACCTACGAGATTCGGTAGTAACTTGATCTAAAGTTTCATGATCATTATCATTAGCTTCCTCTCTAGTTAGTGTAGGCATCACGGGAACGATTTCCCGTGATGAGCTACTTTCCAATTCGAGAGAAGGTACAATTACCTCATCAAGTTCTACTTTCCTCCCACTCACTTCTTTCGAGAGAAACTCCTTCTCTAGAAAGGATCCATTCTTAGCAACAAAGATCTTGCCTTCGGATCTATGATAGAAGGTCTACACAACAGTTTCTTTTGGGTACCCTATAAAGACGCACTTCTTCGATTCGGGTTTGAGCTTATCAGGTTGAAGATTTTTCACATAAGCATCACAACCGCAAACTTTATGAAATGACAGCTCAGGTTTCTTGCCAAACCACAGTTCATACGGTGTCATCTCAACGGATTTAGACTGTGCCCTATTTAACGTGAATGTACCTGCCTCTAATGCATAACCCCAAAACGATAGTGGTAAATTGGTAAGAGACATCATAGATCGCACCATATCTAATAAAGTACGGTTACAGACACACCATTACAGAGTAGTGTTCCAAGTGGCGTGAGTTGTGAAACTATTCCACATTGTTTTAAATGAAGGCCAAACTCGTAACTCAAATATTCGCCTCCGCGATCATTTCGTAGAAACTTCATTTTCTTGTTATGATGATTCTCCACTTCACTCTGAAATTCTTTGAACTTTTCAAATATTTCAAACTTGTGTTTCATCAAGTAGATATACCCATATCTGCTCAAATCATCTGTTTAGGTCAGAAAATAACGATACCCGCTACGAGACTCAACACTCATCGGACCGCATATATGTATTAATTCCAATAAGTCATTAGCTCGCTCCATTGTTTCAGAGAACGGAGTTTTAGTCATCTTGCCTGTGAGGCATGGTTCGCAAGTATCAAATGATTCATAATCAAGTGATTCCAAAAGCCCATCTGCATGGAGTTTCTTCATGCGCTTTACACCAATATGACCTAAACGGTAGTGCCACAAATATGTTGCACTATCATTATCAACTTTGCATCTTTTGGCATCAATATTATGAATATGTGTATCACTACGATCGAGATTCAATAAACCATTTACATTGGGTGTATGACCATAGAAGGTTTTATTCATGTAAACAGAACAACAATTATTCTCTGACTTAAATGAATAACCGTATCGCAATAAACATGATCTAATCATATTCATGCTCAACGCAAACACCAAATAACATTAATTTAGGTCCAACACTAATCCCGAAGGTAGAGGGAGTGTGTGACCGTGATCTTATCAACCTTGAAATCACTTCCAACACACATCGTCACCTCACCCTTAACTAGTCTCTGTTCATTTTGCAACTCCTGTTTCGAGTTACTAATCTTAGCAACTGAAACGGTATATCAAATATACCTTTGTTCATTTTTCCATCCTTCTTATATGCCAAGTATTAAGTTTCGCTTCCAGTGACCATTCCTTTTGCAGTAGAAGCACTCAGTTTCAGGCTTAGGTCTAGCTTTGGGTTTATTCACGGGAGTGGCAACTTGCTTGCCATTCTTTCTTGAAGTTCCCTTTCTTTTCCTTTGCCCCTTTTCTTGAAACTACTGGTCTTGTTAACCATCAACACTTGATGCTCTTTCTTGATTTCTACCTTCGCCGGTTTTAGCAGCTCGGAGAGCTCGGGAATCGTTTTCGTCATCCCTTGCATATTATAGTTCATCACGAAGTTCCAGTAACTTGGCGATAGTGACTAGAGAACTCTGTCAATCTCTATCTTATCTGGAAGATCAACTCCCACTTGATTCAAGCGATTGTAGTACTCAGACATTCTGAGCACATGCTCACTGGTTGAGCTATTCTCCTCCATCTTGTAGGCAAAGTACTTATCAGAGGTCTCATACCTCTCGACTCGTGCATGAGTCTGAAATACTAATTTCAGCTCTTGGAACATCTTATATGTTTTGTGGCATTCAAAACATTTTTGAAGTCCCAGTTCTAAGCCGTAAAGCATGGCGCACTAAACTATCAAGTAGTCATCATACCGAGCTTGCCAAATGTTCATAACATCTGCATTTGCTCCTGCAATAGGTCCATCACCTAGCGGTGCATTAAGGACATAGTTCTTCTGTGCAGCAATGAGGATAATCCTGAAATCACGGACCCAGTCTGCATCATTGCTACTATCATCTCTCAACTTATTTTTCTCTAGGAACATATCAAAATAAACGGGGAGCTACAATGCGAGCTATTGATCTACAACATAATTTGCAAATACTATCTGGACTAAGTTCATGATAAATTAAGTTCAATTAATCAAATTACTTAAGAACTCCCACTTAGATAGACATCCCTCGAGTCATCTAAATGATCACATGATCCGAATCAACTAAACCATGTCCGATCATCACGTGAGATGGAGTAGTTTTAAATGGTGAACATCTCTATGTTGATCATATCTACTATTTGATTCACGCTCGACCTTTCGGTCTCCAGTGTTTCAAGGCCATATCTGCATATGCTAGGCTTGTCAAGTTTAACCCGAGTATTCTGCACGTGCAAAACTGGCTTGCACCCGTTATATGTGAACGTAGAGCTTATCACACCCGATCATCACGTGGTGTCTCGGCACGACGAACTGTAGCAACGGTGCATACTCAGGGAGAACACTTATACCTTGAAATTTAATGAGGGATCATATTATAATGCTACCGCTGTACCAAGCAAAATAAGATGCATAAAAGATAAACATCACATGCAATCAAAATATGTGACATGATATGGCCATCATGATCTTGTGCCTTTGATCTCCATCTTTAAAGCACCGTCACGATCTCCATCATCATCGGCTTGACATCTTAATCTCCATCGTAGCGTCGTTGTCGTCTCGCCAACTATTGCTTCTATGACTATCGCTACTGCATAGTGATAAAGTAAAGCAATTACATGGTGATTGCATTTCATACAATAAAGCGACAACCATAAGGCTCCTGCCAGTTGCCGATAACTTTTACAAAACATGATCATCTCATACAATAACGTATATCACATCATGTCCTCACCATATCACATCACAACATGCCCTGCAAAAACAAGTTAGACGTCCTCTAGTTTGTTGTTGCAAGTTTTACGCGGCTGCTACGGGCTTCTAGCAAGAACCGTTCTTACCTACACATCAAAACCACAACGATTTTTCATCAAGTGTGTTGTTTTAACCTTCAACAAGGACCGGCCATAGTCAAATTCGATTCAGCTAAAGTTGGAGAAACAGACACCCACCAGCCACCTATGTGCAAAAGCACGTCAATAGAACCGGCCTCATGAACGTGGTCATGTAATGTTGGTCCGGGCCGCTTCATCCAACAATAACGTTGAATCAAAATAAGACGTTGGTGGTAAGCAGTATGACTATCATCGCCCACAACTCTTTGTGTTCTACTCGTGCATATCATCTACACATAGACCTGGCTCGGATGCCACTGTTGGGGAACGTAGCATGCAATTTCAAAAAAAAATCCTACGATCACGCAAGATCTATCCAGGAGATGCATAGCAATGAGAGGGGGGGGGGGGAGTGTGTCCACGTACCCTCATAGACCGAAAGCGGAAGCGTTATGTTAACGCGGTTGATGTAGTCGAACGTCTTCACTATCCAACTGATCTTAGTACCGAATGTAAGGCACCTCCGAGTTCAGCACACGTTCAGCTCGATGACGTCCCTCGAACTCTTGATCCAGCAGAGGGTCAAGGGATAGTTCCGTCAGCACGACGGTGTGGTGACGGTAATGGTGATGTGAATCATGCAGGTCTTCGCCTAAGCACTATGACGCTATGACCGGAGTTGTAAATTGTGGAGGGGGGGGACCGCACACGGCTAAGAGAACAATTGATCTGCTATGGGGTGCCCCCTGCCCCGTATATAAAGGAGGGGAGGATGAGGCGGCCGGCCAAGAGGGGCGCGCCATGGGGGGGGAGTCCTACTAGGAGTGGACTCCACTCATAGTTGGATTCGCCCCCTTTTCCTTTCTTCACCGGAGGGGAAAAGGAAGGAGTGGGGGAGGGGGGGGGGGAAGAGGGAAAGGGGGCGCCGCCCCCTCCCCTAGTCCTATTCGGACTCCCATGGGGGGGGGGGGCGGCCACCCCTTGTGGGTTGTCCCCTCTCTCTCTCCCGTGGCCCATGAGGCCCATGACTTCCCCCGGGGGGTTCCGGTAACCCCTCGGTACTCCGGTAAAATACCCGAACCACTCGAAACCATTCCGATGTCCGAATACTACCTTCCAATATATCAGTCTTTACCTCTCGACTATTTCGAGACTCCTCGTCATGTCCGTGATCTCATCCGGGACTCCGAACAAACTTCGGTCACCAAAACACACAACTCATAATACAAATCGTCATCGAACGTTAAGCGTGCGGACCCTACGGGTTCAAGAACTATGTAGACATGACCGAGACACATCTCCGGTCAATAACCAATAGAGGAACCTGGATGCTCATATTGGTTCCTACATATTCTACGAAGATCTTTATCGGTCAAACCGCAATAACAACATACGTTATTCCCTTTGTCATCGGTATGTTACTTGCCCGAGATTCGATCGTCGGTATCATCATACCTAGTTCAATCTCGTTACCGGCAAGTCTCTTTACTCGTTCCGTAATGCATCATCCCGTAAATAACTCATTATTCACATTGCTTGCAAGGCTTATAGTGATATGCATTACCGAGAGGGCCGAGAGATACCTCTCCGATACTCGGAGTGACAAATCCTAATCTTGATCTATGTCAACCCAACAAACACCTTCGGAGACACCTTTGGAGCATCTTTATAATCACCCAGTTACGTTGTGACGTTTGATAGCACACAAGGTGTTCCTCCGGTATTCGGGAGTTGCATAATCACATAGTCAGAGGAATATGTATAAGTCATGAAGAAAGCAATAGCAATAAAACTTAACTATCATTATGCTAAGCTAACGGATGGGTCTTGTCCATCACATCATTCTCCTAATGATGTGACCCCTTCATCAAATGACAACACATGTCTATGGTTAGGAAACTTAACCATCTTTGATTAATGAGCTAGTCTAGTAGAGGCTTACTAGGGACACGGTGTTTTGTCTATTATCCACACATGTATCAAGTTTCCGGTTATTACAATTCTAGCATGAATAATAAAAATTTATCATGATATAAGGAAATATAAAATAACAACTTTATTATTGCCTCTAGGGCATATTTCCTTCAGATCCATCATCAAATGTTTAAGGGACGAAAACATGTGTTCTACTTTGGGTAATCACACATGTTATTCGTCAGTGAAACCTGTGTGCTATAGATTTCCATCGCACATGATTTTATTTTATTAACCGTGTGTACCATAGTGACATGTAGCACAACTGCTTGTTTCCTGATAATTTATTCCCTGCAATTTATAATTCTCCATAATTTGAATTGGAAATTTCCAAATTTTAAATTCTAAATTGTAGCATTCACACAGTTCATATCCAGCAGACATACCCTATTTACAATGGTTCAAAAACCAAATGCATAAATCAAATCCGTAATACAATATCTTCCGGAATTAAAGAATTAAGCAAGAAATTAACAATGATAAACCACAATAGTATTAGAGACGATAACGAGTGAGGCGGAAATCATTTGGGTTGTTGGAGAAGGTGAAGAAGCAGAATGCCCATATTGTTCCCTTCTCCATGCCGAATTAAAGAAGCAGAAACCACCTAAGAGTGATCCTATGTTTGCATTAAAGAAACTCCTTGATACACTAAAATATGCTTATCTTAATTTCAAAAGAAAAATGCTTATCTTGATGAAAATAAAATATACCCTATTATTATTATTGTTACTATTACTATTACTACTACTACTACTCCTACTATTATTATTATTATTATCAATTCTAACCTTTCAATGCACGAAGAAAAGAGATTATCGAAAACTCTAAAGAAACATCATGTTGCAATTGGATATACTGCTCTTGCCTCCTACTCCGCTGCCTACACCCTTAAGTTCCCTCACGACGATAGCATCTATCCCCATCGAGACCCCCATGCTCCGTACTTTTGCCCAACTAGAACCACTCCTACTGCTCTTGCCTCCTACTCCGCCGCCTACCGTTATGTCCATTGCACAGTGTGCTCTGCTCCTGATCCACCACACTGCATTGCTTCTTTCTTCTACACAACTTTTACCTTGAATGAATCCAAAATTTGTGCTTTGACATGCATACAACCCCCATAAATATGTGATGGAAAAATTAAGTGCTAGTGTGAACAAACAATCTTAGCAGTTCAATTAGTAAACATAGGTCCACAAGACACAAATATTAACATAACGATAAAGATCATTGGTTTGTAATCCACAGAAGCGCACGCTAACAATAGCTCTCCATTAAATTTGTACCCGTACCTCATCCAACTCCTAAACAACCTTCAAAACACACAGTCTTGCTTCCTGGAACTAACAAGATTCCAAGCCCAATCACAGCCAATGTCATACAACCCGAAGCATGGCCCCTACCACAATCTTCATGCTTCACGAGCCTACCATTGTTCTTCTTAACCGTACAAAACTAGACCATTGATGGCGCGCGTTGCTGCGCCCATCAATTATGATGATAGAATGCTAGGAATTTAGTAAATATATCAAAGCATGAAGATAAAAAAATATGTTTATCTCAGTATCAGAAGTAACCATATAAATCTTAAGTAGAAGTATCTACCAAATAGTATTTTAACCAACCATGATAAGAATGTAGGGTTTTCATTTCCAGAATAATAATAACATATCATCCCAACTGAAGTGTTATTTACAAAGATGTAATGCATTATCTTGTAGTAGATAATGTTTTCCACAAAGATCTGAATGTATGCTTCTATCACTACCTCCACACATTTTATCAAAGGTGTTATTATTTGGACTACCTGCTGCAGTTTGGAAATAGATAGCTTAACTGCACACGTCTAAAAAAGCAAACCAAAAGATGAGAAGCTTGGCTATGTGGGAAGCATCTTTAAGCAAGAACAAGTGGAAACAATATTGTCACAGAAGTAGTCTGACATCTTGAGACGAAATTGATCCAAAAGTACAAAAAACAAAATGTAGGAAATATCAAAATGACAATGATTTATCATTCATACTCACATGAAGTAGTCTGACATCATTAGATGGAACTCATCCAAAAGTACAAGTTAAGACAAGGTATATACATGAATTTAGTGTACAAAAAATGGAATAAACCGTTGATATGCTCACATAGACCTCGTGGGAGCTCGAAACAAGCCATGGAGTACGTCAGGATTGACTGCGCTACTGATGGCTAGACGGACACGTGCCATGGCTTCTTGCTCCGGATATCTTCAGGCTTTGCTCCCGCAAAAACATTTCTATCCATGATGTCGTCTCCAACAACAAGTGGATGTTGGGCCTGCACCGGATCTCTGAGATCTTGCAACCTCGCCAGTTTGCTGTCCTTTGGAATCAACTCCAGCAGGTAACCCTAGACCCACCAGGCAGTGGCGATTCTAGAGTTTATTCGTTTCCTCTACTACTCTATACGTACCCGACAGAAATTTAAAAAGGTGCTTCACATAACCAACTTATGGAAGTGATGTGCTTACTGGACCGCCTCATTTAAACTTACGAAATCCACCTGTGCAGCAAGAGAGTTAAGGGGACATGGCACATGAACTGATGAAAGAGAGGAAATATTTGTCTTTTAACTTGCGTCATCCCCTATATGAGATGAAGTCGGAGAATATTCAGTGTGGGAGATTGAAGATTGGGCAAAGTAACGGCACCTCGGTTTCTTGCGCATTTTTTGCTTCACCGAGCCAGTACCACCACCTCACATCATCACAATAGAAGGGGATCGTCACTGTTGCCTCGCGCCTTCACGAAAGTAAACTGTCGCATAAGCAATCGCATATCCTTAATGCACATATACTAAAACATGAAGATATGAGGTATGACAGTACACGTGAACTAATTATCTGGCCCACAGGCATTGGAGCAACTAAACAAAGAAGGGCATCTAAATATAAAATTTTTATAAAATCATAGAAAACAGATGATGGTAGTAGCAATTACATTGAGTCATCAATAAGTAACTATATAATGATGATTCCATTATGAATCTACTGTATGGAAAATATTATCTTCGAAACATCACACGAGTAACCTGTTTACTTTGGTTACTGTTAAGCAGTTTGGCAAAAATAGAACATTATTAAACAAAAAATTCTGAGGAGATAATAAGGCGCTGACCAGCCTTATGCATTAATTAGTGAGTTGGGAGCTTGAAGTTATTATTTACAAAGAACAGTGAACCCAGATGGAAAATAAGCTCTAAATCAGTACCTCTTGTAACTGCAATCCCCAATAAAAAAGCATGCATCGCAGGATTGGACTGTTGTAGACAACGAACTTGAGATGCCTCCTCCGTTCAACAGTGCTGCCAAGTGTCGCGTCCATAGGCAGTGAAATTATTTCAGTAAATAATATGCATAGAAAATGCCATGATATTGTAGGAATGATAGACACGTACACACAGATTTACACAAATACTAACTTGGCCGTTATGCAAGGGAAATCAACAGTATTAGGATATCTTCGGCCAACTGAATAGCCAGTCGCCAACCCAACCATTGACACCACTTGAATCAAACTGGAAGAGAAAGAGATCGGCACTAAGAAGAACCCATAACTAATTGTCCAAAGAGGGAATGTAGGAATAAGAGGAATGTGCAGCAAGGGAGAGGGAAACCAAGAAGACCCATGTCAAATTCGTCGACCTAGAGCAGGTGAGCCAAGCTGGAAGAAGAAATAACATCATCAGTAATAATGAATCATGAATTCCATTGAGAAAGAGGGGGCTCAACAATGGCTGCCCGAGACGCCACTGCCGAAGTAAATAGGGGGTGGGGAAGGAACAGTGCGACTATATGTACACGCGTGGATTAAAGGAAGAGCCTGAGCGTCACGGTAACCGGCATGCAAATATTGTCATCCATGAGTGGCGTACTTTGATCGCTGTTGAAGGCAATGCAACTCTTGATATATTGATCGGGGGCACGGTGCATGTATATATGGGTACAAGGGCAGCCCTCAGCCTCATCTATACAAGAAAACTAGAGGCGGGGCAGGTAGGAGATTATCCTAACAAATACATGCACATATATATTCAACACTTCACAAGAGTCGATACGTCACCAGTGACGCGTAGACTAGACCGCAACTCCTCAAATGTAGGCGTCGGTAACCCCTTCGTCATGACATCGGCAAACTGCTGAGCGGTGGGAACATGAAGAACGCGGACGCACCCAAGAGCCACCTGCTCTCGCACGAAGTGAATGTCGAGCTCGATGTGCTTCGTGGGATGATGATGAACGGGGTTGGCAGAGAGGTAGACCGTAGAGACATTGTCACAGTAGACAATGGTGGCCTTCGGGACATCAAGAAGCAACTCCCGGAGAAGCTGTCGGAGCCACGAGCACTCGGCGACGGCATTGGCCACAGCACGATACTCAGCCTCGGCACTGGAGCGGGATACCGTGGGTTGTCGTTTAGACGACCACGATATGAGCGAGGGCCCCAGGTAGACGCAATAGCCTGAAGTCGAGCGTCGCGTGTCCGGGGAGCCAACCCAATCAGTGTCACTGTAGGCGACCAGGTCAGTCGAGGGCGAGGCCGTCAACGTAAGACCAGAGCCATGGTGCCGCGGATGTACAGGAGAATCCGCTTCACCGGGTTCCAGTGAGTGTCGCGAGGGGCATGCATGTGGAGACACACCTGCTGGACGCCGTACTGCAGGTCCGGCCAGTGAGTGTCAAGTACTGGAGAGCGCCGATGATGGAGCGGTAGAACGCTGCATCTGGCGCTGGTGTGCCGTCGAGCGCATAGACCTTGGCCTTCGTGTCGATAGGCGTGGGAACAGGCTTGCCGTTAAGCATGCCTGCCCGCTCGAGAAGGTCATGTGTGTACTGCTGCTGGTGAAGAAAGAACCCATCGACGCGTCGTACCACCTCAATGCCGAGGAAGTAGTGCAACGGGCCGAGGTCCTTAATGGCGAACTCAGCGCTGAGGCGAGCAGTATGCTGGCAAAGGAGCAAGGGCGAGGAAGCCGTCAGGATGATGTCGTCGACGTATAGGAGCAGGTAAGCGGTCGCCGGAGCCTGGTGGTAGACAAACAGCGAGGCGTCGGAGCGAGTAGCTCGGAACCCGAGCTGCTGTAGAAAACCGGCGATTCGCTGGTACCAGGCGCGAGGGGCCTGCTTCAGCCCGTACAAAGAGCGAGAGAGCATGCACACATGGTCAGGCTGAGTCGCGTCGACAAAGCCGGTCGGCTGCTGACAGAAAACCTGCTCCGAGAGATGGCCATGCAAGAACGCATTCGACACATCCATCTGATGCACCAGCCAGGCGCGAGAGACCGCGAGCTGAAGGACCGCGAATCGTGCCCAGTTTGACAACCGGGGTGAACGTGTCGGTGAAGTCGACTCCCGCGCTGCCGAAAACCGCGGATCACCCACCGAGCCTTATAGTGCTTGAGAGACCCGTCAGGTCGAGTCTTATGCCGGAAGACCCACTTGCCAGAGATGATGTTGGCATGGGGTGGCCGCGGGACAAGCTGCCAAGTGCGGTTGCGCACCAGCGCGTCGAACTCCTCCTGCATCGCCGCGAGCCAATGCGGATCATGAAGTGCGGCTCGAGCGGGCGACGGGAGGGGTGACGGCGCAGACGTCGAGGCAGCGAGGAGGTACTCATCCGTAGAATAACGCGTGCTGGGCCGATGAATACCGACGCGAGCACGGGTGACCATGCGGGTGTCCGGGCCGACCGGCGGGGCCGGTGGGGTCGGCGGGGCCGGCGGCGCAGCCGGCGAGGTGGACGGGGCTGGCGACAAGGCAGGCGAAGAAGCCGTCGAGGAGCCAGGGTCAGGCGCGGGGTATGCACTCGCTGAGCGGGCTACGGACTCAAGGGGAGTCGGGGGCGCCGTGACCGCCGGCGAGGATGCAGCCGGGCCGGCGGAAACCGTCGAGGAGCCCGGGTCAGGCGCATGTTATGTGCTCGCTGACCGGGCTACGGACTCAACGGGATTCGGAGGCGCCGTGGCCGCCGGCGAGGAGGCCGTCGAGCCAGCGGGTGAGAGGGCCGGATCCGACGCCGCGGAACCAAAGCGGGGCCCAGGCGCGGCGAGGGCGCCGAAGCCAGGGGAGGCCCACGAGCTGCAGGGGCCCGAAGTCGGGAGGGGGCCCGAGCGCAAGTGAGCGGCCTCCCCTAGGGGCAACGGGAGGCGCGGGTGACGATGGCGAGTCGGCCGGCCGCGGTACCTGGTGAAAGGGAAAATACCTCTCGTCAAAGTAAACATGCCGTGAAGTAAAAACTCGGTGGGAAACCGGATCATAGCAACGATAACCTTTGCTGTTTGGTGGGTATCCGAGAAAGATGCATGCCATGGAGCGAGGTGCGAGTTTATGAGGAGTAGTGGAGGTGATGCTAGGATAACAGAGACACCCAAAAACACGAACATCATCATAGGAAGGTGGGCTACCGAAGAGGAGATGATGTGGTGCAAAGTTCCCATGAGCACCACTCAGACGAATGTTGATGAGGAGAGAGGCGGTGGAGAGAGCGTCCGGCCAAAACCGGGGCGGGACATTAGCGTGGAAGAGAAGAGTGCGCACACAATCATTGAGGGTGCGAAGGATCCGTTCGGCGCGACCATTTTGTTGTGAGGTATACGGGCAGGTGAGATGAAAAATCGTGCTGTGTGTGGCAAGGAGGGTGCGAACCCCGTCGTTGTCGAACTCCTTCCTGTTGTCAGTCTGCAAGGCATGAATGGGACGCCCAAACTGCATAGCGACATAGGAGTAAAATGTAGTGAGAACGGAGAGTGCATCGGATTTTATCCGCAACGGGAAGGTCCACACGTAGTGCGAAAAATCATCAAGTATGACAAGATAGTATAAAAAACATGTACTACTGCCAACAGAAGATGTCCACAAATCACTATGAATCAACTCAAATGGATACGATGCCACTGATGAGGACGCGCTAAACGGAAGACGGACGTGCTTGCCGAGACGACAAGCATGACAAGTGTGATCATCGGTTTTATTACACGTGAATGAAAAAGTCCTAAGAATATGACGAAGGGTGGCCGGGTTCAGATGTCCCAGCCGAGCATGCCAAAGGTCCACCATGGCGAAAAGAGAGACCGGAGCGGATGTGGAAGTGGCGGTGGAGTGCACCGGGTAGAGGCCGTCCGGGCTGTCACATCGGTGGAGCACCATCCGGGTATGGGCGTCCTTGACAGGAAAACCCACTTCGTCAAATTCAACAGTTATAGGATTTTCACGTGTAAGAGGGCGAACGGAAACAAGATTAGTGACTAACTCAGGTGAAACTAAGACATTAGACATGTGAATAGGCGTAGAGTTAGAGGAAAAGGAACCATGACCGACATGAGTAATGGGAAGGGAAGACCCGTCCCCAACAGTGATACGACATGCGGTAGAAACTGGAAATACGGAGTTGAGGTTACCAAGGTTGGAAGTCATGTGGGTGGTAGCCCCGAAGTCCATATACCAGTCGCCGCCTCCGGTGTACGTGTTGGGTGTAGGGGCGGAGTGAAGTGCCGCAAGGAGAGCCAGATCCCAAGGGGCCGGCGGGAGTGCGGTGGCCGCGGCCGGAGGGCCGCGTAGCCAGGCATGGCCGCGGCGTAGCCACCCGGGGAGGCGAGCAGCGCCTGATGCGCGATGAGGCAGGGACCGAGGATCCCAGCCGGGACGGGGGCCCGCGGCACGGCATCGTGTACGCATGGACCACCCCGTCCAAGGGTTATCGCGCGCCCAGGGGCCGGGCAGCAGCTGCTATTGCGGCTGCTTGCCGCCGCCGCCGTCTTCTGCTGCTGCTTCTTGCCATGCGCGCGCCCGCGCGACGATCGAGGGCAAGGAGCGGCGGCTGATAGACGGGCGGCGGTGGCGCCTGGAAGTACGACGCCGGCGGCGACGGCGGAGGCCGCGGCGGCTGCGGCGCCGTGGGAGGAGCGGTGCGGGAGGTGCCCACAGCGAGAGCCGTGTGCGTGGCCTGGGACTGCACCATCTTCATCCTCCTCTCCTCCAACAGAAGATAGGCCACGACCCGAGGAAAGGTCGGGTCCGGGAGGAACGTGAGGTTGGAGGCCACGTTGCTGAACTCCTCGTTCAGACCGGCGGTGAGCATGCTGAGGAGGAGGTCGTCGAAGACCCGCTCCCCAAGGTCGCGAAGTTCGTCAGCAAGTTTCTTAAGGCACATGTAATAATCGTCAATGGACGAGTCAAGCTGATGGCTGCCAAAAAATTCCTGTTGGAGGAACACACGACGCTGGAGGGCGTTGTCGAGGAAGAGCCCGTTCAGCTTTGCCCACACCGTCTGCGCGTCATCGGTGTTGCAAACGATGGTGTGAAATATGTCCTTGGAGATGGTTTGGTACAACCAGCGAGTGATGGAGGCGTCGATGGTCAGCCAGTCGTCGTCCGCGAACATGAGGTCAGAGTCGACGAGCCATCGACGTGATCGATGAGGTGGTACTCGCGGAAGACGAGGGAGAAGTAGGTCTTCCAGGCATAGTAGGATGAGTTGGCATAGTCGAGGACGACGAGAACACGGGCGAAGATGTCAAGATCGCAGACGACTTCCACTAGGGGAGGGGCCGGACCTTCGAAGGGGTTGGAGGGAAGGGAGGCAGCAGCGTGGGGAGAGGCCATGGAGGCGGCACGGTGATAGAGGGGGTGGTAGTGGTGCGGCTGGGTAGGAGGTGGCGATCGGGGTGGGAGGGGCGATCGGGAGATGGGGAGATCGGTTGGGTGGCGGCGGCTTGGGAGGGAGAGGGGTGCGGCTCGGGAGAGGGAGAGTGATGGGGATGGGGAGGCGCACGCGGCGACGCGGGTAGATGGCGGCGGCGGCAGGGATGTGCTGCTGCGGCGGCGGCTATGAGTGGAAACTAGGGTTGGATCGGAAGGGAAACTGATACCATTCTGAAGGCAATGCAACTCTTGATATATTGATCGGGCGCATGGTGCACGTATATATGGGTACAAGGGCAGCCCTCAGCCTCATCTATACAAGGAAACTAGAGGCGGGGCCGGTAGGAGATTATCCTAACAGATACATGCACACCTGGCTTTAACCAGATAAAATCTAGGTGGCGCCTTCTGAAGAGCCCTTCATTCTGCGACTCGGATAGGCTAGGATTCGTGTCTCATCTTGAAACCGCACATAAGAAATATTATGAATGAATCACCTTACAATAACATACGAGAGACAGCTTATATGTTCAACAATCGCCATTAAAGGCTGGTACCAATGGTGATTTATTTCCTCAAACTCTGTACTCAATTGAAGGTACGATTCGTTGCCCCCATCCCATGAATGCCAGACCGGTGAGGTCGGATCACCGTGTGGCATCGCATCGCATAGCGAGGCCCTCCCCGCCCTGGACCCATCGAGGCACCAACACACAATTCGCCAGAAGAGAAGTAGAACCCAGCAAGCCCAATGGTAAGATTTTGTTATGGGAGCAGCAGCCCAATCCAGTTCACTACACTCAGACGGGATTAGAAGTGCATCTCACGGCCAAGAATGTGTATAGGGCAAGATCTGATGGCTCAAAAGGCTGATGACCTTAGAGGGATGGAAAAGTGCTCAGTTTGAATGTCTCTAAATATGCTTTCACACAATGTTGATGAAATTTAGTATACTCGACGCCATCGTGACCTAATGTGGGGATCATTCTGCTGGAATTTAGTCTATTTTGGGACAGCCCAATAACTATTTCAGAAATTCCTAAATAAATCCTTGAGGCCCACTTAGACCATTTGTGCAGGCAAGGGATACAACTAAAGTTTAGTCCCACATTGCTAGTTTAGTGGGAGTTGGACCTCCTTATAAGGGAGGCTCTTTCCCCACTTGTATGAGCATGAGAACAAGAGGGACATCCACGCACGCTCCTCCTCCGCCACCCGCCTCGCTGCGGGTTGCGGGAATGAGCCGATGTCTAAATTTTTGCCACGCACTACGGGTATACGAAAGGTCACTCGGGAGCTGGAAAGTTTTTGCTGTAGTGGATATTGAATACGAACGCTGCACCCTTCGGCTGCTGCCTGTTCGTTTCGTCTCCCACATTCCCTTCAGCTCCCGGTGCAGCCTCTCGCCTCCTTCTCTTGCGCCTATAAAAGGGAGGTCGCTCCTCTCAGAGAGACGCACCAGAACAACACAACCCTTGCTATGTCTTGAGCTTGCGTTGGTTTTCCCCGAAGAGGAGAGGATGATGCAGCACAGTAGCGTAAGTATTTCCCTCAGTTTTGAGAACCAAGGTATCAATCCAAGAGGAGGCCACGCGCAAGTCCTCGTACCTGCACAAAACGATAGCTACTACAACCAACGCGATTAGGGGTTGTCAATCCCTTCACGGTCGCTACTAGAGTGAGATCTGATAGAGATAATTTTGGTATTTTTGGTATAAAGATGCAAAGTGAAAAGTAAAAGCAAAGCAAGTAAATAAAGTGATGGAGATTGATATGATGAGAATAGACCGGGGCCATAGGTTTCACTAGTGGCTTCTCTCAAGAGCATAGATATTCTACGGTGGGTGAACAAATTACTGTTGAGCAATTGATGAAATTGAGTATAGTTATGAGTATATCTAGGCAATGATCATGTATATAGGCATAACGACCGAGACAAGTAGACCAAACGATTCTGCATCTACTACTATTACTCCACTCATCGACCGCTATCCAAAGATGCATCTAGAGTATTAAGTTAAAACAGAGTAACGCCTTAAGCAAGATGACATGATGTAGAGGAATAAATTCATGCAATATGATAAATACCCCATCTTGTTATCCTCGATGGCAACAATACAATACGTGCCTTGCAACCCCTTCTCACACTTTGGTAAGGACACCGCAAGATTGAACCCAAAGCTAAGCACTTCTCCCATTGCAAGAACTACCAATCTAGTTGGCCAAACCAAACGGATAATTCGAAGAGACTTGCAAAGATAACTCAATCATACATAAAAGAATTCAGAGAAGAATCAAATATTTTCCATAGATAAGCTGTATCATAAACCCACAATTCATCGGTCTCAACAAACACACCGCAAAAAGAAGATTACATCGAATAGATCTCCATGAGAGAGGGGGAGAACATTGTATTGAGATCCAAGAAGAGAGAAGAAGCCATCTAGCTACTAGCTATGGACCCGAAGGTCTGAAGTAAACTACTCACACTTCATCGGAGGGGCTATGGTGTTGATGTAGAAGCCCTCCGTGGTGGATGCTGTTGGTGAACGTAGTAATTTCAAAAAATTTCCTACGATCACGCAAGATCATGGTGATGCATAGCAACGAGATGAGAGTGTTGTCTACGTACCCTCGTAGACCAGCAACGGAAGCGTTGACGCAACGTAGAGGAAGTAGTCGTACTTCTTCCCGATCCAACCGATCCAAGTACCGAACGTCGGGCACCTCCGAGTTCTGCACACGCTCAGCTCGATGACGCCCCTCGAACTCCGATCCAGCCGAGTGTTGAGGGAGAGTTTCGACCTGACGGCGTGGTGACGATGATGATGTTCCACCGGCGCAGGGCTTCGCCTAAGCTCCGCAACGGTATATTCGAGGTGTAGTTTAGTGGAAGGGGCACCGCACAGCTAAGGAACGATCTCAATGATCAACTTGTGTGTCATGGGGTGCCCCTGCCCTGTATATAAAGGAGGGAAGGGAGGGCTGGCCGGCCAAGGAGAGGTGCGCCAGGTGTCCTACTCCTACTAGGAGTAGGATTCCCCCAAATCCTAGTCCAACTAGGTTTCCCCAAGTGGGAAGGGAGAGAGAGAGGCGCCTTCTCCTAGTCCTAATAGGACTAGGGAAGGGGGAAGGTGCGACCAGCACTATGGCCCCTTTCTTTCCCACTAAGGCCCATCAAGGCCCATTGACCCCTCGGGAGGTTCCGTAACCCCTGTACTCGGTAAAATTCCCAATTTCACCCGGAGTGATTCCGAGTCCAAACATAGGCTTCCAATATATCAATCTTTATGTCTCGACCATTTCGAGACTCCTCGTCATGTCCGTGATCTCATCCGGACTCAACAACCTTCGTACATCAATATCATATAAACTCATAATAACCGCCATCGAAGCGTTAAGCGTGCGGACCCTACGGGTTCGAGAACTATGTAGACATGACCGAGACACCTCTCGGTCAATAACCAATAGCGGGACCTGGATGCCCATATTGGCTCCTACATATTCTACGAAGATCTTTATCGGTCGATCCGCATAACAACATACGTTGTTCCTTTGTCATCGGTATGTTACTTGCCCGAGATTCGATCGTCGGTATCCAATACCTAGTTCAATCTCGTTCATCGGCAAGTCTCTTTTCTCGTTCCGTAATACATCATCTCACAACTAACACATTTAGTTGCAATGCTTGCAAGGCTTATGTGATGTGCATTACCGAGAGGGCCCAGAGATACCTCTCCGACAATCGGAGTGACAAATCCTAATCTCAAATATGCCAACCCAACATGTACCTTCGGAGACACCTGTAATGTACCTTTATAATCACCCGATTCGTTGTGACGCTTGGTAGCACCCAAAGTGTTCCTCGGGCAAACGGAGTTGCATAATCTCATAGTCATAGGAACATGTATAAGTCATGAAGAAAAGCACTAGCAACAAACTATACGATCAGGTGCTATGCTAATGGAATGGGTCATGTCAATCAGATCATTCAACCAATGATGTGATCCCGTTAATCAAATAACAACTCCTTGTTCATGGTTAGGAAACATAACCATCTTTGATTAATGAGCTAGTCAAGTAGAGGCATACTAGTGACACTCTGTAGGTTTATGTATTCACACATGTATTATGTTTCCGGTTAATACAATTCTAGCATGAATAATAAACATTTATCATGATATAAGGAAATAAATAATAACATTATTATTGCCTCTAGGGCATATTTCCTTGATCTCCCACTTGCACTAGAGTCAATAATCTAGATTACACAAGAATGATTCTAACACCCATGGAGTCTTGGTGCTGATCATGTTTTGCTCGTGGAAGAGGCTTAGTCAACGGTGCGCAACATTCAGATCCGTATGTATCTTGCATATCTCTATGTCTCCCACCGGACCAAATCCGGATGGAGTTGAAGCGTCTTTTGATGTGCTTGGTTCTCTTGTGAAATCTGGATTCCTTTGCCAAGGCAATTGCACCAGATTGTCACAAAAGATTTTCATTGGACCCGATACACTAGGTACAACACCTAGATCGGTTATGAACTCCTTCATCCAGACTCCTTCATTAGCTGCTTCGAAGCAGCTATGTACTCAACTTCACATGTAGATCCCGAACGACGCTTTGTTTGGAACTGCACCAACCGACAGCTCCACCGCTTAATGTAAATACGTATCCGGTTTGCGATTTAGAATCGTCCGGATCAGTGTCAAAGCTTGCGTCGACGTAACCGTTCTGACGAGCTCTTTGTCACCGCCATAAATGAGAAACATATCCTTAGTTCTTCTCAAGTACTTAAGGATGTTCTTGACCGCTGTCCATGATCCACTCTGGATTACTTTGGTACCTGCTGCTAAACTTACAGCAAGGCACACATCAGGTCTGGTACACAGCATTGCATACATGATAGAGCCTATGGCTGAAGCATAGGAACATCTTTCATTTTCTCTCTATCTTCTGCGGTGGTCGGGCATTGAGTCTTACTCAACTTCACACCTTGTAATACCGGCAAGAACCCTTTCTTTGCCTCGATCCATTTTGAACTTTTTCAAAACTTTATCAAGGTATGTGCTTTGTGAAAGTCCTATTAAGCGTCTTGATCTATCTCTATAGATCTTAATGCCCAATATGTAAGCAGCTTCACCGAGGTCTTTCATCGAAAAACTCTTATTCAAGTATCCCTTTATGCTATCCAGAATTCTATATCATTTCCGATCAATAATATGTCATCCACATATAATATCGAAATGCTACAGAGCTCCCACTCACTTTCTTGTAAATACAGGCTTCTCCAAAAGTCTCAGATAAAACCAAATGCTTTGATCACACTATCAAAACGTTTATTCCAACTCCGAGAGGCTTGCACCAGTCCATAAATGGATCGCTGGAGCTTGCACACTTTGTTAGCTTCCTTTGGATCGAAAAAACCTTCTGGTTGCATCATATACAACTCTTCTTCCGTAAATCCATTCAGAATGCAGTTTTAACATCCATTTGCCAAATTTCATAATCATAAAATGCGGCAATTGCTAACATGATTCGGACGGACTTAAGCATCGCTTCGGGTGAGAAGGTCTCATCGTAGTCAATCCCTTGAACTTGTCGAAAACCTTTTGCAACAAGTCGAGCTTTATAGACGATAACATTACCATCAGCGTCAGTCTTCTTCTTGAAGATCCATTTATTCTCAATTGCTTGCCGATCATCGGGCAAGTCAACCAAAGTCCACACTTTGTTCTCATACATGGATCCCATCTCAGATTTCATGGCCTCAAGCCATTTTGTGGAATCTGGGCTCACCATCGCTTCTTCATAGTTCAGAGGTTCATCATGTTCCAAAAATATGACTTCCAAAATAGGATTACCGTACCACTCAGTGCGGATCTTGCTCTGTTGATCTACGAAGTTCAGAGAAACTTGATCTGAAATTTCATGATCATCATCATTAGCTTCCTCCCTATTTGGTGTAGGTGTCACGAAACTGTTTTACGTGATGTACTACTTCTCAATAAGGGAGTAGATACAGATTATCTCATCAAGTTCTACTTTCCTCCCACTCACTTCTTTCGTGAGAAACTCTTTCTCCAAAAAGTTTCGAATTTAGCAACAAAAATCTTGCCTTCGGATCTGTGATAGAAGGTGTACCCAACTGTCTCCTTTGGGTATCCTATGAAGACACATTTCTCCGATTTGGGTTCGAGCTTATCAGGTTGAAGCTTTTTCACATAAGCATCGCAGCCCCAAACTTTCAGAAACGACAACTTTGGTTTCTTGCCAAACCACAGTTCATAAGGCGTCGTCTCAACGGATTTAGATGGTGCCCTATTTAAAGTGAATGTAGCCGTCTCTAAAGCATAACCCCAAAACGATAGCGGTAAATCAGTAAGAGACATCATAGATCGCACCATATCTAATAAAGTACGATTACGACGTTCGGACACACCATTACGTTGTGGTGTTCCAGGTGGCGTAAGTTGCGAAACTATTCCGCATTGTTTCAAATGTAGGCCAAACTCATAACTCAAATATTCTCCTCCACGATCAGATCGTAGAAACTTTATTTTCTTGTTACGATGATTTTCCACTTCACTCTGAAATTCTTTGAACTTTTCAAATGTTTCAGACTTGTGTTTCATTAAGTAGATATACCCATATCTGCTTAAATCATCTGTGAAGGTGAGAAAATAACGATATCCGCCATTTAGCCTCAACATTCATTGGACCACATACATCGATGTATGATTTCCAATAAATCTGTTGCTCTCTCCATAGTTCCGAGAACGGTGTTTTAGTCATCTTGCCCATAAGGCACGGTTCGCAAGTGCCAAGTGATTCATAATCAAGTGACTCCAAAAGTCCATCAAGATGGAGTTTCTTCATGCGCTTTACACCGATATGACCTAAACGGCAAGTGCCACAAATAAGTTGCACCATCATTATCAACTCTGCATCTTTTGGTTTCAACATTATGAATATGTGTATCACTACTATCAAGATTAAGTAAAACAAACCATTCTTCAATGGTGCATGACCATAAAAGATATTATTCATATAAATAGAACAACCATTATTCTCGATTTAAATGAATAACCGTCTCGCATCAAACAAGATCCAGATATAATGTTCATGCTCAACGCTGGTACTAAATAACAATTATTTAGGTCTAATACTAATCCGAAGGTAGATGTAGAGGTAGCGTGCCGATCGCGATCACATCGACTTTGGAACCATTTCCCACGCGCATTGTCACCTCGTCCTTAGCCAATCTTCGCTAATCCGTAGCCCTGTTTGAGTTGCAAATATTAGCAGAACCAGATCAAATACCAGTGCTCTGCGAGTATTAGTAAGGTACACATCAATAACATGTATATCACATATACCTTGTTAACCTTGCCATCCTTCTTATCCGCCAAATACTTGGGGCAGTTCCGCTTCGAAAGGACCAGCCTGCTTGCAATAGAAGCACTCGGCCAGGTTTAGGACCAGACTTGGGTTTCTTCTCTTGATCAGCAACTTGCTTGCCGCTCTTTTGAAGTTTCCTTTTCTTTCCTTTGCCCTTTTCTTGAAACTAGTGGTTTTGTTAACCATCAACACTTGATGCTCCTTTTGATTTCTACCTCCATGCTTTCAGCATTGCGAAGAGCTCGGGCATTGTTTTGGTCATCCCTTGCATATTATAGTTCATCACGAAGCTCTTGTAGCTTGGTGGCGTGATTGGAGAATTCTGTCAATGACGCAATCATCCGGAAGATTAACTCCCAGTTGAATCAAGTGATTGTTATATCCGGACATTACGAGTATATGCTCACCGACAGAACTGTTCTCCTCCATCTTACAGCTATAGAACTTATTGGAGACTTCATATCTCTCAATCCGGGCATTCGCTTGAATATTAACTTCAACTCTGGAACATCTCATATGCTCCATGGTGTTCAAAACGACGTTGAAGTCCCGGTTCTAAGCCGTAAAGCATGGCACAATGAACTATAGAGTAGTCATCGCTTTGCTTTGCGGGACGTTCACAACTTCGGCGCAGCCCTTGCACCAGGCCCGGCACCTAACGGTGCTTCCAGACGTAATTCTTCCGTGCAGCAATAAGGATAATCCTCAAATTACGGACCCAGTCCGTGTAATTGCTGCCATCATCTTTCAACTTTGCTTTCTCAAGGAACGCATTAAAATTCAACGGAACAACAGACGAGCCATCTATCTACACATCATAGACAAGCAAGATACTATCAGTACTAAGTTCATGATAAATTTAAGTTCAATTAATCATATTACTTAAGAACTCCCACTTAGAAAAATATCCTTCAATTCTCTAAGTGATTGCGTGATCCATATCAACTACACCATGACCGATCATCACGTGTGATGGAGTAGTTTCAATGGTGAACATCAATATGTTGATCATATCTACTATATGATTCACGCCGACCTTCGGTCTCCGTGTTCCGAGGTCATATCTTATATGCATAGCTCGTCAAGTATAACCTGAGTATTCTGCGTGTGCAACTGTTTTGCACCGTTGTATTTGAACGTAGAGCCTATCACACCCGATCATCACGTGGTGTCTCAAAGACGAAGAACTTTCGCAACGGTGCATACTCGGGAGAACACTTCTTGATAATTTAGTAAGGGATCATCTTATAATGCTACCGTCAATCAAAGCAAAATAAGATGCATAAAGGATTAACATCACATGCAATCAATATAAGTGATATGATATGGCCATCATCATCTTGTGCTTGTGATCTCCATCTCGAAGCACCGTCATGATCACCATCGTCACCGCGCGACACCTTGATCTCCATCGTAGCATCGTTGTCGTCTCGCCAATCTTATGCTTCTCGACTATCGCTACCGCTTAGTGATAAAGTAAAGCATTACAGTAGCGATTGCATTTCATACAATAAGCGACAACCATATGGCTCCTGCCAGATTGCCGATAACTCGGTTACAAAACATGATCATCTCATACAATAAAATTCAGCATCATGTCTTGACCATATCACATCACAACATGCCCTGCAAAAACAAGTTAGGCGTCCTCTACTTTGTTGTTGCAAATTTTACGTGGCTGCTACGGGCTGAGCAAGAACCGTTCTTACCTCGCATCAAAACCACAACGATACTTCGTCAAATAGACTCCGTTTAACCTTCTCAAGGACCGGGCGTAGCCACACTCGATTCAACTAAAGTGAGAGAGACAGACACCGCGGTCACCTTTAAGCAACGAGTGCTCGGGCGGTGAAACCAGTCTCGCGTAAGCGTCTGGCGTAATGTCGGTCCGGCCGCTTCATCTCACAATACCGCTGGACCAAAGTATGACATGCTTGGTAGGCAGTATGACTTGTATCGCCCACAACTCACTTGTGTTCTACTCGTGCACATGACATCAACGCATAAAACCAGGCTCGGATGCCACTGTTGGGGAACGTAGTAATTTCAAAAATTTTCCTACGATCACGCAAGATCATGGTGATGCATAGCAACGAGATGAGAGTGTTGTCTACGTACCCTCGTAGACCAGCAACGGAAGCGTTGACGCAACGTAGAGGAAGTAGTCGTACTTCTTCCCGATCCAACCGATCCAAGTACCGAACGTACGGCACCTCCGAGTTCTGCACACGTTCAGCTCGATGACGTCCCTCGAACTCCGATCCAGCCGAGTGTTGAGGAGAGTTTCACAAGACGACGGCGTGGTGACGATGATGATGTTCCACCGGCGCAGGGCTTCGCCTAAGCTCCGCAACGGTATATTCGAGGTGTAGTTTAGTGGAAGGGGGCACCGCACACGGCTAAGGAACGATCTCAATGATCAACTTGTGTGTCATGGGGTGCCCCTGCCCTGTATATAAAGGAGGGAAGGGAGGGCTGGCCGCCAAGGAGAGGTGCGCCAGGGGTGTCCTACTCCTACTAGGAGTAGGATTCCCCCAAATCCTAGTCCAACTAGGTTTCCCCAAGTGGGAAGGGAGAGAGAGGGCGCCTTCTCCTAGTCCTAATAGGACTAGGGAAGGGGGGAAGGTGCGGCCAGCACTATGGCCCCCTTTTCTCTTTCCCACTAAGGCCCATCAAGGCCCATTGACCCCTCGGGAGGTTCCGGTAACCCCCCGGTACTCCGGTAAAATTCCCAATTTCACCCGGAGTGATTCCGGAGTCCAAACATAGGCTTCCAATATATCAATCTTTATGTCTCGACCATTTCGAGACTCCTCGTCATGTCCGTGATCTCATCCGGGACTCCGAACAACCTTCGGTACATCAATATCATATAAACTCATAATAATTGTCATCGAAACGTTAAGCGTGCGGACCCTACGGGTTCGAGAACTATGTAGACATGACCGAGACACCTCTCTGGTCAATAACCAATAGCAGGACCTGGATGCCCATATTGGCTCCTACATATTCTACGAAGATCTTTATCGGTCAGCCCGCATAACAACATACGTTGTTCCCTTTGTCATCGGTATGTTACTTGCCCGAGATTCGATCGTCGGTATCCAATACCTAGTTCAATCTCGTTACTGGCAAGTCTCTTTTCTCGTTCCGTAATACATCATCTCACAACTAACACATTTAGTTGCAATGCTTGCAAGGCTTATGTGATGTGCATTACCGAGAGGGCCCAGAGATACCTCTCCGACAATCGGAGGACAAATCCTAATCTCAAATATGCCAACCCAACATGTACCTTCGGAGACACCTGTAATGTACCTTTATAATCACCCGATTCGTTGTGACGTTTGGTAGCACCCAAAGTGTTCCTCGGCAAACGGAGTTGCATAATCTCATAGTCATAGGAACATGTATAAGTCATGAAGAAAAGCACTAGCAACAAACTATACGATCAGGTGCTATGCTAATGGAATGGGTCATGTCAATCAGATCATTCAACCAATGATGTGATCCCGTTAATCAAATAACAACTCCTTGTTCATGGTTAGGAAACATAACCATCTTTGATTAATGAGCTAGTCAAGTAGAGGCATACTAGTGACACTCTGTAGGTTTATGTATTCACACATGTATTATGTTTCCGGTTAATACAATTCTAGCATGAATAATAAACATTTATCATGATATAAGGAAATAAATAATAACATTATTATTGCCTCTAGGGCATATTTCCTTCAGATGCCCCCTCCGCAGAGCTCCGGAACAGGCCCCAAGATGGGATCTCGTGGATACAGGAAGTTGCGGCGGTGGAATTAGGTTTTTTTGCTCCTCTTCTGATTTGTTGTGGGTACGTAGGTATATATAGGAGGAAGGAGTACGTCGGTGGAGCGTCAGGGGGCCCACGAGGCAGGGGGCGCGCCCAGGGGGGCGCCCTCCACCCTCGTGACCGCCTCTGGCACTTCTTGGAGTAGGGTCCAAGTCTCCTGGATCACGTTCGGTGAGAAGATCACGTTCCCGAAGGTTTCATTCCGTTTGGACTCCGTTTGATATTCCGTTTCTTCGAAACACTGAAATAGGCAAAAAAAACAGCAATTCTGGGTCGAGCCTCCGGTTAATAGGTTAGTCCCAAAAGTAATATAAAAGTGGAAAATAAAGCCCATTATAGTCCAAAACAATAGATAAAGTAGCATGGAGCAATCAAAAATTATAGATACGTTGGAGACGTATCAGGCATCATCTAAGCTTAATTAGTGCTCGTCCTCGAGTAGGTAAATGATAAAAAGAGAATTTTTGGTGCGGAGTGATACTTTGGCATAATTTCAATGTAAATCTTCTTAATTGTGATAGGAATATTCAGATCCGAAAGATTCAAGACAAAAGTTCATATTGACATAAAAATAATAATACTTCAAGCATACTAATCAAAATAATTATGTCATCTCAAAATAACATGGCCAAAGAAAGTTCATCCTACAAAATCATATAGTTAGGCTATGCTTCATTTTCGTCACACAAAGATGTTCCCAACTTCTATACCCCCGATGACAAGCCAAGCAATTGTTTCATACTTAAATAGTCTCAAACTTTTTCAACCTTCACGCAATACATGAGCGTGAGCCATGGATATAGCACTATGGGTGGAATAGAATATGATGATGGGGATTGTGTGGAGAAGACAAAAAAGGAGAAAGTCTCACATTGACGAGGATAATCAACGGGCTATGGAGATGCCCATCAATTGATGTCAACATGAGGAGTAGGGATTGCCATGCAATGGATACACTAGAGCTATGAATGCTCAACAAAAGGAAACTAGTGGGTGTGCATCCAACTTGCTTGCTCATGAAGACCTAGGGCATTTGAGGAAGCCCATCGTAGGAATATACAAGCCAAGTTCTATAATGAAAAATTCCCACTAGTATGAAAAAAGACAACTTATGAGACTCACTATATGAAAAACATGGTGCTACTTTGAAGAACAATATATGAGACTCACTACATGAAGAACAAGGTGCTACTTTGAAGCAAAAAATATGAGACTTACTACATGAAGAACATGGTGCTACTTTGAAGCAGAAGTGTGGAAAAAGGATAGTAGCATTGCCCTTTTCTTTTCTCTTTTTTTGGGCCTTTTTTTTGGCCTTTCTCTCTCTCTCTTTTTTGGGAAATGCTCTAATAATGATGATCATCAAACTTCTATTGATTACAACATAAAGATTACAACTCGAAACTAGAACAAGGTATGACTCTATATGAATGCCTCCGGCAGTGTACCGGGATAGTGCAATGAATCAAGAGTGACATGTATGAAAATAATGCATGGTGGCTTTGCCACAAATACGATGTCAACTACATGATCATGCAATGGCAATATGACAAAAGTAAGGTATGTCATGATGATGATGAACGGAACGGTGGAAAGTTGCATGGCAATATATCTCGGAATGGATGGAAATGCCATAATAGGTAGGTATGGTGGCTGTTTTGAGGAAGATATAGGGAGGTTTATGTGTGATAGAGTGTATCATATCACGGGGTTTGGATGCACCGGCGAAGTTTGCACCAACTCTCAATGTGAGAAATGGCAATGCACGGTACTGAAGAGGCTAGCAATGGCGGAAAGGTAAAAGTGCGTATAATCCATGGACTCAACATTAGTCAAAAGAACTCATATACTTATTGCAAAAATTTAGAAGTCATCAAAAATCAAGTACTACACGCATGCTCCTAGGGGGATAGATTGGTAGGAAAAGACCATCGCTCGTCCCCGACCGCCACTCATAAGGATGCACAAGCCAGGTACACTTCATGTTTCAAATTTGTTACATAACTTTAACCATACTTGCATGCTACGGGATTTGCTAACTTCAACACAAGCATTTCTCAAATTCACAACTACTCAACTAGCATGACTTTGATATTATCACCTCCATATCTCAAAACAATTATCAAGCATCAAACTTATCTTAGTATTCAACGCACTCAAAAGAAAGTTTCACATATCTTGAATACCAAGTATATTAACATTAAGCAAATTACCATGCTATTAACGACTCTCAAAATAATCTAAGTGAAGCATGAGAGATCAACTTTCTTTATAACAAATCCACCACCGTGCTCTAAAATATATAAGTGAAGTCCTAGAGCAAAAATTATCACGCTCAAAAAGATATAAGTGAAGCACTATGAGCAAATTATCAAGCTCAAAAGATATAAGTGAAGCACATAGAGTATTCTATCAAATTTCAATTCATGTATGGCTCTCTCAAAAGGTGTGTACAGAAAGGATGATTGTGGTAATCTAACAAGCAAAGACTCAAATAATACAAGACGCTCCAAGCAAAACACATATCATGTTGGTGAATAAAAATATAGCTCCAAGTAAATTACCGATGGAAGTAGACGAAAGAGGGGATGCCTTCCAGGGCATCCCCAAGCTTTGACTTTTTGGTGTCCTTGGATTATCTTGGGGGTGCCATGGGCATCCCCAAGCCTAGGCTCTTGCCACTCCTTGTTCCATAATCCATCAAAAGAATTCACCCAAAACTTGAAAACTTCACAACACAAAACTCAATAGAAATCTCGTGAGCTCCGTTAGAGAAAGAAAACAAAAGACTACTTTAAGGTAGTGTAATGAACTCATTCTTTATTTATATTGGTGTTAAACCTACTGTATTCCAACTTCTCTATGGATTATAAACTATTTTACTAACTATAGATTCATCAAAATAAGCAAACAACACACAAAACAGAATCTGTCAAAAACAGAACAGTCTGTAGTAATCTGTAACTAACGCAAACTTCTGGAATCCAAAAAATTCTACAAAAATTAGACGACCTGGAATTTTTTTTTATTGATCAGCGGCAATTAGAATCAGTATTTTATCATGTTCTGGTGATTTTTAACAATTCGGGCACTAAGCACAAAGATTCTGGAAATTACAGCAAGATCAAATAACTATCATCCAAGAAGATTCAATAGGTTCAACTTGGCACTAACACTAATTAAAAAATAAAACCACATCTAAACAGAGGCTAGATGGATTATTTATTCCTAAACAGAAGCAAAAACTAAAAACTAAAAATAAAATTGGGTTGCATCCCAACAAGCGCTATCGTTTAACGCCCCTAGCTAGGCATAAAAGCAAGGATAGATCTAGGTATTGCCATCTTTGGTTTTCAATTTTTTAGCGGAGTCATGCTCGAATCCGGGGGGTTCTTTACGCTTCCCTTCATACTCGGAAATTTTTAGATCTAAAGAATCCAACCGCTTATTACAAAGAGTAATCAACATATTCATGTGGTGAAGATTTCTGCTAACACTTTTAAGAGGCTCAAGAGACTTTTGTAAAAATTTTGTTACTTCGCAAATCTTCTCAAACACTTGGGTTTCTTCCTGGGTAGGATGAGATCCTCCCTTTTTGGGTAGTGTTCCCACTATTCCCTCTATAATTTCATGCGCAATACTGGGATCAATCTCAATGAAATTTCCCTTGGCAATGCAATTCAAGAGTTGTCTATGCGTCATATTTAACCCAACATAAAAGTTGCGAAGAAGAATTCTAAAGTTCACCTCTAGGGTACACTAACGATAAGATTCCATCATCCTATACCAAGCATATTTTAAGTTTTCCCCTTGCCTTTGCTTGAAGTGAAGAACTTCAAACTCGGGAGACATAGGAGCGGATAAGGAACTAGTCATGATGACAAGTAAGCAAACTAACACACGAGCAAACAAAAGGGCAACGGGAAAAAGGAGGAGCAGATTGGGAAAGAGAGGGCAAATAAAACGTCAAGGGTGAAGTGGGGGAGAGGAAAACGAGAGGCAAATGGAAAATAATGTAATGCGAGAGATAGGGATTGTGATGGGTACTTGGTATGTTGACTTTTACATAGACCTCCCCGGCAACGGCGCCATAAAATCCTTCTTGCTACGTCTTGAGCTTGCGTTGGTTTTCCCCGAAGAGGAGAGGATGATGCATCACAGTAGCGTAAGTATTTCCCTCAGTTTTTGAGAACCAAGGTATCAATCCAGTAGGAGGCCACGCGCAAGTCCCTCGTACCTGCACAAAACGATAGATACTCGCAACCAACGCGATTAGGGGTTGTCAATCCCTTCACGATCACTTACGAGAGTGAGATCTGATAGAGATAATATTTTTGGTATTTTTGGTATAAAGATGCAAAGTGAAAAGTAAAAGCAAAGCAAGTAAATAAAGTGATGGAGATTGATATGATGAGAATAGACCCGGGGGCCATAGGTTTCACTAGTGGCTTCTCTCAAGAGCATAGATATTCTACGGTGGGTGAACAAATTACTGTTGAGCACTTGACAGAATTGAGCATAGTTATGAGTATATCTAGGCAATGATCATGTATATAGGAATCACGTCCAAGACAAGTAGACCGAAACGATTCTGCATCTACTACTATTACTCCACTCATCGACCGCTATCCAACATGCGTCTAGAGTATTAAGTTAAAAACAGAGTAACGCCTTAAGCAAGATGACATGATGTAGAGGAATAAATTCATGCAATATGATAAATACCCCATCTTGTTATCCTCGATGGCAACAATACAATACGTGCCTTGCAACCCCTTCTGTCACTGGGTAAGGACACCGCAAGATTGAACCCAAAGCTAAGGACTTCTCCCATTGCAAGAACTACCAATCTAGTTGGCCAAACCAAACGGATAATTCGAAGAGACTTGCAAAGATAACTCAATCATACATACAAGAATTCAGAGAAGAATCAAATATTTTTCATAGATAAGCTAGATCATAAACCCACAATTCATCGGTCTCAACAAACACACCGCAAAAAGAAGATTACATCAAATAGATCTCCACGAGAGAGGGGGAGAACATTGTATTGAGATCCAAAAAGAGAGAAGAAGCCATCTAGCTACTAGCTATGGACCCGAAGGTCTGAAGTAAACTACTCACACTTCATCGGAGGGCTATGGTGTTGATGTAGAAGCCCTCCGTGGTGGATGCCCCCTCGTGAGCTCCTAATAGGCCCCAAGATGGGATCTCGTGGATACAGGAAGTTCGGCGGTGGAATTAGGTTTTGGCTCCTCTTACGATCTGTTGGGGATCGTGAGGTATATATAGGAGGAAGGAGTGCGTCGGTGGGCGTCGGGGGCCCACGAGGCAGGGCGCGCCTGGGGGGCCTCCACCCTCGTGACCACCTCTAGCACTTCTTGGAGTAGGGTCCAAGTCTCTGGATCACGTTCGATGAGAAGATCACATTCGAAGGTTTCATTCCGTTTGGACTCCGTTTGATATTCCGTTTCTTGAAACACCAAAATAGGCAAAAAAACAGCAATTCAGGCTGGGCCTCCGGTTAATAGGTTAGTCCCAAAAGTAATATAAAATTGGAAAATAAAGCCCATTATAGTCCAAAACAATAGATAAAGTAGCATGGAGCAATCAAAAATTATAGATACGTTGGAGACGTATCAACCCTCTCGCCTCCAAGTTCGTGACCACTGAGCTACTCCTATGATCTTCCCCATCCCGTCTTGCGGCGTGCATCGCAGGTCGGGACAGTAGGCCTCCGAAACCGCACCTCTTTGAGTCCTGTACGGGAGAAGGGTGATAAGGTTTTTGGGGAGCGCTCTGCGCGACTACTGACTCCTTCGTCACGGACGCCCCGGACTCCGACGACTGCTTCCCCGACGACGACTTCTTCCCCAACGTCGACAACCTCCTCGACGACATGGCTGGCGAGGAGACCAACCCCAAGTTGAGTTCTTCTGCTGCCACTGTCTCGTATGTGTTATTCTTTCTGTTAGATGTCTTGCCACAGTTTCTTGTACTAGTATTTGCCCTACATATGTTAGGTTCCACTTCATATATGCAACTTCCTCTACTGTGTGCTCTAGATATGTTAGGCTACAGTTCATATATGCAGATGATATTTACCTTGTCTCTGTTAGAACACATGACTTTGTTTATGTCCACTATATTAGTCATGCTTTATCTAGTATTTTTTTTAATAAAATCATTTGGTAAATTGCTCATATTTTCAACAATCCAAAAACCTTATTATAGGCAATTTACACCAAGTGGTTTTGCTGCTTCCATGAGACCTCCTATGTTTGAGGGTATCCACTATAAGAGGTGGCGCGTGAGAGAAATCTTATGGTTTCAAACCATGATTTGCTATGATGCCACTCTTGGCAAAACTAAAGGGGAGTATGATGCCCAACAGGAATAAGCTTTTCAGAAAATGGATACTCTGTTTAAGGCTGCTCTCTTGAGTGTTCTTGGTGAGAACATAGTTGATGCTTATGCGTCAATTGATAATGGAAAAGATATGTGGGATGCACTCGAGGCCAAGTTTGGGGTCTCAGATGTTGGCACTGAGTTGTACATCATGGAGCAATTCTATGATTACAGGATGACTGAAGAGCGCTCCGTGGTTGAGCAGGCTCATGAGATACAATCATTTGCTAGAGAACTTGAGCACTTCAACTGTATTCTACCGGACAAGTTTATTGCCGGAGGTATCATCACTAAGCTTCCTCCCACGTGGAGGAACTTTGCTACCTTACTGAAGCTTAAGAGGCAGGAGTTTTCCGTTCAGGATCTCAATGGTACTCTTGATGTGGAAGAAAAGGCGAGAGCAAAGGACATAAATGCTCGAGGTATTGATGGAGTATCTAGTGCTAATCTGGTACAGAAGAAGAACTTCCAGCCCCACCAGTTCAATAACAAGGGCAAGTTTGATGGTAAAGCAAAGTTTGATGGGAAGAACAAGGCTGTACAGCACACCAACTTCAAGAAGAAGAATGACAAGAAGAAAGGTGTTTTTCATGTGTGTGGAGACCCTGATCATTGGGCTCCTAGTTGCCCTAATCGCTATGACAAGCGTCATCTTGGGAAAGGCGGCAAGACCGCTAATGTTGTCATTGGAGACACTGACTGAAGGATGCTGGGTATGGTATATTTCCCACTATTCTTTCAGTATGTCATTCTCCTGATTGGTTAATTGACACGGGTGCTAATGTGCATGTATGCGGTGATATTTCCATGTTTTCGTCTTATCAGACCGCAGGCACTTCCACCGTGCTGATGGGCAACGGTTCAAGTGCTTCTGTTCATGGTGTTGGCATGGTCGATCTGTAGTTTACTTCGGGGAACATCGTGCGGCTGAAGAACGTGCATTATGTCCCCTCCGTCAATAAAAATCTTGTTAGCGGATCTCTTCTGTGTAGAGATGGCTACAAGCTTGTCTTTGAGTCGAATAAATTTGTAATATCCAAGTATGGAACCGTTGTTGGTAAAGGCTATGAGTCAGGAGGCCTGTTTCGTTTATCCTTGTCGGACATTTGAATAAAGTTGTTAATCATGTTTGCAATAATAGTGAATCAAATGTGTGGCATTCACGTCTTTGTCATGTTAACTTTGGTTGCATGTCACGATTAGCGAAGTTGAACTTAATACCTAGTTTCACCACCATCAAGGGATCTAAGTGTCAAGTGTGTGTGCAAGCTAAGCAACCTCGTAAGTCTCATACGACTGCGGAAACGATCTTGCACCACTAGAGCTCATACATTCAGATCTTTGTGGAATGAATGGTGTGTTGACAAAAGGTGGAAAGAAATATTTTATGACGTTAATTGACGACTCCACTAGGTACTGCCATGTGTATCTTCTGAAATATAAGGATGGGGCTTTGAACTTTTTCAAAATCTATAAAGCTGAAGTGGAAAACCAACTTGATCGAAAAATCAAGAGGCTTAGGTCCGACCGTGGTGGAGAGTATTTTTCCAATGAATTTGATGCTTTTTGTGCGGAACATGGTATAATCCATGAGAGGAAGCCTCCCTATTCACCTCAGTCAAACGGGGTAGCCGAAAGAAAGAACCGTACTCTAACTAATTTGGTTAACGCCATGTTAGACACATCGGGTCTCTCCAAGGCATGGTGGGGGAGGCGATATTGACAGCATGTCATGTCCTAAACCGAGTTCCCACAAAGAACAAAGAGATAAATCCATTCGAGGAATGGGAGAAGAAAAGGTTAAAGCTCTCTTATCTACGAATCTGGGGTTGTTTGGCGAAAGTCAATGTGCCAATTCCAAAGAAGTGCAAGCTTGGACCAAAGATTGTGGATTGTGTTTTCCTGGGATATGCTTTTCATAGCATTGGTTATAGATTCTTGGTTGTAAAATCTGAGGTACCTGACATGCATGTTGGTACGATCATGGATTCGAATGATGCGACTTTCTTTGAAGATATCTTTCCCATGAAGGATATGGCTACCTCATCTAATCAGGAGATACCTAGTTCATTGAATCAGGAACCAGTTACAATTACTGAACCTGCCATTTCGATGGAACACTATGGAAATCCTGTGGAGGAGAACAATGAAGTTCCTACTAGGAGCAAGATGCAGAGGACTGCGAAGTCCTTTGGTGATGATTTTCTTGTGTATCTCATAGATGACACTCCCAGTTCTATTTCAGAGGCCTATGCATATGAAGATGCTGACTACTGGAAGGAAGCGGTTCGTACTGAGATGGATTCCATCTTGGCGAATGAAACTTGGGAGATAACTGATCGTCCTTATGGGTGCAAACCTATAGGATGCAAATGGGTATTCAATAAGAAGCTTAGGCCTGATGGTACTATTGAAAAGTATAAGGCTCGGCTCGTGGCTAAGGGTTATACCCAAAAGGAAGGTGAAGAATTCTTTGATACTTACTCACCTGTGGCTCGACTGCCCACTATTCGAGTTCTACTTTCACTAGCTGCCTCACATGGTCTTCTCGTTCATCAAATGGATGTTAAGAATGCTTTCCTAAATGGAGAGTCGGACGAGGAAATTTATATGGAACAACCAGCTGGGTTTTTACTAGATGGTCAGGAAGGAAAAGTGTGCAAGTTGCTGAAGTCTTTGTATGGACTCAAGAAAACACCCAAACAGTGGCATGAGAAGTTTGAAAGAACTTTAACAACTGCAGGCTTTGTTGTGAACGATGCTGACAAATATGTGTATTATCGCCATGGTGGGAGCGAGGGAGTTATCCTTTGCTTGTATGTTGATGACATACTGATTTTCGGAACAAATCTGAATGTTATTAAGCAGGTCAAGGATTTCCTATCTCGTTCTTTTGAGATGAAGGATTTAGGAGTGGCTAATGTCATTCTGAACATCAAGTTGTTGCGAGACGATGATGGTGGGATTACATTGCTTCAATCTCACTATGTGGAAAAGATCTTGAGTCGCTTTGGCTATAGTGACCGCAAGCCTTCTCCAACACCATATGATCCCAGCGTGCTACTTCAAAAGAATCAAAGAATTGCTAGAGACCAATTGAAATATTCTCAGATTATTGGCTCACTTATGTATTTAACCAGTACTACAAGACCTGACATCTCTTTTGCTGTTAGCAAACTGAGCCGGTTTTTCTCAAAACCAGAGATGTGCATTGAAAGCTCTAGAGAGTTTTGCCTTATTTGAAAACCATTGCAAATTATGGATTTCACTACACCGGGCACCCAAAGGTGCTTGAAGGGTATAGTGACTCAAACTGGATCTCGAGATGCTGATCAGATAAAGGCCACGAGCGGATATGTATTCACTCATGGAGGTGGCGCTGTTTCTTGGAAGTCTCGCAAGCAGACCATCTTAACGAGGTGAACAATAGAAGAAGAACTCACAGCACTAGATACAGCTACGGTCGAAGCAGATTGGCTTCGTCGTCTCTTGAATGACTTGCCTGTTGTTGTGAAACCTGTACCGGGTATCCTTATGAACTGCGACAATCAAACTGTGATGACGAAAGTGAGAAGCTCAAAGGATAACATGAAGTCATCAAGACACGTTCAGAGAAGGTTAAAGTCTGTCAGAAAATGAGAAACTCCGGAGTTATTGCATTGGATTATATCCAAACGTCTAAAAATCTGGCAGATCCTTTTACTAAGGGTCTATCACGTAATGTGATAGATAATGCATCGAGGGAGATGGGTATGAGACCCACAATATGAGTTGTTCACAGTGGTAACCTATTCTTTGTGATCGGAGATCCCGTGAATTAGATGTGGAAGACAAACTGTTGGTCAACTGAGAGGAGAGTATCCTTACTATTAACAATACCACTCCATGAAGATGCAATACTCTCCTAATATGCATGGCAAGTTGATGTATATCTTAATGTGTTCTAAGTGGCTCTTTTAAGTAGAGATGTTGTCCTGCAGAACATCTTTTGAAGAACACAGCTATATGAGTCTGATTGTTAAAAGTCGCAATCTATGAGAGTAGGGTTCTCTCTAGTAAACTCATGAAAGGTCACGGAGTATGACGCATAAGCTCCACCCGCGGGGAAGACCCGCGGTAGCCTAGTATCAGTCAAGGCTTTGTGTGAAGCTAGATTCGCAAAAAACTTGCAGTTCAAGGCCCAGTCCACTGTTCAAGTTGCCTACTAGTGTAGCATAGAGTTCTTGGTAGAAGTTCAACTTAACAGTCTCCACTGCAATACCGGTATATAAAATAGTGTTTTGGAACCAAAGGCAAATTTATGTGTGCCTCTGGGATCTGGTGGGGGATTGCTGGAATTTAGTCTATTTTGGGATAGCCCAATAACTATTTCAGAAATTCCTAAATAAATCCTATAGGCCCATTTAGCCCATTTGTGCAAGGCAAGGGTGTTGGGGAACGTAGCAGAAATTCAAAATTTTCTACGCATCACCAAGATCAATCTACGGAGATTCTAGCAACAAGAGAGGGAGATGATGAGCATCTTCATACCCTTGAAGATCGCTAAGCGGAAGCGTTACAAGGACGCGGATGAAGGAGTCGTACTCGCAGCGATTCAGATCGCGGTTGATTCCGATCTAAGCACCGAACAACGGTGCCTCCGCGTTCAACACACGTACAGCTCGGGGACGTCTCCACCTTCTTGATCCAGCAAGGGGAGAGGAGAAGTTGAGGGAGAACTCCGACAGCATGACGCCATGGTGGTGATGGAGCTCGTGGTTCTCCGGCAGGGCTTCGCCAAGCACTACGGAGGAGGAGGAGGTGTTGGAGGAGGGAGAGGGTTGCGCCAGGGGAAGGGTGCAGCTGCCCTCTCTCTCTCTCTCTCACTATATATAGGGGGAAGGGAGGAGGGGGAGGCGCCCTAGGGTTCCCTAGGGGAGGGGCGGCGGCCATAGGGGAAACCCTAGATGGGTTTTAGCGCCCCCACCCCCTAGGAAACTTGCTCCCCAAGCCGGGAGGGGTGGTGCCCCCACCTCTCCAGGTTACGTGAGATGGGGTGGGAGGGGCGCTCAGCCCCTTAGTGGGCTGATGTGCCCTCTCCCCTTGGCCCATAAGGCCCCCCAAAGCATGCCGGGGCCTCCGAAACCCCTTTCGGACGCGCTGGTCATCACCTGGTACCCCCGGAACAATTCCGGACTCCAATACCCTTCGTCCAATATACCGATCTTCACCTCCGGACCATTCCGGAGCTCCTCGTCATGTCCGGGATCTCATCAGGGACTCCGAACAACCTTCAGTAACCACATACTATTTCCGATAACAACTCTAGCGTCACCGAACCTTAAGTGTGTAGACCCTATGGGTTCGGGAACCATGCAGACATGACCGAGACATTCTCTGGTCAATAACCAACAGCGGGATCTGGATACCCATGTTGGCTCCCACATGTTCCACGATGATCTCATCGGATGAACCACGATGTCAAGGATTCAAGCAATCCCGTATACAATTCCCTTTGTCTATCGGTATTGTACTTGCCCGAGATTCGATCGTCGGTATCCCTATACCTTGTTCAATCTCGTTACCGGCAAGTCTCTTTACTCGTTCCGCAACACATCATCCCGTGATCAACCCCTTGGTCACAATGTGCACATTATGATGATGTCCTACCGAGTGGGCCCAGAGATACCTCTCCGTCACACGGAGTGACAAATCCCAGTCTTGATTCGTGCCGACCCAATAGACACTTTCGGAGATACCCGTAGTGCACCTTTATAGCCACCCGATTCGTTGTGGCGTTTGGTACACCCAAAGCATTCCTACGGTATCCGGAGTTGCACAATCTCATGGTCTAAGGAAATGATACTTGACATTAGAAAAGCTTTAGCATCTGAACTACACGATCTTTGTGCTAGGCTTAGGATTGGTATTGTCCATCACATCATTCTCCTAATGATGTGATCCCATTATCAACGACATCCAATGTCCATGGTCAGGAAACCGTAACCATCTATTGATCAACGAGCTAGTCAACTAGAGGCTTACTAGGGACATGGTGTTGTCTATGTACCCACACATGTATCTGAGTTTCCTATCAATACAATTATAGCATGGATAATAAACGATTATCATGAACAAGGAAATATAATAATAATAACTAATTTATTATTGCCTCTAGGGCATATTTCCAACAGTCTCCCTCTTGCACTAGAGTCAATATTCTAGTTCACATCGCCATGTGATTAACGCTCACATGTCACATCGCCATGTGACCAACATCCAAAGAGTTTACTAGTGTCACTAAACTAGTTCACATCATCATGTGATTAACACTCAATGAGTTCTGGGGTTTGATCATGTTTTGCTTGTGAGAGAGGTTTTAGTCAACTGGTTTGCAACATTCAGATCCGTATGTACTTCGCAAATCTCTAGGTCATATTGTAAATGCTGCTTCCACGCTCCACTTGGAGCTATTCCAAATGGTTGCTCCACTATACGTCCGATTTGCTACTCAGAGTCATTCGGATAGGTGTTAAAGCTTGCATCGACGTAACCCTTTACGCCAAACTCTTTATCACCTCCATAATCGAGAAACATGTCCTTATTTACTCCAAGGACAATTTTGACCACTGTCCAATGATCCATTCTTGGATCACTCTTGTACCCCCTTGCCAGACATATGGCAAGGCACACTTCCGGTGCGGTACACAACATAGCATACTATAGAGCCTACGTCTGAAGCATAGCAGACGACCTTCGTCCTTTCTCTCTCTTCTGCCGTGGTCGAGCTTTAAGTCTTAACTTCATACCTTACAACTCAGGAAAGAACTCCTTCTTTGACTGATCCATCTTGAACTCCTTCAAGATCATGTCAAGGTATGTGCTCATTTGAAAGTACCATTTAGCGTTTTTGATCTATCCTCATAGATCTTGATGCTCAATGCTCAAGCAGCTTAATCCAGGTTTTCTATTGAAAAACACTTTTCAAATAACCCTATATGCTTTCCAGAAATTCTACATCATTTCTGATCAACAATATGTCAACAACATATAATCATCAGAAATTCTATAGTGCTCCCACTCACTTCTTTGGAAATACAAGTTTCTCATAAACTTTGTATAAACGCAAAATCTTTGATCATCTCATCAAAGCGTATATTCCAACTCCGAGATGCTTACTCCAGTCCTTAGAAGGACTGCTGGAGCTTTGGACACTTGTTAGCATCTTTCGGGATTGATAAAACCTTCTGGTTGTATCACACACAACCTTTCCTCAAGAATATCGTCGAGGAAACAATGTTTTGCCATCCTATCTGCAAGATTTCATAAATCATGCAGTAATTGATATATAATTCCAACAGACTCTTAGCATCGCTACGAATGAGAAAGTCTCATCGCAGTCAACTCCTTGAACTTGTCGGAAAACATCTTAACGACAAGTTGAGCTTTCTTAATGGTGACACTTACCATCATTGTCCGTCTTCTTCTAAAATCCATCTGTACCCAACAGCCTTTACGACCATCAAGTAGTTCTTCCAAAGTCTACACTTTGTTTTCATACATGGATCCTCTCTTTGATTTTATGGCCTCAAGCCATTTGTCGGAATCCGGGCCCACCATCGCTTCTCCATAGCTCGTAGGTTCAACATGACCTTCAAGACATGATTATTGTACCATTCTGAAGTAGTACGCATCCTTGTCACCCTACGAGGTTCGGTAGTGACTTGATCCGAAGTTTCATGATCACTATCATCAACTTCCACTTCAATTGGTGTAGGTGCCACAGGAAAAACTTCTTGTGCCCTGCTACACACTGGTTGAAGTGATGGTTCAATAACCTTATCAAGTCTCCACCATCCCCCCCACTCAATTCTTTCGAGAGAAACTTTTCCTCGAGAAAGGACCCGTTTCTAGAAACAATTACTTTTTCTTCTGGATCTGAGATAGGAGGTATACCCAACCATTTTGGGTATCCTATGAAGATGCATTTATCTGTTTTGGGTTCGAGCTTGTTACGATGAAACTTTTTCACATAAGCGTCACAGCCCCAAACTTTCAAGAAACGACAGCTTAGGTTTCTCTAAACCATAGTTCATACGGTGTCATCTAAACGGAATTACGTGGTGCCCTATTTAAAGTGAATGTGGTTGTCTCTAATGCCTAACCCATGAACGATAGTGGTAATTCGATAAGAGACATCATGGTATGCCCCATATCCAATAGGGTGCATCTATGATGTTCGGACACACCATCACACTACGGTGTTCCAGGCAGTGTTAGTTGTGAAACAATTTCCACAATGTCTCAATTGTGTACCAAACTCGCAACTCAGATATCCATCTCTATGGTCACATCATAGGCATTTTATCCTCTTGTCACGAAGATCTTCAACTTCACTCTGAAATTACTTGAACCTTTCAATAATTCAGTCTTGTGTTTCATCAAGTAAATATACTCAACATCTACTCAAATCATCGTGAAGTAAGAACATAACGATATTCATTTGCATGCCTCGGCACTCATTGGACTTTACACATCAAAATGTGTTACTTCCAACAAGTTGCTATCTTGTTCCATCTTCTTTGAAAACGAGGCTTTTCAATCATCTTGCCCATGTGGTATGATTTGCATATCTCAAGTGATTCAAAATCAAGTGAGTCCAAACGATCCATCTGCATGGATTTTCTTCATGCGTATACACCAATAGACATGGTTCGCATGTCTCAAACTTTAAAAACGAGTGAGTCAAAGATCCATCAACATGGAGCTTCTTCATACGTTCTATACCAATATGACTTACATGGCGATTGCCACAAGTAGGTGGTACTATCATTACTATCTTATATCTTTTGGCATGAACATGTGTATCACTACGATCGAGATTCAATAAACCATTCCTTTTAGGTGCAAGACCATTGAAGGTATTATTCAAATAAACAGAGTAACCATTATTCTCCTTAAATGAATAACCGTATTGCGATAGACATAATCCAATCATGTCTATGTTCAACGCAAACACCAAATAACCATTATTTAGGTTTCACACCAATCTCGATGGTAGAGGGAGCGTGCGATGCTTGATCACATCAACCTTGGAAACACTTCCAACATATATCGTCAGCTCACCTTTAAATAGTCTCTGTTTATTCCGTAGCTTTTATTTCGAGTTACTAACACTTAGCAACCGAACCGGTATCTAATACCCTGGTGCTACTAGGAGTACTAGTAAAGTACACATTAACATAATGCATATCCAATATACATCTATCGACCTTGCCAGCCTTCTCATCTACCAAGTATCTAGGGTAGTTCTGCTTGAAAGTCCGTTCCTCATTACAGAAGCACTTAGTCTCGGGTTTGGGTTCAACCCTGGGTTTCTTCACTGGAGCACCAACTGATTTGCCGTTTCATGAAGTACCCCTTCTCGCCCTTGCCCTTCTTGAAACTAGGGGTTTCATTAACCATCAACAATTGATGCTCCTTCTTGATTTCTACATTCGCGGTGTCGAACATTGCGAATAGCTCAAGGATCATCATATCTATCCCTGTTATGTTATAGTTCATCACGAAGCTCTAGTAGCTTGGTGGCAATGTCTTTGGAGAAACATCACTATCTCATCGGAAGATTAACTCCCACTCGATTCAAGTGATTGTTGTACCCGGACATTCTGAGTATAAGCTCAACGATTGAGATCTTCTCCCTTAGTTTGTAGGCTAGAAAACTCGTCGGGGTCTCATACCTCTTGGCGTGGGCACGCTGAAATCCCAATTTCAGCTCTTGGAACATCTCATATGTTCTGCGACATTTCAAAAATGTCCTTGGTGCCTCAATTCTAAACCATTTAACATTCTGAAACTATCATGTAGTCATCAAAACGTGTATGTCGGATGTTACGCAACATCCACGAGACCACGTTAGAGGTCCAACACACCGGCGGTGCATTAAGGACATAAGCCTTCTCTGTCCGCATAATTGCTACTGTCAACTTTCAACTATATTTTCTCTAGGAACATATCAAAAACAGTAGAACTAAAGCGCGAGCTATGACATAATTTGCAAAGGGCTTTTGACTATGTTCAGGATAATTAAGTTCATCTAATGAACTCCCACTCAGATAGACATCCCTCTTAGTCATCTAAGTGATTACATGATCCGAGTCAACTAGGCCGTGTCCGATCATCACGTGAGACGGACTAGTCATCATCGGTGAACATCTTCATGTTGATCGTATCTACTATCGACTCATGCTCGACCTTTCGGTCTCTTGTGTTCGAGGCCATGTGCATACATGCTAGGCTCGTCAAGTCAACCTAAGTGTTTGGCGTGTGTAAATCTGGCTTACAACCGTTGTATGTGAGCGTTGAAGTCTATCACACCCGATCATCACGTGGTGCTTGAAACAACGAACTTTCGCATAGCGGTGCACGTTAGGGGAACACTTTCTTGAAATTTTAATGAGGATCATCTTATTTACTACCGTCGTTCTAAGCAAATAAGATGCATAAACATGATAAAAATCACATGCAATCAAAAGTGACATGATATGGCCAATATCATTTTGCTCCTTTGATCTCCATCTTGAGGCTCCATGATCATCATCGTCACCGGCATGACACCATGATCTCCATCATCATGATCTCCATCATCGTGTCTCCATGAAGTTGTCTCGCCAACTATTACTTCTACTATTATGGCTAACGGTTTAGCAATGAAGTAAAGTAATTACATGGCATTATTCAGTGACACGCAGGTCATACAATAAATAAAGACAACTCCTATGGCTCCTTGCCGTTGTCATACTCATCGACATGCAAGTCGTGATTCCTATTACAAGAACATGATCAATATCATACATCACATTCTTTTGGCCATATCACATCACATAGCATACCCCGCAAAAACAAGTTAGGCGTCCTCTAATTGTTGTTTGCATGTTTTATGGTTGCTATGGGTTTCTAACAAACGTTTCTTACCTATGCAAAACCACAACGTGATATGTCAATTGCTATTTACCCTTCATAAGGACCCTTTTCATCAAATCCGATCCGACTAAAGTGGGAGGCGGCACCGCTAGCCACCTTATGCAACAAGTGCATGTCGATTGGTGGACCATGTCTCACGTAAGTGTACGTGTAAGGTCGGTCCGGGCGCTTCATCCGACAATACCGTCGAAACAAGATTGGACTAGTAGCGGTAAGCATATTGAACAAAATCAACGCCCACAACAACTTGTGTTCTACTCGTGCATAGAATCTACGCAATAGACCTACCTCAAGATGCCACTGTTGGGGAGCGTGGCAGAAATTCAAAATTTTCTCGCATCACCAAGATCAATCTCTGGAGATTCTAGCAACAAGAGAGGAGAGGATGAGCATCTTCATACCCTTGAAGATCGCTAAGCGGAGCGTTACAAAACGCGGATGAAGGAGTCGTACTGCATGGCGATTCAGATCGCGGTTGATTCGATCTAAGCACCGAACAACGGTGCCTCCGCGTTCAACACACGTACAGCCGGGGCGTCTCCTCCTTCTTGATCCAGCAAGGGAGAGGAGAAGTTGAGGAGAACTCCGACAACCGACGCCATGGTGGTGATGGAGCTCGTGGTTCTCGGCGGGGCTTCGCCAAGCACTACGGAGGAGGAGGAGGTGTTGAGGAGGAGAGGGCTGCGCCGAGGAAGGTGCGGCTGCCTCTCTCTCTCTCTCACTATATATAGGGGAAGGGAGGAGGGGCGCCCTAGGGTTCCCTAGGGAGGCGGCGGCCATAGGGGAAACCCTAGATGGGTTTGGCGCCCCACCCCTAGGAAACTTGCCCCCCAAGCCGGGAGGGTCGGCTGCCCTAGGGGTGGCGCCCCCACCTCTCCAGGTTACGTGAGATGGGGTGGGAGGGGCGCTCAGCCCCTTAGTGGGCTGATGTGCCCTCTCCCCTTGGCCCATAAGGCCCCACAAAGCATGCCGGGGCCTCCGAAACCCCTTTCGAACACGCTGGTCATCACCTGGTACCCCCGGAACAATTCCGGACTCCAATACCCTTCGTCCAATATACCGATCTTCACCTCCAGACCATTTCGGAGCTCCTCGTCATGTTCGGGATCTCATCTGGGACTCCGAACAACCTTCGGTAACCACATACTATTTCCCATAACAACTCTAGCGTCACCGAACCTTAAGTGTGTAGACCCTACGGGTTCGGGAACCATGCAGACATGACCGAGACGTTCTCCGGTCAATAACCAACAGCTGGATCTGGATACCCATGTTGGCTCCCACATGTTCCACGATGATCTCATCGGATGAACCACGATGTCAAGGATTCAAGCAATCCCGTATACAATTCCCTTTGTCTATCGGTATTGTACTTGCCCGAGATTTGATCGTCGGTATCCCGATACCTTGTTCAATCTCGTTACCGGCAAGTCTCTTTACTTGTTCCCTAACACATCATCCCGTGATCAACCCCTTGGTCACATTGTGCACATTATGATGATGTCCTACCGAGTGGGCCCAGAGATACCTCTCCGTCACACAGTGACAAATCCATCTCGATTCGTGCCAACCCAATGACACTTTCGGAGATACCCGTAGTGCACCTTTATAGCCACCCAGTTATGTTGTGGCGTTTGGTACACCAAAGCATTCCTACGGTATCCGGAGTTGCACAATCTCATGGTCTAAGGAAATGATACTTGACATTAGAAAAGCTTTAGCATCTGAACTACGATCTTTGTGCTAGGCTTAGGATTGGGTCTTGTCCATCACATCATTCTTCTAATGATGTGATCCGTTATCAACGACATCCAATGTCCATGGTCAGGAAACCGTAACCATCTATTGATTAACGAGCTAGTCAACTAGAGACTTACTAGGGACATGGTGTTGTCTATGTACCCACACATGTATCTGAGTTTCCTATCTATACAATTATAGCATGGATAATAAACGATTATCATGAACAAGGAAATATAATAATAATAACTAATTTATTATTGCCTCTAGGGCATATTTCCAACAAAGGGATACCACTAAAGTTTAGTCCCACATTGCTAGTTTAGTGGGAGTTGGACCTCCTTATAAGGGAGGCTCTTTCCCCACTTGTATGAGCATGAGAACAAGAGGGACATCCACGCGCGCTCCGCCCGCCTCGCCACACCATGCCACGCCTCGTCACGACGCGCCGCGGGTTGCGGGAATGAGCCGAGTCGATGTCTAAATTTTTGCCACGCACTAAGGGTATACGAGAGGTCACTCGGGAGCTAGAAAGTTTTTGCAGTAGTGGATATTGAATACGAACGCTGCACCCTTCGGCTGCTGCCTGTTTGTTTCTTCTCTCGCATTCCCTTCACCTCCGGCGCAGCCTCTCGCCTCCTTCTCTTGCGCCTATAAAAGGGAGGTCGCTCCTCTCAGAGAGACGCACCAGAACAACACAACCCTCTCGCCTCCAAGTTCCTGACCACTGAGCTACTGCTACGATCTTCCCCATCCCGGCTTGCGGTGTGCACCGCAGATCGGGACAGTAGGCCTCCGAAACCACACCTCTTTGAGTCCTGTACGGGAGAAGGGTGATAAGGTTTTTGGGGAGCGCTCTGCGCGACTACTGACTCCTTCGTCACGGATGCCCCGGACTTCGACGACTATTTCCCCGATGACGACTTCTTCCCCAACGTCGACAACCTCCTCGACGACATGGCTGGCGAGGAGACCAACCCCAAGTCTAGTGCTTCTGCTGCTGCTGTCTCATATGTGTTATTCTTTCTGTTAGATGTCTTGCCACAGTTTCTTGTACTAGTATTTGCCCTACATATGTTAGGTTCCACTTCATATATGCGACTTGCTCTACTATCTGCTCTAGATATGTTAGGCTACAGTTCATATATGCAGAATTTGTTTACCTTCTCTCTGTCAGAACACATAACTTGTTTTATCTCTACTATAATAGAGTGTAAAAAACTTTCTTACATTTTGGGATGGAGGGAGTAACAAACAAACAACCCTCTCCTTGCACATGATCTAGTCCATCATAGAATTTGATAGAAAGCAACATATCAACCCTCTCCATGTACATGATCTAGTCCATCATAGAATCCGCCGAAAGCACCATTTGTCGGGACCTCTCAAAGAGGTAAAATCCTATGTCCTGCTTGGTTGTATTGATGTGTTGGTATGACTATTACAGAGTTGATCTACCACGAGATCGGATGAACTAAACCCTAGGTGGGTATGATGATAATGGTTCCCCTTTTATACAGGCTAGACCTGTCGGATCACGGGTTCCGGCAAAACCCTCAAGGTTCGAACACTGGGGTGCGCACGAAGAACTCTCCTCTCCTGGACTCTCGCGCTCCACGATCTAGTGGACTAACTCGTCGAACCCAAAGAACACAGAGACACAAGATTTATACTAGTTCGGGCCACCGATGTGGTGTAATACCCTACTCCAGTGTGGTGTGGTGGATTGCCTCTTGGGCTGGGGATGAACAGTACAAGGGGAAGAACAGCCTCCTGAGGTGAGGTGTTCTTGCGCTAGGTGAGCTGGTGAGCGTGAGGATGGAATGGATACGATCCAAGATGAGTTGCCTCCTACGGTGGTGGCTAGCCCTATTTATAGAGGCCCCGGTCCTCTTCCCAAATATTGAGCGGGAAGGGATCCCACAACGGCCAAGTTTGAAGGGGAACATCTAGTACAACTTATCCTGACAAAAGCGATCTTCGCCTGCCAAAGGCACTGGTGGTGACGCCGTCTTGGGCTCCATGGTGACCTCCGTCCTGCCGTCCTACTAGTCTTGCTCTCGTTGCACCGATAAGGAAACCTTTTCTTGATGCCTCGGGGCTCCGCGCCTGCGCTTGCCTCTTTAGCACCAAAGGGGAAACAAGGACACTGCGCGCGCGGGCGCCCGCCTGGTTGCGGTCGTCACTGCTTGCGTCATTGGAACCTCGCGAGGTTCGCCCTGCCTTGATCTCTCCGCTCCTCGTGAGCCAGCCTGGTGAAGCCGCTCCTGAGGAGGTCTCGCGTCATCCGCCTCACGAGGCTTGGCCCCTCGCGAGGGTCTTGAGTGTTGTTGATGAAGATGGGCCGACGGGCCCGCTGGTTGAGCCACGCCGTGGGCAGCGAGCGAGCAAGTCGAGGACCCCGTTCCCGAGCGCCCTTGATAGCCCAGGCCCAAGGCACATGCGAGCTTGGCTTTGAGGCGAATCCAAAGGGCAAGTACGGAGCGCCGCTGGGCCCAATAGCCTGCAGCCTTGGTCGACGCGTGGCGATTGATTGGACGTGGGCGTCTCCACTTCCCCACGCTGCCTTGACAACTGCCCAATTTGACGAGTCGCTGCTGCATGCAAAAAGAGTTATCATTACCTGCGATCGTGGGGGTCGCCGGTTGGCCTTCTCTTGCTATAAATGAGGAGGAGGGGGCGGAGCCCCCGTCGCTCATCCCTTCTTGCTCCGCTTGCTTCTTCTTCTTGCTCCATTGCCCGCATCAACACCTATGGCGCCAACGAGGAGGCTCTCGGCCACGGAGAAGGGGAAGGCCCACCAGGAGGGGCCCGGTTCACCGCCGCCAAAGAGGGGGCGTGGCCGCCCCCGCAAGCACTCCGCGACCCTGCCGTGGCCCCTCGCGGTCGTGGCGGCGCCTCTTCGCGTGGCGGAGGTCGCCCATGTCGTGGCAGCCCTGTAGATGTAGGTAGGTGTGCCTCGTCGCGCGGCCTCCCCGGCCGCGCTTCCGCTCGGCGGAGGTGCTACCGGAGTTTGTCGTGTTGTCGAAGAACCCGACCAGCACCTGGCTTCAACTTCCGCGCTTCTTCGTTGACGAGCTGCCAGCCGAGGGCCTAGGCGGGCTCTGGTTGCAGGCGGACGGCTGCTGCAACAAGGCTTCCTGGGTCGCGGTGGAGATCTCCGCCGCGGGAAATGTGGCCCTGTCCCGCGGTTGGCAGACGTTCTCCCGCGCACGCGGCCTGGACAAGCGGTGCACCCTCCATCTGAAGTACGACGGCGACGCGACCCTCTTCGTGAGGGTGTTTCGGGAAGATGGTCGTCGCGTCGGGTGCTTCCCGAGGACAATGATGGTGATGAGGTGCTCGGCCTTGGCGACGACCATGACGAGGACGAGCGCGGGTTCGCCCATGGTGCCCGCCGCAGCTCGCCCAGCTACGGCGGTTCTCCCTCCAACGACAGCTCCAGCAGCGGCGGCTACGACCAGCCTCACGCCGCCGCGCCCGCCTCGAGGGTGGCAGCGGGTCATCCCGTCGCCGCGGCCCCGTGAAGCGCGAAGAGGAATCTGGGTGAGCTCGGGAGGAGCGCCATGGGCCCGTCCTCGCGACTTGCCGCAGGAGCACGCGCCACTTTTGTTTCGTTCTTCCTTTCTTTCCTGCATTAAGAGAGGGACAAGTATGGGGCCCCGCAGGGGCGTGCAATAGACTATGATTTCTGAGTTGTTATGCTATGTTTATCATTCCTGTGTTGTGCTGCAGTGTCAACACTTAATGTAGGTGCGCAAAAATAACTTAGCCTGGCGCGTAGGAATGACTTAGCTTGGCGCACCCGAAGTGGTAGCTTCCTCCTCGTGAGGCGCGCGGTTCCCATCACCTGGCGAAGCCCCTCACAGCTGTCTGGGAATTGCAAAAATTCATTAGGAACTTCTTATCCCCCGAGTCCTTTCCGAGTGCTAGTTGCGGGCGCCTCGTATCGCAGTGCCCGAGGGGTATGGATTGGAAGAGCGGCGACAGTCCGAGTCTGCGAGCTCAAGCAAGGGTGCCTCGCGAAGAACAGGAAAAGGAGCGGAAAAAGGCTCTCGCGAGGGCCACCTATCCAGCCCCCTCGCGAGGCACGCGAGGGAGAGTGCGGGCAAAAATGAGGAAACGAAGGCAGAGGCAAGGGGGCAAAAAATAATGGAACCAAGCCAGCAGGGAACACTAGAAAGCAAATTTTCACTAAAGGGAGCAAGCCAACTGCGGAAAGCAAATGAAAAGCCGTGTCCGGCACCTAGTCTAGTCTTCTTCTCTTCTCACCAGCGCGGAGCTAAGTGCTGCCACTTGGACATGGGAGGGAGCCCAAGAGGCCCGAGGGAGGCACTCCTGAGACTCCGGAGCGTGTACAACACCACTCATTATTACGTGAGAGTGTCATGAGCGGAGACCTTCACAGGCACTAGGCCTTCTTCACATGCACTGGGCCTTTCTTCATAGGCGCCGAGCCTTCTTCATGGGTAGAACTTCCGGAGGTGCTGGATGTTCGAGCGTTACGGAGGGATCCGTCCTGCGTCTCGGTAGCGGCGCCAGGCGTGGAAACATGGGCGACCCGAAACGGGCCCTCCCACATGGGTGAGATCTTGTGCAGCCCTTCCACAGAGAGCACCGCCTCGGAAGAGATCACCCACCTCGGCGTCTGGGCGGGCCTGCGGCGATGGTACCGCCCGCGCGCGCCTTCTGGTACCTCGCAGCTCGGGCGAGCTTAGCGGCGTTCCTCCCCCAACACGAGATCCATCCCCCGCATGGCGTCCTGCTGCGTTTCATCGAACGCCAGGACCCGCGCGGAGCGATGGCTGACCTCGTGTGGGAGAACCGCTTCCGCTACGTAGGCGAGGAAGAATGATGTCTCGCCTGTAGGCTTGTTGGCGGTGGTGCGGATGGACCACAACACAGATTGGAGCTTGTCGTGCCAGCCCCTGCCGCATGCCTCGAGCTTCTTCTTGAAGGTTCTGGTCTTGAGGCCCCTCAAGACCTCTGCGTTGGCGCGTTCAACTTGGCCATTGCTCCTGGGGTGTGCCACGAAAGCGTAGCAGATCTGCGTTCCAAGGTTAGCACAATATGTTTTGAAGAGATTGCTAGTGAATTGCGAGCTGTTGTCGGTGATGATGCGGTTGGGGACTCCGAAGCGGCTTACGATGCCCTTGATGAACTTAACTACTGACCCGGCTGGGATGGTGCGTACGACTTCCGCTTCCGCCCATTTGGTGAACTTGTCGATGGCGACGTAGAGGTAGCGGTAGCCCCCAGGCGCCCGAGGAAACGGGCCCAAGATATCCAGCCCCCAGACCGCGAATGGCCACGAGAGCGGGATGGTTTGGAAGCCCTAAGCCGGCTGGTGGATCTGCTTGGCGTGAAATTGGCAGGACTCGCAGGACTTCACCAGCTCGGTCACGTCGTTGAGTGTTGTGGGCCAGTAGAACCTACTGCGAAATACCTTGCCGACAAGGGTCCGTGACAACGAGTGCTGCCCGCAGTCCCCGCCATGTATGTCGGCTAACATCTCCTTCCCCTGCTCCCTGGAGATGCAACGCAGGGAAACATCATTTGGGTGTTTCCTGTACAACTCACCGTCTTGGATGCAGTACGCCGTGGCCTGCCGGGCCACACGCTCCGCGTCCTCTTCCTTCTCTGACAGCGTGCCTCGCATTAAGTACGTCTTGAACTCCTCGGCCCAGCACCCCTCCTGAGGCTCGAGGGCTAGAAGCAGACGCACTCCGGAGGTCGGGCCGCGGGCGGGGGCTCCTAAAGTAGGTGGTGAGGGGAGCTCCTCCCGAGGTGATCCAGGTTCAGCGGTTGGCGAGGCTGCTGAGGGCTTGAAGAGACGTTCCTCCAAGACACCTGGCTCTTGGGGCAGGTGCCTGGACGCCATCTTGGCGATGTAGTCGGCCTCTTGGTTGGCGTCGCGAGATATTGCTGTAGCTCCAGGCCCAGGAACTGCTTTTTCATTTTGCGCACCTCCGCGAGGTACGCTTCCATGTGCTCATCCTTCGGCTCGTACACCTTGTTGGAGAAGTTGACGAGGAGCTGAGAGTCCCCTTTGAGGGTGAGGCGCTTCACTCCCAAGGCCACCGCTGCCTTGATGCCAGCAATCAACCCCTCGTACTCAGCAATGTTGTTGGAGACCTTCTCGCCCTGCTGAAAGCAGAGCTGCACGGTGTAGTAGAGTTTGTCCTGGGTGGGTGAGATAACCACCGCTCCAGCCCCGGCGCCCTGGCACAAGAACGCGCCGTCGAAGTACATGACCTAGCCGTCCGGCGCTTCACTCCCTGGTGAGAGGGATTGGTTCTCGCCTGCTTCGAGCTCCGGGACGTCGGTCCATTCTGCCACAAAATCGGCGAGCGCAACCCCCTTTATGACCCTGGTTGTGCTGAATTCCAAGTCAAACGCCTGCAGCTCGATGTTCCATTCAGCAACTCTCCCCGCAGCATTGGGGCTCCGGAGCACTCTCTCCAGCGGGAAAGCTGAAACAACCTTCATGGGGTGACCCTGAAAGTAGTGGCGTAGCTTGCGCGAGGCCACCAGGAGCGCGAGCAAGAGCTTCTGAGGCATGGGGTATCGTGCTCTTGCATCCCGTAGCACTGTGCTGACAAAGTATACTGGGTGCTCGACGAGGGCGGGGGAGCCAGTTGAGCCCTCGGCTTCAGGGGCTTGACAATCTGCCGGGGCAACCGCTGCCTCAGGAGCATCGTCTTGGCGTCGTGCGGCCGCACCGGGATTGGTGGCTCCGTTTGGCGGGCTCTTAACTTGGCGTTCCTCTCTGATGGCCACCAGCGCTGCGTTGGCGGAATGGGGTGTAGCAGACAGGTAAAGCACCAAGGGCTCGAGGGGACGAGGTGCTACCATCACTGGCGGGCTGGTCAGGTATCTCTTGAGGTGTTGAAATGCTTGGTCAGCCTCCGGGGTCCACTCAAATGGGCCCTTCTTCTTCATCAGCTTGAAGAAAGGTAAGGCGCACTCTCCCAGCTTGGAGATGAAGCGCCCCAACGAAGTCACGCAGCCGGCAAGTTTTCGCGTCTCTTTGAGGGTTTGTGGCGGGCTCATGTCTTCAATTGCCTTGACCTTATCCGGGTTGGCCTCAATCCCCCTGTGCGACACAAGGAAACCCAGCAGCTTGCCTGAAGGGACACCAAACGCACACTTTTCCAGGTTGAGCCGTAAATCCACCTGGTGCAGGCTCGCGAAGGTTTCCTCCAGGTCCTGAATCAAGGTTCTTGCCTCCCGAGACTTCACCACGATGTCATCGACATAAGCCTCTGTGTTTTTCCCGAGCTGCCGCCCCAAGGCAATGAGCATCAACGCTGAAAGGTTGCTCCCGCGTTGCGCAGTCCGAACGGCATGCAGGTGTAGCAGTACACCCCACACGGGGTCAGGAAGGTTGTCTTCTCTCCATCCTCCACTGCCATCTTTATTTGGTGATAGCCTGAGAATACATCCAAGAAACAAAGCAGGTCGCATTCTGCGGTGGAATCAACAATCTGGTCGATGCGCGGCAGCGGGAATGGGTCTTGAGGGCAGGCCTTGTTGAGGTTGGTGAAGTCGACGCACATGCGCTCCTTTCCTCCTTTCTTTGGCACAACAACATGATTTGCTAGCCACTCTGGGTACCGGACCTCGCGAATTACACTTGCTGCCTCTAGCTTGCGGGTTTCCTGGATGATGAAAGCATGTTTCTCCATGGACTGCCGTCACGCCCTCTGCTTCACAGGGCGCATGTTGGGGCACACCTTCAGATGATGCTCAATCATTCCTCTGGGGACCCCAACCAGCTGCTTGGGCTCCCAGGCGGACACATCCTTGTTCGTCCGCAGGAACTCCACCAACTCCTTTTCTTGACCTGGGGTGAGGTTGGCGCCTATGGTAAAGGTGGCGCCCGAGGCCCCATCCTCGTCAAATGGTATTTGCTTCGTCTTGGCTTGGCCTTGAGTGAATTGCTGCTTCTTCTTGGTCGGTGCGGCCCCCTTGACTCCGTGCCCGGTCTTGCCTGCCGGACAGGCCACTGCTATGGCCCTGAAAGCGAGCTTGAGGGTCGCCAAGGCTTCCTTGGTGTCACCGGCCACGGTGAGGATGCCCTTGCTCCCCGGCATCTTCATGAGGTTGTAGGCAGGATGTGTGGCCGCCATGAAGTGGGCCAGCGCCGGGTACCCGAGGATAGCGTTATACGGTAGGCCGATGCGGGCGATGTCGAAGTCGATTAGCTCGGTGTGGTAGTTGTCGCGAGTGCCGAAGGTCACGGGGAGACGGATCTGCCCCAGGGGGTTGGAGGAGCCGCCTCTGACCCCGGAGAAGGGCTTGCTGGGGCGTAGTCGCTCAAGCGAAGGAGGCTAAACGCCTCCACTGAGAGCATGTTGAGGCCGGCGCCGCCGTCGATGAGGGTTTTGGTGACGTCAACGCTGCAGATGGTGGGCGTGCAGAGCATGGGGAGCACGCCCGAGCTGACGATGGTGACTGGATGATCCTCTGAATTGAAGGTCAGGTCGGTCTTGGGCGCCGCCCAACCCGGGGAGGCCCCTGCCGCGAGGAGATAGCGCCGATTCAGCGAAAGAACGGCTTGGCGTGATGATCCGAGGGCGGCGCTTATGAGCCGCCGAGGAGGGCCGCGACGACCGGGGGTGCTGGTCCCCCGAAGCGCGCGATGAAGAGGTCGCCTAGCTCCCCCCCATGAGGCCACAGAGGATCCCAGCAGATGAAGGAACCAAGCGCGCGGCACGCCGGTGAGGGCCATGGGGAGCCAGTTGGCCATGACCTTATCTTCGCCGCCAGCCTCCAGAACAGCCTCCTCGTACGCTAGCAGGAAGGCCACCGAATTTGCCGCGCCGTCGTATCGCGGCGGCATCTCTGGCCTGAACTTGGGCGGCCATTGCACCTGCCGCAGGGCGGGGGCGAAGGCCCGGTGCCCCACGGTGCCACCGTGGGGGCCTGTCGATCCAGTCGGAGAAGCGGTGCCGTCCATGAGAGCTGGTCGGGGAAGCGAAGCCGTCGGGGGAGGCGAGCTTTGGCGCACCCCTACCTGGTGCGCCAAATGTTGGGTCACGGGTTCCGGCAAAACCCTCAAGGTTCGAACACTGGGGTGCGCACGAAGATCTCTCCTCTCCCGGACTCTCGCACTCCACGGTCTAGCGGACTAACTCGCCGAACCAAAAGAACACAGAGACACACGATTTATACTGGTTCGGGCCACCGATGTGGTGTAATACCCTACTCCAGTGTGGTGTGGTGGATTGCCTCTTGGGCTGGGGATGAACAGTACAAGGGGAAGAACAGCCTCCTGAGGTGAGGTGTTCTTGCGCTAGGTGAGCTGGTGAGCGTGAGGATGGAATGGATCCGATCCAAGATGAGTTGCCTCCTACTGTGGTGGCTAGCCCTATTTATAGAGGCCCCGGTCCTCTTCCCAAATATTGAGCGGGAAGGGATCCCACAACGGCCAAGTTTGAAGGGGAACATCTAGTACAACTTATCCTGACAAAAGCGGTCTTCGCCTGCCAAAGGCACTGGTGGTGACGCCGTCTTGGGCTCCATGGTGACCTCTGTCCTGTCGTCTTGCTAGTCTTGGTCTCGTTGCACCGATAAGGAAACCTTTGCTTGATGCCTCGGGACTCCGCGCCTGCGCTTGCCTCTTTAGCACCAAAGGGGAAACAAGAACACTACGCGCGCGGGCGCCCGCCTGGTTGCGGTCGTCACTGCTTGCGTCATTGGAACCTCGCGAGGTTCGCCCTGCCTTGATCTCTCCGCTCCTCGCGAGCCAGCCTGGTGAAGCCGCTCCTGAGAAGGTATCGCGTCGTCCGCCTCGCGAGGCTTGGCCCCTCGCGAGGGTCTTGAGTGTTGCTGATGAAGATGGGATGTACGGGCCCGCTGGTTGAGCCACGCCGTGGGCCGCAGGCAGGCAAGTCTGGGGACCCCCGTTCCCAGAACGCCGACAAAACCCTTTGGTTTATATAGACACCAGGGGTACCTAGGGTTACACATGGTCGGTCACCATCAGGGGATAAACATGATGGTTTCGCTAACCAGACTTAGAGGATACACCAAGTCTTCAGAGATTTCCTTCCAGATCACGGGGTCGCCTATAGTCCGGCCTTCCTTTGATGAACCAAGAGCGGCCCACCAGTCCGGCCCATGAGAAATAGGCTCGCACCCCTAGGTCCCCTTAGTCCATGACGCCCTCAGAAGGACCGTTGGTTACATGGTGTGGCAGTTGGAGACATTGTACCATCACTTATTTAGCTCGTTGGCACAAGATGGTGAAACACGCATACGGTGTAGGAGGCTCTGGTTGACAATGCATGGTCGCAGGACATCCAGTGCGAGCTCTCATTCTTGGCTCATATGCAAGTTCACAATCTTTGCCAAGCCATCGCGACGATCAACAGGAACACCACGGAGCCGAACAAGTTCGAGTGGCCATGCGACATTTGAGGCAGTTACACGACGAGCTCAGAATACAACTGACTTTGCCTGGGCCATGTACGTTCTCCCACAGCTCCAGGTATTTGGCGTAGCTGGACCCCTCTCAAGTGCAAAATATTCACCTAGCCTAGCTCGCGGTTTAGTACATGCTCTGGACGTCCGATCGCCGCGCGAGACATGGTCTTCAAGACGAGCCATCACCATGCTACACCTACCTCCAGGAGGAGGACAACAACGTCGATCATATCCTCGCACACGGTGTTTATGCTAGAGAGGTTTGGCATAGGTGTTTTAGAATACTGGAGATCAACATTCAGGTGCCTGCTTCGTGTATGACTTCCACGGATTGGTGGCTTACACAAAGACAGCGGCTCACGGGAGGTTGAGGAGGGGTTTTGACACTCTAGCCATTGCCGTAGTATGGGCACTATGGAAACAACGCATCACTCGGGTGTTCAACAACCTAGAGCAGCAAAGGACGCCAGATCAATTGGTGGCCCACATCTTAGAGGAGATTGCCGATTGGCGGAAAGCGGGGCTAGGTGATGTTGGAGGTTTAGATCGCTTTGTAAGAAAGTAGCCTAAATTGTTTAGGGTGTTGGTGGTGTCCGAGGACATGTAGTCACCCACCGCATTGTTCGCAATCACGATGGATTTCTTCTGCATATTTATGCCTTCTATAAAAATATGGTACGCCATTATCGTACTCTCGAAAAAAAATCATGTCGGCGAATACTCTCTTTCATTCACTAGTCGTACTATGGTCAGTCAAAGAGACATGTCAAAAATTGTATAGTTTTATTTTTTGGGTTTTTATCACTTTTGTCACTAGTTGTGCCACACTACTCACTTTTGCCATTAAAAGTTTTCACTACTCAAAATGCCACTGTTCCGTTAGAAACACACTCAAAAATGCCATTTTCTCACGTTGCCGTCAGTCAAAGGGTCGTTGACCGCGCGATATGACCGAAATGCCCCTTGTTCCATTACTTCCCGAACTGTGAGCCCGACATGTCAGGGGCAGGGAAATGCGCTAGCCAATACACCCAAGGTCACCAGCTGACTAATCAACGGAGATACGCTACATATCCTTACGTGACATCTAGGCATAGCTATTAACAAACCAAGTCTGGGTTTCGAACCCCTCTATCTGCTTGTGTGCCGAATGTTTTCAACCTTATGTACATGCGTCATGATAATTTTTTAAGAGAAATTTAGAGAACCATTTGTTGCTGCTGTTGCGTGTACAACTTGATTTTACTTGGTTTGTTAATAGCTATGCCTAGATGTCACGTAAGGATATGTAGCGTATCTTCATTGATTAGTTAACTGGTGACCTTGGGTGTATTGGCTAGCGCGTGCGAGCGCCTCCCAGGAGGTCTGGGGTTGTCGAACCCCTGTATTGCCTACTTTTTATATCCTAAAAGTTATTTCCCTGCCCCTGACATGTCGGGCCCACAGTTCGGGAAGTAATGGAACTAGGGGCATTTTGGTCATATCGCGTGGTCAACGATCCTTTGACTGACGGTAACGTGAGAAAATGGCATTTTTTAGTGTGTTTCTAACGGAACAGTGGCATTTTTGAGTAGTGAAAATTTTTAATGGCAAAAGTAAGTAGTGTGGCACAACTAGTGGCAAAAGTGATAAGAACCTTTTTTTAGGGGTAAAACAAATTGTCTAGGAGATTGCGACACGAAGCGACACGAGGCCCGGTCGGGGGGCAAAGCGGGACTGCGGAAGAAGCAAACAAACAGTGCAACACGAGGGTCCAACTCCAACCAGCAACTACCCACCGTCGTTTAGGCGCCCGCCCACGCCGGCCGATCCCCGACGTAGCCCAACTGAATGGCGGGCCCCGGTGCCCCCTGCCCCCACGCACCCGCGACCGAGCACGTACTACGGTCGCGCGGCCGTGTGGCTGCGGACGACGCCGGCAGCACCGGCCCCCCGTGCCGGTCCATGGCCGCGCAGGTCTCGTCGTCGGTCAGACGGGTCGTCGAGGCGGCTACTTTTCTGCCTCGGCCGTGCCCGTCGTCCCCCTGCGCCCGGTCCACGCACCGCTGCTATTTTTAGAGAAAAGTACTGGTGTTGGTGTGCTCAGGACGGGAGAAGATTAATCATAATCACTGCAGCTGCAGTGTCTGCTGGTTGTTCGTGGTTGGCTTCCCCGTCAGACCGATCCCGATCGCCTGGCACCGCTCGCGCCGCGTCGCGCGCGGCTGCCCGAAGCCCTGGCCAGTGGCCACCCACCTTCCATGCGTGTGCGAGAGAGAGACACGCACTGGTAACTGGTAAGTTGCACTGTCCTAGAGGAAACTCGATCGATCTTCTCGCTGACGCCTTCTCTCGACCACGGCCGATGCGTGGAAGGCTGACGTTAACTCGTCCTTGTACTGTGAAATAATACTACTAATTAAGAAGCAAAATAAATCTAATTTGATGTGATGTTCCAGTTCGTGGCCGTTTCCCAAACAACTCTACTTGCTTTGTGTCGCGGCAATACCGACCTAACAGGTTCACACCTGTATGTCCGGTGAATGGAAAACGGTAGCAAGCGCCACGGAAGGAGGCAAACCGATCCGCTTTCTGACTCGTGTTTTTTCTTTTTTTACTCCCTCCATCTCATAATATAAAATATTTTTTAACATTACATTAGTGTAAAAAAATCATCTTTTGTTGAAAAAAAAAAGACTTCTGCATTAAAAAATTTAAGGGCCTCGGCTCAATAAATCATGTACTTAAGATTCCAAGATCTCAAATTTCATTTTTGAGTTTAGTCTTATATTGTAAGACTATCTACACGCGGGTGCCTGAAGCGCCCGGGCGGAAAGCCCGGGTAAAAAAAATGCGATCCAAACGGGCGCCTCAACCGATCTTAAACACCAGGGCTGATCGGCACCCCTCATATCCAACTCAAATCTAGAGCGGATATGTCATGGCCCAGGCGCGGCCGCCACGTCAGAGCCGATCCACGCTGGCCCATCCGACGCCACATATATTCATCTCCATCCGCTTTTCGGACCAAACCCTAGCCACTCCACTCCACTCCCCTTGGGTCCACTCCATCCCCGAGCTCCCGTCCGGCGATCTCCGACCTTCTCCGGCATGGCCGGAAGCAGATATGACTCCGACCAGTCTGAATTCGTCGACTGGGTGTCGTCCAGTGCGGGATGGAGGAGGCTATGACCGTTCGCATTGCCCTCTGTCGCACCCGGGAGGACTAAGCTCGACCGACGAAGGGATCCGCCCGGCACGAATCCACTACGTCGGCCCAACGAGCGCTCGGATCCTCCAAGGTTGGATCATCGCGGTGCGATAGCCACCCCATCTCCGGTTCACCGGAGTATGAGTCCTACATGGCCCAGTGTGTCCGCCGTGTGAAGTAGAGGATAAGGGTGGCCAAGACAGGCGTCGCTGCTGACATGGCAGCGGCGGATGCGACGGCGTGTGTTGCCGTAGACGATGAAGCCATCCGTTCCCACATCATATAGAAGCGGAACACGTGAGCCCTCGCCCGGGAGCAGAATCGGGTGGTCCATGCCATGGCCAGACTTCCCCCGAAGAGGAGAAGGACGACAGCGACGGGTCGCTCAACTCGGGCGACGAGGAGATCCGGCTGGATCCATTTTATGTTTTTGAGCACTCTTCCACGAGAAGGACGACAAGGGCGTCAGGAAGGCCAAGGGAAGTCATGGATGATCTTCTCCATAGCTAGTACGTAGATAGATGGCATGTCCTGATGTAGTAGCCGGACGAAGTTGTTGCATTGTTTATGTTTACACTGCATATCTTTATATAGATTTGACGTTTGCTAATTAAGGTGTTGGTTGTGCGAAACAAGATTTGAGGTGTGACCGATCAATGCTCACGAACGCGCCCAAGCATGTCCACAGGCATTTAAAGCTCCAAATTAGCAAGTTACAGGTGTAGATGCTCTAAGATGAGTCATTCTACTACTCCTTTTAACATGGGAAAATGGAGCAATAAATGGGCATGACAGCTTGACCAGAACTAGCCAATGTCAGAGAACTTTGAGGGTTGCAAGGGTTATTATAGGAGCTTTGTATCGGGGTATGGAGCTATCAGCAGGCCCTTAACTGAGTTGTTAAAGAAAGTTGTGGAGAAGAAGGCGGAAAAGCATTTCTCAAGCTCAGGTGCTACATTAGGGCATCTCCAACAGTTTGTATGTTAGCTTATTGGTAAAATATGTCATGTCATCAACCAATACCTTAACATACAATAAGTCCAATGGGTTGTATCTAGTTTGCCCAATAAGATGTGAGATGATAAATAAGATGCTCTCTCATTCTACATTGGATCTTGTGCAAGGGGTGTTGGTTCATGTACATACAACCTTCCTCACTTCCCTCGTTTATTGTATGACACATCATCAAAAATCCTAAGTGGCAAAGTCTACCAACAACTATCTTACAACCATTGGAGATGCCCTTATGGTGATTCCTTTGAACGTTGACTGGGTGAGCGGCTCAAAAAATTTGAGACGGACTAATGCTATGTTATGGCAATGCCTTCGAACGTTGACTGGGAGAGCGGCTCAAAAGAGTTGAGACAAACTAGAAACTTTGAAGTTTATATTCTTTAACAAGACAATAGCAATCTTGACTCTTTTACTTGGCAGTACACTGATAAGTTAACTCTTGGTGAACATGGAAAAACTCGACCTTATTGTCAACGTGGTATGCTTTAAGAGATTATGTCGGTTCCATCACTACACTCTTCCTTACACAGAGCACAAAGCAGTACACCGGAATACACACACCAACCAAGTTCCTTGTGTTGTGATGCTTCTTAGGCGACCACATCCCAACAACAGTGTGCACAATCATGCTAAAGAGAAGGCCTCCGAAATCGTGTCCCTGAAGAACTTGCACCTGATGAAGTGCGAGAAGATTTTTGCGGAGCGCCTCGGCGTGACTGCTCACTCAAGTTCGACTTCGTCCTCGACAATCAGCCGTCTGCTTCCACTACATCCTCCACGGCGGACAACCATCTCATCTAACCATGCCCGAGACACAACTGTACTAGAGTTTCTAGCGAATTCCTATTTTCTGAATCTCTGTCTATTGATATGTGCCTTTGGTTCATATATGTATATGCTAGATGTTCCTAGTTTGTCTTATGTGAGTTGTCATGTCAATAAACTTGTAAAGATGCTAATCTGAATTAAACTTAACCAATAATTGCTTAATATCCTAACAATCCAAAATTTGTTGCTGCTTTGAAGCCAAGCCAGTTTATGGTGCCACTTCAAAAGGTGCAACTCGTCATAGGTGTGTTGGGTTATAGATTAGCTTATGCATATTTACATATGCGAGATGCCAAAGAACTGCAGGATGCACTTGAAACCAAGTTCGATAGCGCTGATGTTGATGGTGAACTGTATGTTACACAGCGGATAAATGATTATGGAATGCTTGAGAAATGTTTTGTGGTTGAACAAGCTCATTAGTGGAATGGAAAAGGAACTTGAACTCCTTAAATGTGCGGTGCCCGACAAGCTTGTTGCCGTGGGCATTATTGCCAAGCTTGCTCATTAGTGGAGGAACTTTGCCACTTTTTCAAAACACCAAAAACAAGAGATCTTTGTCGAGAGACTCATCTGATCTTTAGATGTTGAAGAAAAGGCATGAGAATAGGACACACGAGTTAAAGAAACAGAGGCACATTATGTTGCCATTGTAGTGTAGAAAAAATCCCACAAGTTAAAGAGAAAGAACAAAGTCTCCAAGACTACAATTTTAAGAGGAATAAATCTCGAAAGGACACAACAATGAGAAGAATCCTTGCAATGAGACGGATCGTTGGGCTCCTCAACGCCTGAACCGCCATGGCAAGAAAAAGGATGTTAGATAGATTTCAAAATCTGTCTGACAATACAAAATACTAAAATTTGTCTGATTTCAAAATCTCTGTGACAATACTAAATACTAAATACTAAAGGATGTTGGATCTGAGTCGCCATATCACATCCTTCATTTTTTTTCACCTTCTAAATTTAAATGTCTAGCACATCAAGCAAACATTCACATAGGTTTTGATAAGTTGCATGATCAAAAACATTTAAACCGGCAACATGTACGAATCACATGTTGTCGTCGTGTGTCGTCCCATCCTCCTCTGGTGTGCGCATTGTGCCCTTGTTCTCCGACATGTGCATTGTCGAGGTTCCTATAACGTATGATCACATCTCGCGCCTTCTTCCAAAAATCTTGCGCCATTGGATCCATTCGATTTGGATCTAACATGATGAACTAATTTTGCTCGGCTATGCATCCATCTCTCGCTCAACCCCTCTTAACCTTCAATCCCAAACATACTAGGGTTCCTCCATATCCCCAAGAGCTAGGGAGATTACTCGCACATCAAGGTCATAGACTTGCGGGATAATCATGATGAACATGGATGAAACGTCAAAGTAATACAAAAGTGAATCTACACCGACTAATGTATTACAAAGGGTTGGAGATGGGATGGTGATGGTGAAAACGGATGGTGACGATGCCCTCTTGATGTAGTGATGCAGTGGCGGAGTTTCTGGTGGCTAGGCGTCTCTGATATGTGATTACATGGGGGTGATGTAGTTGATCGAGGAAAGGTGGCGGCGTGCAAACGACCTACGCACATACCTGCGCTTCTTGCGCTCTAGATGCTTCGGCATGAGATTTTTCTTCTCCCAAGTGTTTATTTCTGTAATGGTAGTATCCTATCACGTTAATTCGCATGATTTTACCACCATAACTTGGTGTTCGTTCCTTAAACACCAAAACGCTTCCGCACATGGCAACCTAGTGAAAACATATAATAGAGATGCACAAATGTGATAAGTTCGAAGAATCCTATAGCCGCGGAACAAAATAAGAGGTGCAAATTAATGAAAAAAATTGGACTCATCAGGTGACACCGCTGGGAGGAGCGTGCTTCACTTGCTCCCAACAACCCACCCAACGGCTACAAATCTCTTGAATTATGCCCATCGGTTTGTGAGAAATTTCAAGGTACGATCTGTTTTCCGCCCAAGATGATTGTTGAAACACTCCTCAATGTGATTGCAATAGTTTGCGCTTGATTGATCTTTCACGGTACCTGCATCAAGAGAGATATCTTCCCATTCCAAGAAAAGTGCAATATCCTCACTTTCACTGGACTTAAAGTTGGTTCCTTGAACTGCCTTCTTCCTCTATGAGCCGGAGGCCTTGAATTGATCAAATTTTGTGTCTTGGTTGGACCGCAACGATGCACCCTAGAGATCGACATCATTTGTCTCGAAATCAGTAGTCATACCTTTGAGAAATGATTCGTCATTGAAGGTCCACCTGTCGTGGTTCTAAGTCTGACAGTAGAATGGGGGGTAGGTATGGAGAGGCAAGATCCTAGCTATGGAGTAGTTGTATATGCAAGGGATTTACGAGTTCAGGCCCTTCTCGGAGGAAGTAACAGCCCTACGTCTTGGAGCCCGGAGGCGGTCATTGGATTATATGCGTATGTGTTACGAGTGCGAACCCTTCTACCTGTGGAGGGTGGCTTATATAGAGTGCGCCAGACCCCAGCCAGCCCACGTAGCGAGAGGGTTTAAGATGCGTTAAGGCTAGGCGTTCTTGTAGCGCTTACATAAAGTATCATTATGATCATAAAGACTATTTAACTACTGAGACCGTTTGGACACGAGTGGCTCTTGGACTCTGGTGGTCGAGTGGGTCTTCATGGTCGAGTGTCTTTGAATCATCATTTGAAACCTACCAGGTCATTGGAAGGCTGCTTCTTTCGTGAGTGTCCTTGTGGAGGGTACCTTTGGGCAGGTCTATGACCCTACCCCAGGTACATGACTTCATCATTAGCCCCTGAATGGATCGAGGTTTGAGTGAGGAAGGAGTTGATAATCTTTCCGACCTGTTCTTCGTGTTGCGAGTGTGTCTTGCTCTGGATCAACGACCCTTTAGCGGCATCAACTTCTCTTTCAGTCGCCTTGATCCATTCTTCACATTTGTCGAGTGAACTTTGTGAACTTGAGGATTTCCGAGCGACGGATCGGAGGAAATCTGCTATCTGACAGGTTGCTCCGCGGTTAGCGGATTTCGCGGGATCTGAATTTTGGGAAGCGCGCGAAGCGGAGAAAACTGCGGCACTCGGATGGGATGAGACGATGACGCCTCGATCTTCATGCCGCCTTTTTCTCCACGTATCGCGTGCGCACCTGTTGCGGGATTTGACGGGATTGCCTGGGCCTATCGGTCAGCCACTCGGAAGCGGCCCCTTATAAAGCATCGGACGGGGTAGTTTGAACAGTGTGACCTCAACCTTCCCCTCCCTCCGCCTCCAAACCTTCTTGCTGCGCTCTTAGCCTGCTCAGCGCCGCAGCTCAGTACCTGCTTCTCCGGCGACCATGGTGAAGGAGAAGACCGCAGCCATGGAACGGGTGAAGAAGGCGGCGGCGAAGGCTAAGGGGAGAGCGCCCAGTCGGGGCGGATCTTCTTCGCGGTCCAAACTGCCGCAAGGCTGGGTCGAGGAGGCTGGATCCGCTCGACCATCACCGAGAAGGACCTCACCGATCTGGCCAATGAGGGACTTATCCCCCATGGGTCGGCGAGGCTTCCGGGAACGGAGAGGCAACCGCAGCCTGAAGAGGGTGAGTGCGTTCTCCTAGCCACTCACGTAGATCGGGATTTTCTCTGCCGCGAATACTTTTTCGGGGTTTTCGAACTTTTTGGGCGCAACTCCATCATTTCCTCCCAACTCCATTGTCTACCTTGCTGCTTTCATTTCATTATCACGAAAACTTCTTGGGCTGTCGGCCGCACTAGGGCCTCTTCAAGCACATATTCACCTGTCGCTCTCGGACGGTGAAGAAAACAAACCCGAATGACGAGAGAACCCAAGTAATCCAGATGTGTGGGGACTCGGGGTCCAGATGAGGGGAAGAGCGCTTTCGGTATGACTCTTCCCGACTCGGTTAGAGGTGGCGATCGACCTGGTTCTCTTGCCAAGACCAGCCGGCCTTGGCGGTCATTGGACTCCCTCCTTTCTCCATGAGTCGAGTGAACAAGCCATCTTCCCTGAAGGTGCTACCAGAGGAGAAGGCCCAAGTAAAACTGTTGATGGAACGCGTAGTCCAGCTCATTCGCGACGGGGTGACCGGCATGGATCTCCTGGAGGTTTTCCTCCGACGTCGTATCCAGCCACTCCAATACCGAGGCCATCCGATGTGGATGTACTCCGGTACGGATGATACCACTGGGATCCATCCAGAGGAGGTCGATGACGCCACGCTGGAGAAGTGGATGACTACCATCACAGGAAACAAAGATAACCCTCGCGGAGCTAGGAGGATTCCACCACTCGACCAGACTTATGAAGTGGACAAGGTATAACCATTTATCTCTGACTGTGATTCGGTTGCATTCATTCTGTTTAGATGTCAATTCGTCGACTGACTTTTGCCTTGCTTTGTTGTCTTCTAGGTCACCGCTGAGATGTACTCGATGCCCAACGGGGCGCAGGAACCAGTCGAAGAAGAAGAAGGAGGCGGAGGTGAAAGCCAGGAAGAATGGGAGTCCAACGGTGAGGAGGATGAGGGGGACGACAGCTCTGATGAAGAGGAGGAGGAGGAGGAAGAGGAGGAAGACGTCGATCCTCCCCGCTCGGAAGGAAGGTCCAAGATGACGCATGACCCGGCGGCCGGGCGTGGTAAACTTGTTGCGCCCACTGGACAGTCGACGAAGCGACCTCGGACAACTTCCCCTGCGCCGACTGAGAAACCGCCGAAGCAACCTCGAGCAACATCGTCAAAGCCGGCAAAGGCCCTGCCCAAAATGCGGATGGTCATTCCCACCATTTTCGGGTAACCAGCAGAACTTGTATTTCCCTATTCAACATGAGTGTACTTTCGGTCGACTTGATGACTGATCAGCCGATTCTTGAAATCTGCAGTGCTGCCACCTCTGAGACCTCAGCCAAGCACGAAGATTAGGAAATGGAAGATGCCGCCACCTCCAACCTTGGTATGATCTCTGTAGTTTCTCTTTTAGTCGATTGGATTTCCATGTTTACTTTTGAATCTTTCTTGTAGTTCCGCCTTATGTCATTGATCTCCCAGATGATGACGAGGAAGCACCATTGAGGAAGAGGAAAAACAAGAGGGTGTCTGCTGGCAAGGCTGCTCCAGTTGTGACGATACCTGAGACGCTGGTTTCCGAGGGAGGTAACCTCACTCGGGCTTCTGTGTCTTTTGCCGAACCGCTGACAAGTGCCCGACCCACTTCGTCGACTGCTGATCCACCATCCCTTTTTGCTATACACCGCGTCCCGGAAGACCAAGTGAGTGCTGCTAAGGAGGCTATACGCCAGGCAGGGATCATGATGGAGCAAGTGAAGGCGGTCCGAGAGGCTAGCCAGGCGGCCTATGATGCTAGTTCAGCTCTCCAGAGCAATGTCCAAGTAAGTCGATCGTTGCTTGCTCTGTTAGGATATGCTACCTGAAACTGCTTCTTTCTGGAGATTTCCATATCTGTACACCCACTGGGTGGGTGTGTCGATTGTGTTTTTGTGGGGGCACGCTGAGTGCACCCACTGGGTGTAGTCTCCGAGACTATGGTGGACTGCGTGCAGTCGACTATAGTCTTTATACTGTGAACTTCTTCACTCGACCTGGACGGACCAAGTCAAATGGAACCGTAAAACCGGTGGGGGCACGCTGAGTGCACCCACTGGGTGTAGTCCCAAAGACTATGGTGGACTGCGTGCAGTCGACTATAGTCTAAAGAACTGTTTTTTTTTCGCGGCTGACCGCTGACACTTAGCCATGGTTTTAGAATCATAACCTTTTTGCCTCTTTTGGTCGACTGGTCGAACCAAATTGGTAAAACCAGTGGGGGCACGCTGAGTGCACCCAGTGGGTGTAGTCCCCGAGACTACTGTCGAATGCTTTGATTTGACTGTAGTCTTAGAAATGCTACGATTTTTCCTTATTCACTCGGAAGTGATCTGTCTTTGATGTCTTTCATTGGTTGACTCTTTGTAGAAATCTTGCGAGCTTGTGGCTCGCTATACTGAGTTAGAGAACAAGCAGATCCAGCTCAACCTCGACTTGAAGCTTGCTCAGGAGAATTTGCGAAGGCGAAGGATGAAGCAAAAGGTATGGCTGGTGAGAACCTTGACGACTGTCTTTGTTTTTCTGTTCATTCTCAACTCTGTTCTCATTGTTGCTTTGCAGATAAACTGGAAGAGACTTTGAAGAAGAAGGACCTTGACCTTGCAGAGGCACAGAAGGTGGCTTTGGAGAAAACAAAGCTTGCTGAAGAGAAGCTTGCCTCAGTCGACAAACTTGAAGATGAAAATGCCAAGCTGAAAACCGCTCTTTAGGCGGCCAACAAGGAAGTTAGTCGACTGAAGAACGACAAGATTGCTCTGTCCGACAAGGTTGGTCAACTGGCGGGGAAGCGAAATGACCTGGAGATTTATCTTGGAGGGCTCGCCAAGAAGCTGTTTCTCATGCTTGAAGGTAATCTCTTTTATCCGACTGTCTTGCTATCACCGGCTCATCGCATGATTGTTATTTTGAGTCTGAGCTGTGTTTTCAGAATTCTGTCAAAACTTCGAAGAAGAAACCAGTCGAGTGGAGACCAGCCTGGACCCCATCAACTCTCCTGTGAAGGACGAAGCTGCCATGAATGTGCTCCGACTGGAGTCTCGCGTTGCCAGCGTGGTGGATTATCTTGCTCGACTGAAAGCTGTGGTGTCGCGGATCGACTCGACTCTCTGGCCAGATCAGACACTCCAGAATGACCTTGAATCCTTGATGACTCGACTGAATGAGATTCCAAGTCGAGTGCAAGAATGGAAAAAGTCTTCTGCCAGGTGTGGTGCTGATGTTGCTCTGTCTCTGGCTCGCGTCCACTGCAAGGAAGCGCAAGAGGACAAGCTGGCGTCCCTCAAAGTTGCCAACACCAGGAAGTATGACTTCCGATCTTTCATGGAGACCTTCGTCGCTGCCGCTACCCATATTGCCGACGGAATAGACCTCGACCAGCATGTTGCGCCTTCCAGTCCTCCACCGGAGGAGTAAAAAACTTCTAAGTCTGGCCTTAAATTTGCCTCGGAATGCCGAGTGGTTTTTGTAACCGACAAACTTTAACAGGCTTAACGCCTGAGTCCCTTTGGATCCGTAGGACGTTTATCCGAACTTTATCTATCCTTGAACATGCTTTATTTGCCTTCGAGAGAACTTTACTCTTCATTCGGAATATATTTCATTGTTGTAGGTACTATCCTTGAGGTGAAACTCCAGTCGACTTGTACTTCATCTATCTTGCAGGTAGAGATGGAGCACAGACTGCGACTGACCTCGTCGTCCTTGCGGGTTGGGATGGACCACACGTTGTACTTGTGGCGAAGCTCCGAAGGAGAAGGTAGCAGTCGACCTGCACCTCGTCGTCCTTGCGGATTGAGATGGATCGCACGTTGTACTTGTGGCGAAGCTCCGAAGGAGAAGGTAGCAGTCGACCTGCACCTCGTCGTCCTTGCAGATTGAGATGAAGTCCTTACTTAGGCAAGCACTGGACCGCAGCTAAGCCCCCGAGTGGGAGGTTTGCTCTCGACTCGGTAGGATTTTTATTACTTAGGCGAGCACTGGGCTGCAGCTAAGCCTCCGAGTGGGAGGTTTTCTCTCCACTCGGTAGGATTTCTATTACTTAGGCGAGCACTGGGCTGCAGCTAAGCCCCCGAGTGGGAGGTTTGCTCTCCACTCGGTAGGATTTCTATTACTTAGGCGAGCACTGGGCTGCAGCTAAGCCCCCGAGTGAGAGATTTGCTCTCCACTCGGTAGGATTTCTATTACTTAGGCGAGCACTCGGCTGCAGCTAAGCCCCCGAGTGGGAGGTTTGCTCTCCACTCGGTAGGATTTCTATTACTTAGGCGAGCACTGGGCTGCAGCTAAGCCCCCGAGTGAGAGGTTTGCTCTCCACTCGGTAGGATTTCTATTACTTAGAGCACTGAGCTGCAGCTAAGCCCCCGAGTGGGAGGTTTGCTCTCCACTCGGCAGGTTTTTCATGGCGTAGCTTTAAAGGAGAAGGTAGCAGTCGACCTGGACCTCGTCGTCCTTGCGAAGCGTTCTTTATTTTGAATGTTTAGGCGAATCCTTGGGCTGTTGCTAAGCCCCCGAGTGAGAGGCTGACTCTCCACTTGGTAGGATCTAAATACTTAGGCGAGTACTTGGACTGCAACTAAGCCCCCGAGTGGGAGGCTGGCTCATCACTCGGTAGGATTTTGAATACTTAGGCGAGTACTTGGACTGCCGCTAAGCCTCCGAGTGGGAGGCTGGCTCACCACTCGGTAGGATTTTGAATACTTAGGCGAGTACTTGGACTGCAGCTAAGCCCCCGAGTGGGAGGCTGGCTCACCACTCGGTAGGATTTTGAATACTTAGGCGAGTACTTGGACTGCAGCTAAGCCCCCGAGTGAGAGGCTGGCTCACCACTCGGTAGGATTTTGAATACTTAGGCGAAGCGGATTCGCAGCTAAGCCCCCGAGTGGGAGACCGGCTCGCCACTCGGAAAGGATTTTTTTTACAAACTTAGGCGAACCGGATTCGCAGCTAAGCCACCCACTGGGGGAAATTTCAACAAAAAGTAATAACAATCACTGGGAAAATCATAACATTCTTGTCTTAGATAGCAAACTACAAAAGTACTTTTATTACATCTCAACCGAGTGAGTATTTAAGTATAAAAGGGTCGGAGCAACTCCACATTCCAAGCTCGAGGTTCGTCGATCTGGCGATCAACATTGTAGAGATGATACGCTCCGTTGTGGAGAACTCTTGTGACGATGAAGGGACCTTCCCAAGTGGGAGCGAGCTTGTGTGGTTTCTGTTGATCCACTCGGAGGACCAAATCTCCCTCTTGGAAGGCTCGACTCTTCACATTTCTGGCATGGAATCGACGCAAGTCTTGCTGATAGATAGTCGAGCGGATCAGGGCCATCTCTCTCTCCTCTTCCAAGAGGTCGACTACATCTTGCCGAGCTAGTTCCGCTTCTTCTTCAGAATATAGTTTGACTAGAGGCGCGTTGTGAAGCAGGTCACTCGGCAGAACTGCTTCAGCTCCATAGACCAGGAAGAATGGAGTTCTCCCAGTCGACCGATTAGGAGTGGTCCTCAATCCCCAGAGAACTGATGGAAGTTCGTCGACCCAAGCTCCTGCTGCGTGCTTGAGATCACGCATCAGCCGTGGTTTCAACCCTTTGAGAATGAGGTCATTTGCACGCTCTGCTTGTCCATTCGACTGAGGACGAGCAACTGAAACATAGTCGACCCGCGTGCCCTGAGAGGCGCAGAAGGCTTTGAACTTGTCATTATCGAAGTTTGACCCATTGTCGGTGATGATGCTATGCGGAACTCCATATCTGAATATCAACCCTCTGATGAAACTGATAGCAGTACATGCATCGAGGTTCTTGATGGGCTTGGCTTCGATCCACTTGGTGAACTTGTCGACTGCTACTAGCAAATGGGTGAAGCCGCTTCTGCCAGTTCTCAGCGGTCCAATCATGTCTAACCCCCAAACAGCGAAGGGCCAGACGAGTGGAATGGTCTTCAAGGCTGAGGCGGGCTTGTGTGACATGTTGGAATAGAACTGACACCCTTCACACTTGTCACCTATTTCTTTTGCCATTTCATTTGCTTTCGGCCAGTAAAATCCCGCTCGGTATGCTTTAGCCACGATGGTCCGAGAGGACGCATGATGGCCACAGGTCCCCGAGTGGATATCCTCAAGAATTATCTGACCTTCTTCTGGCGTGATACACTTCTGGCCGACTCCAGTCACGCTTTCTCTGAAGAATTGTCCCTTGATCACTATAAAGGCCTTGGATCGACGGACGATTTGTCGAGCCTCTTCTTCATTCTCTGGGAGCTCTTTCCTTAGGATATATGCGATGTACGGCACTGTCCAGTCGGGAGTGATGACCACCACTTCCATAATCAGGTCGACCACGGCTGGGACCTCAACTTCAGTCGGATCATTGGCACTCTTTTGCTGCGGGGCTTCTTCTGTGAAAGGGTCCTCCTGCACTGATGGTGCATGAATGTGCTCCAAAAAGACATTGCTGGGAATGGCTTCCCTCTTGGACCCTATCTTCGCCAAATCATCCACAGCTTGATTTTTCAGTCGGGGTATATGATGAAGCTCTAACCCCTCGAATTTCTTCTCCAGCTTTCTCACTGCATTACAGTAACCTGTCATAGTTGGGCTTCCGACATCCCACTCCTTCATCACTTGATTAACAACCAGATCTGAGTCGCCGTAGACCATAAGGCAACGGACGCCGAGTGAAATGGCCATACGCAACCCATACAGGAGTGCTTCGTATTCTGCTTCATTGTTGGAAGAATCAAAGTGAATCTGGAGAACATACTTGAGCTTATCTCCTCGGGGGGAGACAAATACAACCCCCACACCAGAACCGTTCATCATCTTGGAACCATCAAAAAACATAGTCCAGTGCTCCGAGTGAACTTGAGTCGGAAGCTTCTGTTCAGTCCACTCGGCGAGGAAGTCTGCTATTGCTTGGGACTTGATGGCTTTCTTTGCCTCAAATTTGATATCAAGGGGAAGGAGTTCAATTGCCCATTTAGCCACTCGACCAGTTGCATCTCTGTTATGAAGAATTTCCGACAATGGGCGTCGGACGATCGTAATGGAATGATCGAGAGAAATAATGAGCAACCTTCTTTGTGGTCATGTAAATCCCATAAACAAGCTTCTGATAGTGAGGATATCTTTGCTTTGATGGGGTCATCACTTCAGAAAGATAATAAACTGGGCGTTGAACTTTGAAGGATTTTCCTTCTTCTTCCCGCTCGACCGTAAGTAAGGTACTGACAACTTGTCCAGTGTCTGCAATGTAGAGCAACAAAGGCTCTTTGCTGATAGGAGCAGCAAGCACCGGCTGGGTGGAGAGCGAGCTTTTAGCTCGCAAGCGCTGCATCAACAGCGGAGTCCACTCGAACTTGTCGACTTCTTCATCGATCGGTAAAGAGGCAATGCCTTTTCACCGAGGCGAGAGATGAATCGACTTAAAGCGGCCAAGCATCCAGTAAGCTTCTGGACATCGTGCACACGCACAGGGCGCTTCATTCGGAGTATAGTACCAATCTTTTTGGGGTTAGCATCGATTCCTCGCTCGGAAACGAGAAAACCGAGTAACTTTCCACCAGGAACTCCAAATGTGCACTTCGATGGGTTAAGCTTGATATCATACCTCCTGAGATTGGCAAATGTTTCAGCAAGGTCAGTCAACAGGTCGGAACCCTTTCGAGACTTGATCACTATATCATCCATGTACGCTTCTACATTCCGACTGATTTGAGTGAGCAAACACTTCTGAATCATCCTCATGAATGTGGCTCCGGCATTCTTGAGACCGAATGGCATGGTGACATAACAGAAGCACCCGAATGGAGTGATGAACGCTGTTTTGATCTCATCGGGTCCATACAGACGGATCTGATGGTACCCGGAATAGGCGTCTAAAAAAGACAGCCTCTCACATCCCACAGTTGAGTCGACTATTTGGTCAATGCGAGGAAGAGGGAAATGATCTTTCGGGCAGGCCCGATTGATATGCTTGAAATCGATGCACATGTGCAACGACTTGTCCTTCTTGGGGACCATGACAACATTGGCGAGCCACTCGGAGTTGTAGATCTCTCGGATGAACTCTGCCGCTAAGAGCCGAGCCACCTCTTCACCAATGGCCTTTCTCTTATGGACGGCGGACCGTCGAAGATATTATTTAACCGGTTTTACTTTTGGGTCGACTCGTAGGCGGTGCTCAGCCAGCCCCCTGGGAACACCCGGCATGTCAGCAGGCTTCCATGCAAAGATGTCCCAGTTCTCACGGAGGAACCGGATGGCGCTTCTTCCTATTTTGAGTCGAGTGTTGTTGAGATGTTGGTCGGGCAGCATTGGGATCGACCGGGTGAATGTGAACCTGTTTCGTCTCACCGGTCGACTGGAATGCTGACTCCGTAGCGGGCTTCTTAGCTCGCAACAAATCACTCGGATCTGCAGTTTTACGATACTCTTGTAGCTCTACCATCGCTTAACCGAGCATCGGCGATCTTAGAGCCTTTCTGGAAGCACTCTTCCGCCTTCTTTCGATTGCCCTTAACGGTGATCACGCCCTTGGGACCAGGCATCTTCGTTTAAGATACACGTAACATGGTCGGGCCATGAAGCGTGCATATCTGGCCTTCCTGAATAGCGTGATAAGCGCTCTGAAATCCACGACCTCAAAGGTCAACTTTTCTTTCCGGAAATGCTTGAATCACCAAAACTACATCAAGAGCAATTTGGCGAGTGACTCAGCCTTCTTTCCGTGAATGACTCCGTGGAAGCTCATATTCTTGGTGTTGAGTCGGACATCGGAATGCCCATCCCTTTCAATGTCTCTGCGTACAATATGTTCAAGCCACTACCACCATCCATCAGAACTTTGGTCAGTCGAGTGCCTTCGACGATTGGGTCGACCATCAATGCTTGCCTCCTGGGGTGGCAATGTGTCGGGTGATCGGACTGGTCGAATGTGATGGCGATGCAGGACCATTTCAGATAATTAGGCGTCGCCAGAGCGACCAAGTTCACTTCCGATTGATAACCTTCAATCGACTTTTGCTTTCGGCGTCGGCAAAAATCATCGGGTGGAATTGACACGGGGATACCCATCATCATCGCTCATCTTTGTCCTCGACTTTGTCATCTCCTTATCCTTATCCTTGGGTTGTTTCCTTGAACTGCTGAATCAAGAGTCGACCTTTGTCGAGTGGTGTGTTTCGGTAAATGAGTTTACCCTCTTCATCTTTCTTCGTGTGAATGTGACATGGCAAATCAAGCACGTCATTTCCATCGTGGTCTTTTACCTTCTTGGGGTTCCAAGGACCCTTGGGTTTCCCCTTGAACTTTCCTAGGGTCACAGCCAAGGCCTCTCCGGAGCAGCTGGCTCGGCTTTACGCTTTCCTTCCATTGAATTTCCTCCGCCGCCTCATTGGCGGCGATTTGTATTACCACTCCGGGCCGATCCTCTTCTTCACCATTTGCGCACTTGGTGGCAATCTCCATCATCCGATCGAGGGTCATATCTCGGTTCGACTGAATTTCAAACTCAACTCTCTGTTCTTGACACCTTCTTTGAAGGCCTGATCTGCTGGTGATCGATACATTCTCAAGCTGTGTGGTGCAAAGTGATCCACCTCTGGATATAATCTCTCAAAGTTTCACTCGACTTTTGCACACACGATCGCAACTCATCAACCCCGCTGGTCGTTTGCAACTCCTTCAAATGTCCCGACAAACACTGGGCAAGATCTTCCCAAGTGTAAATCTTGCTTGGGTGCTAATCGATTCAACCACGCTCTGGCTGAACCCTCCAACATAAGAGGCAAATGCTTCATGGCTACCTCATCGTTGCCGCCGCCGATCTGAACAGCCACTCGGTAATCTTCAAGCCAAGTGTCAGGCTTGGATTCACTAGTGAACTTACTGACTCCGGTCGCCAACCTAAAGTTGGGAGGAATCACCGCGGCTCTGATGGCTCTGCTGAAACACTCTGGTCCCGAGACATGAACTCTGCTGCTGGAGGGAACATCTCTATCATGGCCGTCTCGGTGAGCTCTGTTCCTGTCGACCAAACCTTGAACGATAATAGATCTTGCATCAAAGCCTGGTTCCCTGGGGTCGACTGGAACTCTTTGCCCAACACTGTGCTGGCGTCTGGCGTCCTGCTGCCGAGGAGCGTATGATCCACCCCTCGGGGGAGGAGTGGGCACTCGAGTCGATCATTGCGATCAAATGGGTGCTCATCTGCTCGCGGCCCTTGTACTGATCATCACGCCGGCCCCCACGTTCCTCACGCCTCGGGGGCGATCTCGGACTATGGGCCGACTGGACTGAATTCGCAGTGACGGATCGGCTGTGAATCCTGTTCCACGACTGTGATACGACTGAGTTTTGGTCTCCTGCCGCCCTGAGTAAATCTCTGATTTGTAACAAACCTCTACCTGCCTCCGACTGGGAAGGCTGAATAGACTCTGCTATACGGGCGGCAGCTGCTAAATTCTGGATCGGAATTCGATATACCTGAGTTCGTGGCTGGAAGAGCTGACGTCGACTGGATTCTGGAACCCTTGGTCACGCGCGCTCGTCGAGTACTCGCTGAAGGTTCTCGGTCGAGTCGCTCCAGCCAGGCTAATGCGCGCATCCTCCAAGGCACGAGCCTCGGGGTTTCTCCGGCGATAGGAGTGTGAAGCGCATCCATGTTCCGACGGCCAAGCTCCTCCCTCCGAAGCGGGCGTGAGGGGCTCGGGCAGGTACTCTTCGTGGGCTTGCTCGGATCGCCTCCACCGTCACCTCCGTTGGTGCGGGTGAATCCGGGGACTGCGTGGTCCATCGACCATCGTAACCTCCGCCGCTTTGAGTCATCGCTATCGCATTCGGACGCAGTCTCTCTGGAGCCAGTCGAACAGGCCGTAGAGAGATTCATCAAGCTCGATCGCCGCGACTTGGAGGGTGGCCGACTGGTGGGCCATCGCATGCCTCACCCACCGGTGAAGCCTTGACCGACCGGAACGCTTGCTCCGCCGGGAAACTGGGAGCAAGGACAGCACAGGAGCCGACCCATACTGGGTCGACGGTTGCCGCAGGAGGATGCCGCAGACACACACGCGAAAGTGCATCGCCCCGCGGACGGGGAGGCGTCCACGTCGAGTGGAGCCTCCTGAAGCCAAGCGGAGTCGTCGGCGATGAACGTGAGTGCACCAAGACGGATCTCGTGGCCGTCGACCAAAACTCCACCTGAAACCATGATGTAGGAGATTGAAAGAATCCCAACTTCTCCAACAAATCGCTAGAACACGTGCCCCACGGTGGACGCCAACTGTCGTGGTTCTAAGTCTGATAGTAGAATGGGGGGTAGGTATGGAGAGGCAAGATCCTAGCTATGGAGTAGTTGTATACGCAAGGGGTTTACGAGTTCAGGCCCTTCTCGGAGGAAGTAACAGCCCTACGTCTCGGAGCCGGAGGCGCCGATTGGATTATATCGTATGTGTTACGTGGGTGCGAACCCTTCTACTGTGGAGGGGGTGGCTTATATAGAGTGCGCCAGGACCCCAGCTAGCCCACGTAGCAGAGGGTTTAAGGTACGTTAAGGCTAGGCGTTACTGGTAACGCCTTACATAAAGTATCATTATGATCATAAAGACTATTTAACTACAGACCGTTTGGACACCGAGTGGCTCTTGGACTCCTGGTGGTCGAGTGGGTCTTCATGGTCGAGTGTCTTTGAATCTGTCGACTGGAAACCTACCAGGTCGACTGGAAGGCTGCTTCTTTCGTGAGTGTCCTTGTGGAGGGTACCTTTGGGCAGGTCTATGACCCTACCCCAGGTACATGAGTTCATCACCACCCCCCTCCATTTTTTTAGAAAATCATCACTAAATTGTTCACATTTCACATCGCCATCAATTTCCAACGGTCACCTCACACTCAATCAAACAAAAACAAATACAAGTCTGGAAATGCCCCATACGACTGGAAATGCCCCATAGTTTCGCTCGTTGCTAGGAGGGGAGGCAACGACCCGCTGGTCCGCATACCTCATCGCCTTTTCTGGTCCGCGTACGACTAAAAATGCCCCATAGTTTCGCTCGTTGCCAGGAGGAAGCAAGGAGGGGGAGGGCGGCGAGCCTTCACCGCCTTCTTATTCGATCATCGGTATTGTTAAAACTCGATCAACTGAGACTTAGTGAAGTCTTAATCAATGCTATATTCATAAGATCTTACGTGGAGATTCTTGTAAATTTCTTTTTTCTTCTTTTTTTATATGTTATGTCACTTGATGAGACTTAGTTAAGTCTTAGTCAACTAAGGTTAGTCACACCCTTGGATCATATTGTAGAGAACCACTGCGGCCCTGGCTGGGGGAGGCAGCTGCCTTCACACAGTGTCATAGGCTTTGCCACATGCACTACAGACTCTTCACCGGCAAGGTGGACGAGGTGCTCGCATTGGTGGTTGCGGGCGGCCGTCTGAGCCGCGGGAGGCACTGGAGTCGTCAGAGCCGTAGGAGACGCTGAATCTGCAGGAGGCGTGGGATCCAACTTCAAAACGATGGAATCAGATGTGGGGGTCGAGGCGCCATCCATGTCATCGTCAGCGGGGACCGGGGACGGGATTGGGGACGGCCGGAAGTAATGAAATGTGGAGCTACGACGAGGGAGGGGAAGCAACAACCCACTAAAATTAGTCTTAGCCGTCAACATCGAGGACATACTCACTGGGGCAAAATTTCGTGTTTTGACCCTTTTGCGATACAAATTCATGATCTGGCCCGGTTGGGAATTTTTTTGGGATTTGACCCTTTCGCTACTGCCAGGGGCTCTAGCGGTAGGGTTAGACAGGCTACCACCAGGGGGCCTGGCGGTAGGGTGCGACGGAGGGTCACGGCGGCCGTTTGCCCGGGCTGACGTGGATGGGTTCCCTACCGCCACGACACCTGGCGGTAGCCTGTCTAACCCTACCGCCAGAGCCCCTAGAGATAGGGTGTGGCTGGGTTTTCCCTTCGCAAAGTTTCTGTAACGAAATATGGAAGTGCCCTGGCGGTAGGTTCACCCTACCGCCAGGGGGGTTGGCGGTAGGCTGTGTGACCCTACCACCAGGGTCCTTGGCGATAGGGTCCTCTGTTTTATTGTTTCAAGTTTATTTGCTTGCTTCTTTTCGAAAACAATATCACAACAAGTTTCACAAATATGACAGCAATATCACAGATCTTAAACAATTAAACTTGGGCATCCCATACACATTAACAAAACTTGAAGTGCATAGAACATTTCAAACGAACTTCAACTAATTAGTAAACGGAGTTCCACATAGTTTCCCAAATAGCAAACACATAGATCCACAAATAGCAAACACATAGTTCCACGTAGTTTCACAACCACTAGACAAGTTCAACCAAATAGCAAACACATAGACAACCCAACTACAACAGCCAAGTATCCAAGAGCAGAATCAGTTGCTCCTTCCCCTCGTGGAGGTACGGTCCACGTTACTCTTTGAACGAGTCTCTTCAGTCTTCTTCTTGGGCCATCGAGTAACCGGTCTCTGGAAAGGGTCCGGACTCAGCAAATCCTTCTTCTTCGGATTCCTCTTCGGCAGCTGAGGTGGTTGAGATGATTGAGTTGGTGGAGGTCCATAATCTTCATCGTACTCCTCCTCCCCGTTGCTCTCATCCTCCTCCTCCTCCTCCCCTTCTTCATGTGTGGCCTCCTCATCCTCCTCAACCAACCTAGAGGACGAGGGAACATGGCTTGATGTGACCCTGTGTGGCTATAGGCTGATAAGCTTCAACCAACGCAGCTCTAGCACACCCAAGCAGCCCTAGCAGCTTGCGACAATGCTTCACGAACTTCTACACTCACAATGAAACAAGGGCATAATAAGTATCAGATTTATGATTGCAAGTGAACAAGATGCATCTGTTCCGAGGAGGCTGAAATTGTACCTTCATTGTCCCCCTCACTCTGTTCTCGGATTGTACGCTCCTGGGGGCATCACCTAGTGCATCTAAGGCATCAAAGATGCATCTGTTCAGATCACCAGACTGTAACGGCATAAGTCAGTCACGATGATGAATAAAATAATTTAAATACAACCGTCGGTTCAAACTTACCACTCTGTTGATGAGGGGTGCAAACTCCCTAAATCCACTGTGCATGTCTTTGATGCCGGTCTGGTAGGCCTCTTCCTCGGGGTCATCCCTCTCCAGCTCCGCGATGTCTTCCTCCATCCACCTACGCCCGAGACGAAGACGCTGATTCTGGCCATCATCATACCACCTCATGTGTCGGCCCAGGTAAGCATCCCAGTCAGTCACTTTCCTCTCCATGTCTTTCCGGTACCTCCGTCAGTTCCACTCCATCACATTAGTTTTATGCTCCTCTCCCCAGTCTGTGATCGACTGATTCTTCTGTCGGCTCATCCTGCAAGGCATAGGCCACGAGAAACATCATAATAAAGTCGCCACGCAATGAAATCATGGGCACGGAGAACAAAGCGCTCACGGGTGGAGCGCGTGGCCGCCGGTATCGGTGGGCGGGCCCGGTGGGGTATGCTGATACATCCCAAACTGCATGGCCATGCAGTGTGGCAAGTGCCATTCGACGGCGTACACACAGATCATGGGCACGATGCACTGCCAGAGACCACGGTCCGCATCGCACATCACGTTCAGATCGAAGTCCCACTCTCGGTCATGATACGACAACCAATTTACCTATTACATATACGATGGTAAGTTCCCACTCTCGGTCAAAAGTGGAATCAAAGAGAAAGGTGTTGATCGAGTTCATATACCTACATATGCTTCAAAGCGTCCAAATCGTTGGTGTAGGTCTTGTACGAAGTCTTGTTTAGGCCCGTGTAGAGTTTGACAACGTCCCACTTGTAAGCTACAGTGGGGTGTCGAGTCTCGTTGTCGTCTGCTACCTCTTGAGCACTGCATTGGTTTTCCCTTGAAGAGGAAAGGGTGATGCAGTAAAGTAGCGTAAGTATTTCCCTCAGTTTTTGAGAACCAAGGTATCAATCCAGTAGGAGATCACGCACGAGTCCCTCGCACCTACACAAACAAATAAGAACCTCGCAACAAACGCGATAAAGGGGTTGTAAATCCCTCAACGGTCACTTACTAGAGTGAGATCTGATAGATATGATAAGATAATATTTTTGGTATTTTTATGATAAAGAGAAATAAATATGCAAAGTAAAATAAAAGGCAAAAGAAATAACTAAGTGTTGGAAGATTAATATGATGGAAAATAGACCCGGGGGCCATAGGTTTCACTAGTGGCTTCTCTCAAGAGCATAATTATTACGGTGGGTGAACAAATTACTGTTGAGCAATTGATAGAATTGAGCATAGTTATGAGAATATCTAGGTATAATCATGTATATAGGCATCACGTTCGTGACAAGTAGACCAACTCCTGCCTGCATCTACTACTATTACTCCACACATCGACCACTATCCAGCATGCATCTAGAGTATTAAGTTCATAAGAACAGAGTAACGCTTTAAGCAAGATGACATGACGTAGAGGGATAAATTCATGCAATATGATATAAACCCCATCTTGTTATCCTCGATGGAAACAATACAATACGTGCCTTGCTGCCCCTGCTGTCACTGGGAAAGGACACCGCAAGATTGAACCCAAAGCTAAGCACTTCTCCCATTGCAAGAAAGATCAATCTAGTAGGCCAAACCAAACTGATAATTCGAAGAGACTTGCAAAGATAACCAATCACACATAAAAGAATTCAGAGAAGATTCAAATATTGTTCATAGATAAACTTGATCATAAACCCACAATTCATCGGTCTCAACAAACACACCGCAAAAGAAGATTACATCAAATAGATCTCCACGAGAATCGTGGAGAACTTTGTATTGAGATCCAAAGAGAGAAAAGCCATCTAGCTAATAACTATGGGCCCAAGGTTTGAGGTAAACTACTCACACATCATCGGAGGCTATGGTGTTGATGTAGAAGCCCTCCGTGATCAATGCCCCCTCCGTGAGCGCGGAAAAGGCCCTAAGATGGGATCTCACGGCATGTAAGTTCACAAGTGGAATTAGGTTTTGGCTCCGTGTCGATAGTTTGGGGTGCGAGGTATATATAGGAGGAAGAAGTACGTCGGTGGAGCAACGTGGGCCCCACGAGGGTGGAGGTGTGCGCCAGGGGTAGGCGCCCCCTGCCTCGTGCTCTCTGGTTGATTTCTTGACGTAGACTCCAAGTCCTCTGGATCACGCTTTGTTCCAAAATCACGTTCCCAAAGGTTTCATTCCGTTTGGACTCCGTTTGATATTCTTTTTCTGCGAAACACTGAAATAGGCAAAAAACAGCAATTTGGGCCGGGCCTCCGGTTAATAGGTTAGTCCCAAAAATAATATAAAAGTGTATAATAAAGCCCATTAACATCCAAAACAGAATATAATATAGCATGGAACAATAAAAAATTATAGATACGTTGGAGACGTATCACCGTCTTCGCTATAGGCACCCCATGGGCGTCTTGGCATCTTCTCCGGACGCCCCACCGGCAGCTGCTCCCACATCCAAATGGAGAAGGCCCAGACAAAGCCACCCATATTGGACTTGTCTCCCGTCCTCTACGTTGCATCGTCAAGCTGCAAAACATCAAATGAGGATCAGATATAACAAAATGTCATGGACATACTTTCGTAGGTAGGCAATTAGATACTCTCTTACCGAACGGTATAGGTAGGCGAGAGATGCGGTCCCCAACTGTACCCTGCATCCCAGTCCGCTAGGAAGAAAATATACGACTGGTTGGTAGAGTTCTCGGAGTTGTCTGGCAACATGACCTCCGTGAGAAGATACCATTGGTAGGCCCTCGCGTACCACTCAACAGTAGTCTCATCGGCATCTTCGGTGCTCCGAGAGCCAGGGCAAAGACACACCGGATGTACGGTTACCCTTAGCATCGGGCCAGTCGCCGATGAGGGTGGTAACCCTCTGCTGCCATTTGGTCCTCTCCACTCGCCCGGTGAGTGCATGGCCCTCGATCTGCATGGCAGTAATCATCGACCAATCCTCGAGGGTCACTGTCGGTGTCAAAACCGGTGGATCTCGGGTTGGGGGTCCCGAACTGTGCGTCTAGGATCTATGGTAACAGGAGGCGGGGGACACGATGTTTACCCAGGTTCAGGCCCTCTCTATGGAGGTAATATCCTACTTCCTGCTTGATTGATCTTGATGAATATGAGTGTTACAAGAGTTGATCTACCATGAGATCGTAATGGCTAAAACCCTAGAAGTCTAGCCTATGTGAATATGGTAATGAGTCTCCCTATCCGGACTACGCTCTCCGGTTTATATAGACACCGAAGAGATCTAGGGTTACATGGAGTCAGTTACATCAGAGGGAATCTACATAGTCGGTTGCCAAGCTTGCCTTCCACGCCAAGTAGAGTCCAATCCGGACACGGGTACAATCTTCGGTCTTCATGTCTTCACAGCCCATCAGTTCGGCCCACGGATAACAGGCCGGACGTCCGAGGACCCCTTAGTCTAGGACTCCCTCAGTAGCCCCTGAACCAGGCTTCAACGACGAGGTGTTCGGCGTGCAGATTGTTTTCGGCGTTGCAAGGCGGGTTCCTTCTCCAAGTAATATATTCGGTCGTTGATCCAATATCGCTCCCCTCGGCTTCTGTGCGTTAATAACTTCGTCTTCCACATGTCGAGCGAATGCGGAAAGTCAGGGTATTTTTCCGAATAACATCCCGTCCACGCAAGGAAGGATGCCTATTTAAAGGTACTATGTTGGGGATATTACCACTGGGAGTAAACTGGCCGGGAGAGGCCGGATTAACCCCATAGTAGTTCACTATATCTGAAGCCCATGAAGACAGACGGTGACGCTTTATGAAGGCCCAGGGCCCAAAGCCGGCATAAGGCCTGTAGACATAAACTGACATTGATATGTAAACTTGTGTTGTAAGATAGAAAGAGCAGAGACCGAGCCGGACACGTTTATGAGCCGGCCTTGGGATTATGTAAACCGATGGGCGTCAACCCGTGTATATAAGGGGATGACCCGGCGGTGGTTCAGGACAACAGATAACAACTCGAGACTCAAGCAAAGCGTATTGGCTCCATGGTCATCGAAACCCTAGAAATTCCACAACAACTGGATTAGGCTTTTACCTTCACCGCAAGGGGCCGAACCAGTATAAAATCTCTGTGTCCCTTGTCCTCTTTAACCCCTTTAAGCTAACCCGCACGATGGCTCCATGACTAAGTCCTTAGGACATCTGCCTTGACAAAACCACGACAGTTGGCGCCCACCGTGGGGCTATCGCACGATGGTTTCGAGTTCTTAGAGGGCAGCTTCGAAGGACTCAAGGGCTATGCTGTGGGCCGGATGATCAAGAGTCGTTGCGGCAAGCTCTACATCGATAATGCAGGCTGGGGCCCCGAGGCCGGCTCAATCGAGTACGGGTACCGGGTCCCCTTTGGTGGCATACACGTTTTCATTGGCAAGATCGGCGAACCGGGCCTTGAGCCGGACATCTGCACCAACCTCGTCGAAACGGCTCAGCGTGCGAGATCTGCCCGGGTCAAGCCTGTCATGAAGCGTGCCTTCGTGGGAGTCATCCATGGAGGGGAATCTCAGGATAGATCGGAATCTGGTGGTGAAACCGTCGTTTATTCCGACGATGAGTCATCAACTAGAGAGACTGAATCGTTATATCAGTTGCAAGATGGCCGGATTGGGGGCAGTTCTGATGGCGACAGTATTCCGGACCCCTTTGATCCGCCGAACTAGGTTGCAATCTTCATGGCCGGTACACAACCATCACTCCACTCTTCGACCACAGCGGCGATGATTTTCGGATCAACAGCAGCGGCAGCGGCCGGGGCAGGAGGCCCTGTGCGACCGCCGGCTCAAGTTCTATCTGATTTGTTTGACGCTTTGGCTACGCTGATGGCGGAGGTTAACCCGGCGGACCAAGACGCACATAATGCGGAAATCACGAAGGTGAAAGATCAGATCACCCAGGCCAAAGCCGACTTAGCAGCAGAGGATACCAGGATAGCTGCGGAACGGGCCGCATTGGATGCACAGGCTTACCGGCTTATGCTGGATCAGAGTGCGTCAAATGATATCCTGAAGAGGAGGTACCAATCTCGCCAACCGCCGGTTTATGAGGCCAGGAACATCTTTAACACCCCAGGAGCGGGGACCAGTAATCCGCCGATGTTAAATCGGGCGGAAGCACCTAGAGCGGGGGCGCCGGTTCAACCATGTTTGGTGGATCCGCCTCGCCAGAATCATGTGACGCCGCAGCATGTCCCAACACCACCGGGTCATTACTCTAACCCGATGGACAACATTGTCGCTGCCGCTTCACGGCTGGCGGCCCTTCCGATCGAAGGTGAGTCTCTGGTGGCAGTCGAGACGCGACGGGCTAGGGAGCTTCTTCAGACAGCTTTGGTTCAGCAGCAGGCTTATTCATATAGTCGCGAGAGGATCCATTCTACTCCCTGCCCAAGCCGGAGCTACAGCAGGCGTATGGATGAAGCGGCCGTATCAAGCAATGCGCGTAACCGTGATCCGCCCCGTGGCCATAACCCGGCGGGTGGTGGTGGTGATGCTCAGGATGTGGTGGATCGCGCTAGAGCTCGTCGAGAAGCCGAGTTAGCAGCACATCACGAGGCTCGCCAACTTACTCTGGTTCGTCCAACCACATCAGTGGAACCAGGGGTTACCTCTAGCTCTTTGGGAGTACCGTGTCTCCTCCCAGCGCTGCGCAACGTGCGCCTGCCCAAGGATTTCAAAGGCCCAAGAAAAGTGCTGAATTACACCGCTGACTTATCCCCCGAGTCATGGGTGGAAAGCTATGAGATGGCAATGGAGATGCTGGATGTGGACGATGCGGCGTGCGCTAAATACTGTACCATGATGTTGGAAGGAACGGCTCAAACTTGGTTGAAAAAGTTACCATCTAACTCCATTGGGTCATGGGCCGAGCTGAGGGCCCGGTTTATCCAGAACTTCAAGGATACGTGCAAGCAGCCCATGTCAATTGTGGACCTAGCTGCTTGTGTCCAGGAGGAAGGAGAATCAACAACCCATTGGGTGCGCCGGGTTTCGAAGATTTTGCATTCATCGGACCGCATTAACGCTGACACAGCAGTTTTAACGTTGGAAGGCAATTGCCAGTTTGCACCTCTGAAGTTGAAGTTGGGACGGTTCAAACGCCACTGCAATTGTATGGGGACTCTCATGGCTGCTCTGGTGAAATATGCCGACTCTGATGGTACCAAGGACCCCGAGTCTGACAATGACAAGACAGGGAAGGGAAAGAAGAGCGGACATACCAAGGGGCAGCAGCACAACCCGGTGGGCCATGGAAACAACGGTAAGCGTAAAGCGGATAATAGCTTGGATTTTGTGGCTAATACCAACGCGCAGGACAAAGGCCAACGGTGTAAAAGTAAACCGCCCCAGCGTGGTGGAGGACCAAGTCCTAATCCGGACCGCCTGTCTTATCTGTTGAACCAGCCTTGCCCAAAGCACGGGACGAAGGAGAACCCATCCACGCACCTATGGAAAGATTGTTACATCATGCAAGAGTTCAAAAACTCTGATGTTTTTCGGTATGATCATGGACTGGGTGGCGGTTCAGGCCCCGGATCTCATGGGCCGGGTTACGGTGGAGGTAGTTCCGGTTCAGGCTTTCACGTCAACCAGAGTGGACAGTGTAATCAAGGCAATCAGGGCAACCAAGGTGGTTATAATAATCAGGGGAATCAGCAACAGCAGCAGCAGCAGTCGGGTTACCAGAGCAACCCGAAGCAGTTGAATAGCGGGCAGTATCATGTCTTCACCACTAGCCTGGACAAGCGGATCAGAAGTTTCATAAAAGGGCAGTGAATTCTGTTGAACCGGCGGTTCCCCGATACTTACGCTGGTCTGAACATCCTATTGTGTGGAGTCGAGAGGATCATCCGCCCCGGTTGATAATCCGGGTCATTTGGGGTTGGTGGTGGCACCTCAGGTGGGAGGCTATAAGTTCACCAAAGTACTCATGGATGGGGGGAGTAGTATCAATATCCTTTATTATGAAACCTTCTATCGTATGGGGTTAACAGATAAAAATCTTAAACCGTCCAACACGGTCTTTCATGGTGTGGTACCTGGTAAATCGGCATATCTTGTTGGTAAGATAGCTCTGGAGGTTGCTTTTGGCGACGAGCATGATTCATGATCATAGAAGTTGACCTTTGAGGTGGTGAAAATCAAGAGCCCATATCATGCCATGTTTGGACGACCAGCTTATGCTAAGTTTATGGCAAGGCCCTGTTATGTCTATCTGCAGCTCAAGATGTCGGGTCATAAGGGGACTATCACAGTGCACGGGAGTCGCAAGATCGCTTTGGAATGTGAAGAGGGCGATGCGGCATACGCTGAGTCTGTTTGTGCAACTGATGAATTGAAGTTCTATAAGGACAATGTTGATTCGGCAGATATGACTTCATTAAAGAAACCAACTACAGAGCATGATCCGGCCCTGAAGTTTAAATCGGCTGATGATACTAAGCTTGTTGACTTCATGCCCGGCGATTCGTCCAAGCAGTTTAGCATCAGCGCTAACTTGGATCCGAAATAGGAAAGCACGCTCATCGAATTCATCCGTGAGAATCGAGACATCTTTGCGTGGAAGCCTTCTGACATGCCAGGTGTACCGAGAGAACTCGCTGAGCACACTCTCAATGTTGATCCCAAGTATAAACCGGTCAAGCAATTTCTTCGCCGGTTCAATGAAGAAAGACGCAAGGCTATTGGTGAAGAAGTAGCTAGGCTCTTGGAGGCTGGATTTATCATTGAAGTATTTCATCCTGAGTGGCTGGCTAATCCGGTGCTGGTGCTCAAGAAGAACGGCACTTGGCGTTTGTGTGTGGACTACACAGATCTCAACAAAGCCTGTCTAGCAGATCCTTTTGCCCTCCCTCGTATTGATCACATCATTGATGCTAAGGCGGGTTGCGAGCGTTTGAGCTTTCTGGATGCATATTCTGGCTACCATCAGATCAAAATGGCAGTTAAGGACCAGGAGAAGACAACCTTCATAACTCCTTTTGGAGCCTTCTGTTATGTGTCTGTGCCCTTTGGGCTCAAGAGTGCCCAGGCAACCTATCAGCGGTGTTTGCAGAATTGTCTTCATGATCAGATCGGCCGCAATGTTCATGCATATCTAGATGATATTATGGTGAAATCAAGGAAGAAGGAGACATTGATTGATGCTTGAAGGAGACCTTTGATAACCTACGGGTTTATAAAATGATGCTTAATCTGGCCAAGTGCGTTTTTGGTGTACCGACATGCAAGCTCTTGGGCTTTTTGGTGTCTAACAGGGGCATTGAAGCTAATCCGGAAAAGATCAAAGCCATTACTTCTTTGGCCAAACCGAAGTGTATCAATGATGTTCAACGCTTGGCAGGCCGGATTGCCGCGTTGAGCCAGTTTATCAGCCGCCTTGGCGAGAAGGTCATCCCTTTGTATCAGATGCTGAAGAAAACGGATAACTTCGTCTGGAGTGACGCTGCTAATGAAGCATTTGAGGATTTAAAGCGGCAGCTGGCTAATTCGCTGGTTCTCGCTGCTCCGGTTGACAAATAGCCATTGTTGCTATATGTGGCAGCTAATGCCCGGGCTGTTAGCGTGGCTATTCTGGTGGAGCGCAAGGAGACCAGAAAGGAATATCCGGTTCAATGGCCGGTTTACTATATCAGTGAGGTACTTATTGAGTCCAAGCAGAGGTACCCGCATTGGCAGAAGTTGGTGTATGGAGTTTTCATGGCAAGCCGGAAGCTTAAGCAATATTTCCAAGGTCATCCCATCACGTTGGTCAGCTCTGCTCCTTTGGGGGATATAATCCAGAACAGGGAAGCAACTGGCCGGATTGCTAAGTGTTCCATCGAGCTCGGGCCTCATGGGTTGAAATACATACCCCGAACGGCGATCAAATCTCAGGCACTTGTGGATTTAATCAATGATTGGACAGAACTACAAGCGCCAGAAGAAAAGCCGGATCATACTTATTGGACTATTCATTTTGATGGGTCCAGGAAATTGGAGGGCTCGGTGGCAGGAGTCGTATTAACTTCCCCACGAGGTGATAAGTTTTGTTATGTTCTCTGTTCCCTTGCACTAACAATGTAGCTGAATATGAGGCCTTACTCCATGGTCTTCGGATGGCTAAGGAGATGAACCTAAGCCGAGTTAAGTGCTTCGGTGACTCGGACCTGGTGGCTCAACAGGTGTCCGGCACTTGGGATTCCAAGGACCCACTCATGGCGGCATATCGTCGTGAGGTGGATATTGTTGCAGGTCACTTCAAAGGTTATTAGGTCAATCATGTGGACCGGCGGAAGAATGAGGCGGCGGACGCTTTAAGCCACTTGGGTTCTCAATGTAAACCGGTTCCACCTAATGTCTTCCTGGATGTGTTGCATAATCCGTCCGTCAAGCTCCCTGGTGAAGAGGATTTGGCTATTCCTGATCCGGAAGCTCAGTTGGTGGCGGCTCTTCATGTTATTCTGGATTGGACGGTTTCATATTTGGCGTATATGAACCGGGGCGAGTTACCAGAGGATGAAACTTTGGCCAGGCAGATAATCCGGCGGTCCAAGTCCATGACTATTATCAATGGAGAGTTACATCATTGCAGTGTGACAGGGGCGTTCCAATGCTGTGTTTCTCCTGAAGAAGGCCGTGAAATTTTGCGTGAGATCCATGAAGGAGATTGTGGTCAACACGCCGGTTCAAAGTCTCTGGTAGCCAAGGCGTTTCGTCATGGTTTTTATTGGTTAACAGCTCATGCTGATGCTGAGGACTTGGTCAAAAGGTGTGATGGATGTCAAAAATTCTCACGACGTGCTCATGTACCGGCTCAAGAATTGAGGATGATTCCAATCACTTGGCCATTTGCAACTTGGGGGCTGGATATGGTTGGGCCCTTCAAGAGATCCAAGGATAAGAAGACCCAACTTTTGGTGGCGGTTGATAAGTTCACGAAGTGGGTGGAGGCAGAGCCAGTCAGTAAGTGTGATGCAGCTACGATGGTTAAATTCATCAAAAAGTTGATCTTCCGGTTTGGCTTTCCACACAACATTATAACAGACAATGGTACCAATCTATCAAAGGGTGCCATGAAGGAGTTCTGTCAACGTGAGCACATCCGGCTTGACGTATCATCAGTGGCTCACCCCCAGTCCAATGGTCAAGCAGAGAGAGCCAATCAAGATATCTTGAGAGGCATCAAACCCCGGCTTATAGCTCCTTTGCAATGGACACCGGGTTTTTGGGTTGAAGAGTTACCTTCCGTGTTATGGAGCATCAATATCACACCCAATAGATCAACGGGATACACGCCTTTCTTCATGGTTTATGGTGCGGAGGCGGTTCTTCCTAGTGACATCCGTCATGACTCACCTCGTGTCACGACATATGTTGAAGCTGACAACGAGAAGGCATGGTAGGAAGCTCTTGACCTGTTAGATGAGGAGCATGACATGGCAGCAGCCTGTTCGGCGATTTATCAGCAAGATCTGCGTCATTATCACAGCCGCCGGGTTAGAACCAGAACCTTTCAAGAAGGTGATTTGGTGCTTCGACTCATTCAGGATCAGACAGATATGCACAAGCTATCCCCCCCTTGGGAAGGACCCTTTGTGGTCAGCAAGAATCTACACAACGGGTCATACTACCTCATGATGTTCGAGAGCGCAAAGACTCATATAAGTCGGAGGAGGAGACCAACCGACCGTGGTATATTGCTCATCTTCGGCCCTACTATACTTGAGCCGTAGGCTCTGCTTATGTACATATTATGACAATGTATATATTATGATCAATATAATAAACCGGAACCTCAGCTAAAGCGGGGTATCTGTTGTTTTTCTTACATCATGTGTGGTTACATGGAGCTTCTGTTTATAAAGCGGCGTCCGGTTTACCCCTTGATTCAGCTTCTCAAAGCTTTATGTTACATCACTTGGGGGCTTGGTCGTATCCGAACCATAGCTACACCTCTTGATTGGCGCAATGCCACAGCATCACTTGGGGGCTTGGTCGTATCCGAACCATAGTCACACCTCTTGATCAGCTCAAAGCCAAATCAATCCGAGGCCAAAGAGAGTGTTGTCAAACAACAACTCAAACATAGGCACCCACTGAGCATAGCTCAAAATGTTACTTGGGGATTCTTTGCTGTTGAAATGAACTAGAATCTACACTTGTAATAGGCTATCAAGCCATGGCTTGGAAGCCTGGTGTATACACCTAAAACCCCGGGTTAGCCTGCCTCTTTAAGTAAGTTACTCCGCCCAGGTAAACCTGGTATGACCCATCGAACTTTGACAAGTTACTCTAATAAGACCCTGAACTTGTCAAGTTAAAATGATGTTTGGTTAAGGATTGAGGACCATCTTAAAAGGCTTTGCAAAAATGGTTTAACTCAGTGGCCTGGCAGCCCATGAAAAGCCTCGAATTTGGGGCCTGGCAGCCCGTGAAAAGCCTCGACTACAACGGTTTTTTATTTGCCTTTTGCTAAGTTTTTCTTTCTTTTGACAAGATTTGTGATGTTTTCAAAACCAGTGTTCATCAATCCGGTTAAGCTGTCAATTACAAGTTCTCAGTGCATGATCAAGTTATAGTCTGGAGATTATCAGCCTGGTCTGGTTTTGACTCAAAGTCACCAGTATGGAATAAACCGGTGTTTATCACAACCCGGAACGATTTTATTGTAAACAGGCATCATATAACAGGAGTTACTTATACTCCGGATTAGGGTTATTACCCTCACTACAAGTTGGTCAGCCAACATTATGCCTAAAGGTCACAGGTATCATATATTTCCATATTTGGTTATCTTTTACAACCTTGGTTATAAACCTTGGTCATATATATATTTGGGTATCATGACCCGCCCAGTGGTAAACCGCCAGGGCGCTTTAAGCTTCTTATCTACAGGAAGAGCTTGAATAAATGGCTAGGGATTATGAACATCATATCTTAAGCATGGCGGATTAGCACGCATCAGTTGCAGATAAATATGCACGAAGGCATAACAGACCAAGTATTTTAACTAGCCCATTACAAGGCGTTTCAGTGCCAAAAAGGATAATTATTTTCTCAAATACGTGTTGCAGCACGTACAAGACTAAAGCGGCCTCCGGATTACGATTGGCCACCAGCTAGACCTGACGGCTGCGGATCATCTTGCACCGTTTCATCATCTTCGTCTCTACCCAGCAGCTGGAAGTCAATAGTGGTCCAGTCGATCCTAGTTAACGCTTGGAACACAGCTTCATCGCTTATAAGGGTGGACGGTTCAATATCAGGGGCATAAGTGTGCTTACGGATGTGAGGGATCAGGTTTTGAGCCTCAGGAGTCGGTGCAGCAACCCGTTTTTTATTGGTGTCATAACTCGCCTGGTAAAATGACAGATCAGCTTCTTCAGCAAGTTGACAAGCCAGTGGACGAACTTCCCGGTTTATGGCGCGGAGATCATCAGTGCAAAATTCTGATCCGTCTTCTTTTAAGCTTGGGTCTCCTTTAATGACGTCTGCCGGATCAAGATCAGACACCCATGTTTTTGCCCGGGTTAGTGCAGTTAAAGCGCCAGCCCTTGCAGCGGATCTCTTTAGCTCTTCTACCCGGGCAGGCAACATAGATAGCCTGGCTAAGGTATCCTTGATTAACGTCGGGGGCGGTGCAGATGATTCGTTGCATGCCGGTATACAATTGCTCTATCAGCGTGTAGGCGGCCTTCAGCTTCTTCTGTACATCAGAGCCCAGGTGACTAACGCGAGTTCCTGCATCATTACAAATGTCAGTAAACCGGCAACACATGGGAAGGTATGTTGAAAGGATAAAGCAAGGATGCTTACCGAACACAGCCGCAGTCATGGCATGTATCTGCCGCTTTACGCCAGTCAGTTCATCTACCACCGGTTTAGGAGCTGCTTCTGTGTCCTCGGCCCTTTTCTGCATCGCGGATTTTTCCGTGTTCCAATCCGCACGCTCTTTGTTGAAATCCTCCTTTAGCTTTTCCATAGCGGCTAAACTGCTAGTCAGTTCATCCTTTGCCTTGGAGGTTTTAGCTTGCTGGGATTTATTGTTCTCTTGCAGATCAGCAGTTTGAGCTTCCTTTTTTGCTCAGTTCAGCCTATAACAGATAGAAGTATAATGAGTTGATGCTACATGATTGAAGTACCAAGCACATAACAAGTTATGCACTTGATACTTGGGGGCTAATGCATATTTGCTTGTTCTTGAAATTCCTACAAAGTCCCAAGCATAATACAAGTATTACTCTTGGCACTTGGGGCTAATGTATGTTTTGCTCCAAGTTACGATCCGGCAATCTTTTAAAAAGTCCCGGTTCATCTTTATAAAGTTAAACCGGCCCTTGAGGGCTACATCAGTGAAGTTAAGATGCAGTGTTGCAAACATAAAGATGTTACTAAGTCCCGGTTCAGATTGGTATCATAAACTGTCACTTGGGGGCTACTAGAGTTGATAAGCTGCAATTGAACGTAAGAGAGAAACAGTTATGTTAGTTACCTCATATCGCTCCTTCATCAAGTTTACCAAACCAGCTTCATAGTCACGGCTGTCGGCTGGTATACAGACGGTTCATCAAGCCAGAATGAATGTCTTGAGCATTGAGATGGGCGTAGCTTGATAAATCGGCATTCCATTTGCCTTTGCCGATAGAAGAGAGCTCGTCCTTGGCAGTATGCTTTGACAAAGCGACAGGATTGCCAGGAGTGGTGTGGCCAGTGCCAGTAATCATAATGTCATCATCTTTGTCATCAACTGCCGTTACTGAGGTTGGCGGTTTGTCAGCAACTTTAACTGGACTGACCGGTTTTTCATCAGTTCGGACAGGGCTGGTTGGCTGGTCAGCACGGCTTGTGGTGTCAACATCCACCCGTTCAGCAAAAAAGTCATGGTCTTGAGGCGGTGGGTCGTTAAGCATGGCGTCAACATTGGTCTCTTTAGGATCTGGAGTTTTTTCTGGTTCAACAGCCACGTTATCATCAGCCGGTTTATTCAACCGAGCCTTCTTGCTGGGTCTAGGCTTGGCGCTGAGAAAAATAAACATGAGGGTCGGTACAATATATAAAAATAACACATCAAGGATAAAAACAATTGTATAGCTCACCCAAGAACTGTTTTGAGGGGTGGAAGTTTTGTGGCAGACGACTCGCCAGAAGATGAGTGAGAAGTACCCTGATAATTTGAATCAGACGGGTTAAGAGGCTGGCGGAAACAACCCGCTTTGGGGCATGAAGTGTAAAGGGTATAAGAGACCTCTGATCAACGTTTTCGAACCGGAGTGTTCCGTAAACCGGCGGAGGTAACTACCTGGCCGCTGTGCCGGGTTGTGCGGCGAGCCTCGTGCTGCTGCGTCTTCAAAAGAAAATTGGGTCCAAGTAAGCAAGGGGGTGAGAAAATTTTACTTTCCGGTTTGCTCGACGAATTTTTTATGTTGGCAGAGGATCTGAATCGGAGGAAAGAATGATTACCTCTACATCATCGGTATTGTCGCCTTGACGTCGTCCCGATAATAATCATTGTCAATGAGGTGTACGAAAAACGAACCAAGAGAGTCAAGTTCTACCTTTGATTCCGGGTTACCCACATCGTCATCGGCATTTAGCTCAGAGGATGCGGTGGTCCTTTTCTTGGCAGGTTTCTTAACAACCTTGGTCTTTGGGCGAAGTGGCTTGGCCGCTTTGTCTTGCGGCTTTGCCGGTTTGTCTTGTGGTTTCTTGTTCCAGAACGGATCATCACCCTGTCAGAAAATAGTCAAACCTTCATATTATATTTTGACAGAAGCAACTTAAGATAAAAAAGGAGTTATATGATTCTTACAGCTGTCGGTTTGTTGAAGGTGCAGAAAGGGAGTAGTCCGGTCTGGCCACAGACAGCCTCCGGTTCATCCAGCATCTTCTTTACAGCCTCAGTAACTTCCGCATCTGTAAGCTGAATATCAATGTGTCATTGAGCATCCTTCAAACTCCCTGTGTACTCACACATCTGTAAGCTTAAGGGCAGAATACTCCAGCTTATCCAACAACGGGCAAGGTCAACTCCTGTCAAACCGTTCGCCATGAAGGCTCTAAGCTTTGGTAGTTGAGGGGCATAGTTGGCCCTTTCTTTTGCAGTCAACCTCTGAGGAAAAGGATGTGTATTACTAAGGCGGTGAGGGCGGTAACCGGGCAAGGGGTTCTCATCGGTTGGAGATGTATCTTTGCAGTAAAACCAAGTCTGGTTCCACTCTTTGGGATGACTGTGGAGCTTGGGATGAGGGAAAGTAACTTCCTTCCTTTTCTGAACCGCCATTCCACCCAATTCCGTATTGGGTCCATCCGTGAACTCTGTGCGACGGTTTAAGTGAAAGAAATCCCTAAACAGTTCGACTGTAGGTTCCTCTTGTAGATAAGCCTCACAGAAGACTTGGAAGTGGCAGATGTTGGTCATAGAATTTGGACCGATGTCTTGAGGGTGCAGCTGAAAACTAGCCAGTACATCTCGGAAATTTTTTGAACCGGGAGGGCTAAAACCTCGACCCAGGTGATCAGCAAACACGACTACCTCTCCGTCCTTGGGTGTAGGAGGATTTTCTGGGCCAGGGACCCTCCAGCGGATGACATCTGTCTTGGCTAAAGCGCCCGTTGCAACAGAGTTGTTTAACTGATCTTCGGTTACTCGAGAAGGAACCCAATTGCATTCATAGACTTGCTTGGCCATGGTAAAGAAAATCTAAAACATGATTATTGCCGGTTTAGATTTACAGTGGACAACTATAAAGCGATATTAGGATGTAAGCATATTGTTAAACCGGAGTTGGTTATTTGTAAACCGGAGTCTGACAATGGAGACAGTACAATGATGAATGCATTGGCGGTTCAACAGGGGACTAATGGTATCTACTGGGTCATCATTATTCTATGAAGTTAAACCGCCTAATCTGGTATTAAAGGTATATGTCTAAAAGGTGCGTAAGTGAAGGAAAAACAAGCTTCACATCTTGGCGTGGTAATTTCAGATCTACCGTGCATTGGAAAAACAAAATATATTCTGACCTAAATTCCAGTGTGTTAAGAGTTCACCAAGTTCAGATGAGTTTTATATAAGGCAGATGTTCTAACAAGGAAGCAGGAGTTTAAAGTACAAGGGCATTGGAAAAAGCAGATCTAACTAGCCATTGGTACTACTGAAGATAAACAAGGAAGAACAGATTCAAGAACTTTTAAGAACTATGAAGAACACCGAACCCTAATGGTGGATCTGGAGTGAGAAAAGGAGGAACGTACCAGTGCTGAAGAAGCAGCGGAGGATCGCCGCGTTTTTCTAGCACAGTCAGGTTGATGCAACGGCCGTCGTTGAGGCAGAGGCGAAGGACGACGGCGGCGGCAGAGCTCGAAGGTTGGTCGGCGCGAGGAAGAAGACGACACGAAGAGGCACGAGGGGGAAAAGTGAAAGGGACCCCTCCACTTATTTATAAGGCGAATGGATAAAAGGCAGGCGCGGGAATCGAGGAGCCCGAAAAATGGGGTATGTGACAGCTCTATTGCCTCGATCATCGGAGGGCCATTAATGAAGGTGGGTTATACGCAGTTTTAAATAATAGATGACGTCATGGCGGTTTACCATGGTCCTGGAAGGTGACGTCACGACGGTTTACAAGATTACGTGAAGATGTTGAAGAAGAAATTTTCTTAAGTATTGGGGATTGACATGAACCAGTTCAAATCAATCTGGGGCCTAATGTTGGGGATATTACCACTGGGCGTAAACCGTCCGGGAGAGGCTGGATTAACCCCATAGTAGTTCACTATATCTGAAGCCCATGAAGACAGATGGTGATGCTTTATGAAGGCCCAGGGCCCAAAGCCGGTTTAAGGCCTGTAGACATAAACTGACATTGATATGTAAACTTGTGTTGTAAGACAGAAAGAGCAGAGACCGAGCCGGACACGTTTATGAGCCGGCCTCAGGATTCTGTAAACCGATGGGCGTCAACCCGTGTATACAAGGGGACTACCCGACAGTGGTTCAGGACAACAGACAACAAATTGAGACTCAGGCAAAGCGTATTCGCTCCATGGTCATCGAAACCCTAGCAATTCCACAACAGCTGGATTAGGCTTTTACCTTCACCGCAAGGGGCCGAACTAGTATAAATTACTTGTGTCCCTTATCTGCTTTAACCCCTTTAATCTAACCCGCGCGATGGCTCCACGACTAAGTCCTTTCCTTAGGACATCTGCCGTGACAAAACCATGACATACTGGATCTTAGATCCAGGCGACACTGCACCGAGAAAATCCCCGGAGACTGCCAGGAGAAACCATTCCATCATGGCTAGCATTCCTAGCTCCTCCTCCTGCTCCAGCCCAAAGAGAAGCGAGTGGGAGAAGTGCTCTGTGACTCATAGTCAACTAGCAAAGTTGCAAACGCAGGGATTTCTTCCTCCCGCGGATCTGGTCCCTGTCCGAGCAGGGTCGGCCTCCTTCAATGGCGTGACTCAGGCAGAGGACTTCCCTAATCCATCCGGGGGAGCGAGTGTGCTTCGTCCCCTACCTTCTAAGAGGCGTTGGATTTCCCGTTCATCCGTTCCTCCGAGAGCTTCTGGAATATTATGGCCTCCAGCTGCACAACTTCACTCCCTCCTCTATCCTGCACATCGCAGGTTACGTCACTCTGTGCGAGTTATTTCTGGGTGTTGAGGCCCATTTCAAACTGTGGAGAAAATTGTTCTGTCTTGTCCCGCGCAACCACGAGGGGTCTATATTTGAAGTGGGCGGATCCGAAGTGTGGCGCATCGCCGACACCGGATACCTGTCCGGGACACCAAGGAGGCAGCAAAGGAATGGCCTTACGATTGGTTCTACATCGAGGACATTGCACTTCCCGACCCAGTTCGAAAGGGTCTCCCTGAGTTTGCAAGCGTCCCGCTAAAGAAACGCCTTAGTTGCCGTCCCCGGAGCCTCGAAGAGGATGACAGTGCGGAGGTTCGTCAACTCCTGGGCAAGATAAAGACGCTCGCCCAGTCCGGATTAACAATGGTTGAAGTAGTGGCGATCTCCATAGTGTGAGGGGTTCAGCCGCTTCAATATAGAGGGCTCCCGATGTGGCACTACAATGGGGAGGACGACGCCTCCCGCTGTGGTCAGAAAGGTCCGGACACCCCTGCCGCTCTAGCCAAGATACTGGTCGAGCTGTTCAAAGGGGAGGAAGAGGAATTTCTTCACATCAATCGCAGAGATGGATATTCTATGTATAATCCTCCCAGTTGGGTAAGCCCCAATCCTTCTGTTCTACTCATTCGACCTCCCGAATTACCTTTGATAAATTTTTAATCTGCTTATGACAAGATTGGCGAAAAATCACCAAGGGGTTTCACAGCTGTGACACCCCAAAAAATTTAACCTTGTTTTGTTAATTAAAATCTTGCCAGGAAATTTAACTTTCCTTTTTCTTGGTTTTTCTTGATTTCAAAACCATTCTTTTCTTGGTTATCTTGGAGTTATTCCCTAAAATGAAAACCTTTCATTTATGATATTGGACTTGTTTGCCCTCTCAAGAAAATCTTTTCTTTTATCAGAAGAATTAGTTAGATAATATTCTCCCTGATCTTTATTTTCTTGAAGAATGTTTTCCCATAGTTTTATGGTCCCATTTGTACTACAACCTATTCATATATTTCTTTAAAACTTCTACCAAAATTATGGAATGTCAGTAGGAGCATAGTATTCAACTTTTTGCAAAAAACCTAGTGATGTTCTTTGGAAAAATTGAGTAAATCAACCTCTTTTCTATTCTGGTCCAACTTGAGGATTTGTACAGCAACCACATTTTTAGTTGCCCCTTTATCCTTGATTCTTTTCCCTACTTATAGTCCTCCCTGTTAAACCTCTAAGTCCAGAAACATGCACCCATTGGATCATTTTTGGTTCCTGAGGTAATGCCATTTACTTTCTGTCCAGATCTGAAGTTTTGCAAAACTTGCACTAGCAAGTTTGAGCTTTCGACAAACTAACCTCACCACCCTCTCTTTCATCCAAAGAGACCCTGATCTGGAGAATTTGGCCACCCCAAGTATTGCCTAGATGCCCTTGGCATTTTGACAAACACCCTGAGTGCACAGCCAGATTTGACATAATTTCAAGTTTTCATTATGAACTTGGCCACCTGACCTAACCACCATGCCCATTTACCTTCTGACTAACCCTACCCTAGCCCTGTCTCTTGCCAGCCTCACCATGCGACCTCTAGCAGCAATCGGCATTTCATCGAACACGCCCGGGCGTGCTCGGCACGCCAGGCGTGCCTTTAGCACGCGTGCGCGCGCTCGAGCCAAGCGTCTCGCCTCAAGACCTGCTCCGCCCTTGGCCAACAGCTGCTAGCACGCCACGTATCCCCTGCACCGCCACGCCACCCCGACCACCCCTGGCACTCCACAGCGCCACCGTCCGGACGACCGTGGCGGCTAGCTGATGGCCGCATGCAGGCCCCGACCGTGTCAGCGCCACCCGAGCCACTCCCGCTTGCCAGCTCGCCCTGGAGCAGTGCTCCGCTCGTCCGCTAGCCCCTGCCGCCATCCTCAGCCCCGCCACGTCCCCCTGCTGCTATAGAACGTCGGTCGCCGGCGATCTTATCCCCACCGCCGCGGAACCGCCTTGACGTGCCTATTTAAGAAACTCCGAGCCCATCCGAGCACTCGGGCACCATCACACCATCCTCCTAGTGCCCTCGTTCCTGTCAATTGAAGGGGAAGAGGCCGTCTTCACCAACTCCGGCCAGTTCGGCCACCGCCGCCTCCCAGCTCCGTTCGGCACAACCAGAGCCTCCCCGGCCCTCCCAACGCCACCAGACGACTCCGCTCCTTCTTGCGGTGCCACCTGCACCCCACCGCGACGGAGAGCCACCATAACCGCAAACTCACTTCGCCTCCCGAAACCACCGGCCGCCCTTGGCTCGTCGACGGCGAATCCCTCCACCTTCGACAACCCCGCAACCACCGGAAGGATCGCCTAGATCCGCGGATCTATCCGAGCCCTCGGCTCCCCACAAGGACCGCTGTCACGGGCGACGGCCGCCGAGTCCCTCCTCCGCCGGGACAGAGGAAGAAGAGGGAGGTGGACCACCAAACCTGACCAATGGGCGAAAGGGACCACTGTCGGTGACTCGCGACCGGCCCACGCTGGAGTAAGTGGAAGCGTAAACCTAAAATACGCTTTTCGACGTAATGTGTTTTATTGAAACGTTTTCTTTTCTGTTTCTTTTTAAATAACAGTTTTGACTAAACTTTGACCGGCTGTAACTTTTTAAATAAAACTCCGAATGAGTTGATTCTTTTTTCTACCACTCAAAAATATTGTCTAGTTTATTTTAAGATTTATTTCATAAAAATTCAAACAACTTTTTTTTGTGCTGTTTTGAAAATGTGTGTTAATTCAAATATATTTCAATTAGGGTTTTGAAGAGAGGGGAGAAAACTTTCAAAAGTTTTGGAGAGCACCTCACCCCTCCACAACTTGAAGGCAAGCATTCTGAACCCCTGCATAAGAGTTTTGGTGTGTTATTCGACACGTTTATAACACCACCCCATTTCGAAGAGCTCGTTATTTCATGTGATATGATCATTTGCACGGATGCATATTAGTGATTTCCATGCTGTTGGAAATGAACACACTTGTGTTGCTGATCATCCTCATGTGCCTTGCATGCATACCGGAAAGGTGTCTGGAAAAGCCTCTGCCTTGGGTAGGCGTAAGCTTGGCACCGGCCTCCGCCGGGACGGTTATGTCCGGTATGGCATAGTAAGGTATAATGAGTATTGATGTGTTAGTTGAAATACCTTGTTATATATGTCATGCAGGGACGTTTATAAACCTCCTGAGTCGACCCCAGATCGAGTCTTATTCCAGTAACCCCATACTTGCCCGTACTACCACTTGTCCCTACCATACGTGGGGTACGGTTCAGTCAGTTGTCAACCCCTTTCAAGCACACACCGTACAGAGAGGCCATGGTGGAAGATATTGGTTGAAGCCGATAGTCATGCCACCTGGTCCGGGGGCATGGGTGTATCCGGTTGAGATCGAGAGGAGGCCACCCTTAGAGCGCCGCTGATATAAATTTGATCCCATGCTACGCGAGGTTGTAGCCTCCCACTTAGAGTTTTGCTTAACAAGTGTCATGGGTGATTTCCGAGCACCGTAAGTTAAGTTGGTGTGTGCAAGTCGTGTGTTTTCGATTAAAAGACCGTAGACGGAATTAGTCCCGAAGGACTAAAGGAATCCGTTACTCGTGAGTAAAGAGTACACCCTCTGCAGAGATTAAACCTATTCGAATAGCAGTGTCCATAGTTCAGGACTACAGTCTGGGATGGGTCAAGTATCGGTCTAAGTGTCAGTCTTTGGAGGAAAACTACTAAACCAGAACTTGGTTTATGATTCGTGATTTGTGATGATTATGATGATTATTATTATGGACTAACCCCTTTATATTATTTGAATTATTGAGTATCCCTGGGACGGTTCTACCTCCTGGATATTCACTGTATTCATTTTATAAGCCCTTTACGTGGTGTCGCTCGGGCGCTTGGATCGTGGCATGCTTGTTATTTATTTTATAAGCCCTTTACGTGGTGTTGCTCAGACGCCCGACTGTGGCATGCTTGTTATTTATCTTATAAGCCCTTTATGTGGTGTCGCTCAGATGCCCGACTGTGGCATGCTTGTTATTTATCTTATAAGACCTTTATGTGGTGTCGCTCGACGCCCGACTGTGGCATGCTTGTTATTTATCTTATAAGCCCTTTATGTGGTGTCGCTCAGACGTCCGACTGTGGCATGCTTGTTATTTATCTTATAAGCCCTTTATGTGGTGTCGCTAAGACGCCCGACTATGGCATTTATTGCTGCTCCGTCATTACATATTTGTGGTCACTTATTAATAATCCACATGTATGCACCAAGGATTTCATTTCTTTATGACTGACGTTGCGATCATAAAATATTCTTCAAGGCATGATTTTTGATTGTTATATTATACCTGTGTTCATAATGTTTGCGAGTACATTCAAAGTACTCACTGGCTTGTCCCTGGCTGTTGTCTTGGCCAGATTTCTTGCGTGGAGAGGAGCGTTGCGACGACCGCCCCGGAACCTAAGCAACAGTGATAGCAGCCTCGCGAAGATAGGAGTTAACCTGGTCAGCTGTTCCCGTGGGAAATGGAGTTCCACTGATGATCCACAAAACGCTTCCGCCATCAACCACTAGAAACCATTTTTTTGGTACTCGCAGGCCAGAATGGTCTTGTACTACATATCCTGTATTTTTGCTTGGATTTTCTGTACCAAGTTGATGCCTCATCAGCTAACAGTAATCCTGGGGCTGATGAGCACGATGACCATTTTCTGGAAATTTAATACCCGGAAAAACCGGTCGCCACAGAGTTGGTATTAGAGCCAGGCTAACCATTGGCTAATCCTATCTTAGCCAGGTCGATAAACTTAGGCAAACAACCCACCAAGCCATAAGCAAACCCCAGCCAAGCTTGTCGTGCAAGATAGCCACACAGTGACCCGACACCTTTTGGCAGTCGGTGCCAAACCTATCAACTTAGCTTGTCGATCACGCACCAGTGACCAGCACCAAGGTGTCTCATTCGCAAGCGTGCGAAGGAAGACTCCGTCCCCTTTTTCTATAAAAAGGGCACGCTAGCCCCAACCCAGCACAGCACAGCATCTTCCCCAAACCAAGCCACAATGCCCGGTCCCTCGTGCACAATGAGACCACCGCAACCAACCTTGGAGGCTTTGTGACCATACTCGCAAACCTCACCCGTCGTGCCTATGCGTTAGAAGAGCCCCTAGAATATGTTGTGTACCAAGGACCCCGAGCGGTGAGAGCCAATTCAGGCCACGGTACACATCTACGTAGGGGTCTAGCACCCGAGCGCCTTCTGAGTTCACCGAAGAACAACTTCCTTTGAGCCACAAGCCATCCAACTAGCTGCTCGAGAGGCTATAGTTCATCTCACGCACTGTCGCCTGAGTTAATCGTCGCTCGTTCCACTACTACCTCAGACGTGAAGGGTACGGTAGACCACCCCAAGTTGCCAACGGAGATCACGAGACAGATCCTACATTGTTGCACCTAGTGCGCTATGTAGGTGCACTAGAGGAACTGTTCGATCAAATCACCATTGATCTGATCGCAGCTCGTGGAGAGCTGGTTCGTCGAGCCCCGGCGAGAGAAGAGATCGAGCACAACGCCGACAACCCAGTCGTGCTGTTCGGACACCCGATCGAGACCCTGAGGTCAGCCCCAGCCGTCAGCCAAGGTGCTTTGATGACCCTGTAAGTGCTTGTCGCCTCCTCGAGCACACTCCAATGGGGTTGTGGTCAACAATCCCCGCGATGGTCATCATCACTACCCTGAGCCTGCAGCCCCTCAACCCTCTCCAGCTAATTCCGACGGTGAGAGCCGTGGAGAAGCCTCGACATCCACAAGGAACGCCCGCTTGGATGTAAACGAAGTAGACTAAGTAGTGTCGAGTCCCAGTGTATCCTCGCTTTGTAACGCAGCCTGTCATCTTTCCTCTGTTTTATATAGTAGTCTTGCATGGATATTTTAGCATGTAGTGTGATTTCTCTATCCTTGGCGCAGCTACAAAAAACCGCCCCGACAACCCCCACAGTGATACATCACTTTAGTGAGATGTGTGTATCTGTGGCTTGACCCCAAGCTGAGCCGGCAAATTCTTTACCTTTCACCACGGTAAAATGACCCATCTCCGGTGCTATAAAAGGGCCACTGCGTGACCCCGCCAAGCACCCCTCACCTTGTGCACCATCCTCACAACCATTTCTCGCCATGCCGAGCCCCAGTATTTATCTGAGAACTCCCGATGCAACCCCGGGTAGTTTTGTCAAGATATTGTGGGATTTTACCTGCAGTACCATGGGCGCTACCCAGCCACCCCAGTACGAGTTGTTCAAATCGAGAATCACCCCTTCCACCTCGAGATATTGGGCAGCAGTACACATCCCTCCCGTAAACCCAAACCAAGATCCAATGGAGGTCTCCTTCAGAGGGAAATCTATGCCAACCCGCATATGGTCAGAGAAGCTGCTGCGTGTGAAGCGCTTGCTGCGCCTCCGATTCGCGGTACCCTATGCCAGCTGAACGAGGGTATTATTACTTTCCGAGCCGCAGCACCGGAGGAGTAACATCTTTTCCGGTGGACGAATTGAGAGAGACCCCGTCTTGGCCAACCTCGTCCAATACGTCATCGCTCAAGAGTGTTTAACCCAACGCGTGATGGGTTATCTATAGAGCCTCGCGGATTTAAATCCTCAGGTCACCATCGGCAGATCATTGAGGCCAGACCAGGAGAGGCACATTCATTGTCTGGTCAATCCACTTTCCCCGATAGAAGAAGAGTGTATTCAAGTACCAGAGACGTTTTCTCAGGACCCCGTCCAGTTACCGTTTTCACTTTAGACGTCGCCACTGTATTTATTGCTGTGACATTTATTCATGTGTTGTAACTTATGTGTGGTGCCCCGAGTTTGTGCGGCAAGTAAATCGTTTAGTTTCAGTTATTGTTGCAGTTTGACTCTAGTGTATTACTGTTCTCTCGTGAGAAATCCTGGAGTGAGGTTTCTTTTCCCTATATTGCTGCATCATTCACGACATGGATTTTTTTTATTTCACGCAGCACCACGACAGCAGACTCACAACCACAATTACACGAACACATACACCGCTTGCAAATTTTTTGCAACGACGTTACATCTAACTAAGCACCTCCGAACAACAGTTGGCACCCGACACACCCCACCTACTCCTCATGGTCACCGCCACCGCGGAGAGCCAGCAACCGGGCAGCGGCATCGTGACGATCATCGAGGATCATCGCACACAGGAGCACGGAGAGCCCCAAAGACACGCTGCCAGCCCTCCGCGACAGCAGATCACGCACCAGTCCCGCACCACCTCCGCCATTAGAGCCCGCCTCGAGCTCCGCCAACGGAAACAGAGGAGAAGGAGGGAGGAGGAGGAGCGAGGCCAAAAGCGAGGAAAGGAGGAGAACACCTCGCCGCTTTATAGCTCGAGCTCGGTGTACGGTGAGCGAGGTCCACCAGCGCCGCTGCTCGCGCCCGATCGCCGTGTTCGAGGCGAATCCTCAAGCAGCGCCGACAAAGGCAGCGCCCGCTGGTGAGTGCACGCTGCACCGCAGCTAGCACGCCGCAAGACTACCGCAAAGACGGCCTAGATGCCCTACGCGCTAGGCGTCGCCGGTGGAGAAAGCGGAAAGCGCGCAAGGAGAGAGGAAGAAGAAAGAGCCGGAGGAAGGAGAAGAGGCTGGCCGTGGGCCGGGTCCACCAACAGCCAGAGAGAGCACTGTGGTTTCTGGTGCGACCAGCGATTTTGAGATTTAGAATTTATTCTAAATCTATATCCGCGAGAAAACTCTCGCTTTGCTCCTAACCGTAGATTTTTCCACGCAGCGCCAAAGTGTTCCACACTGTATTTTTGCACCACTTATTGCCCTCTCACTGTAGCCGTTTTTGTTTTGATGCAATTTTGCTATAGAGATAACTCTTGGCAAATCTCGAGGACGAGATTTTTCTTAAGGGGGGTAGTGTTGTGACACCCCAAAAATTTTAACCTTGTTTTGTTAATTAAAATCTTGCCAGGAAATTTAACTTTCCTTTTTCTTGGTTTTTCTTGATTTCAAAACCATTTTTTTCTTGGTTATCTTGGAGTTATTCCCTAAAATGAAAACCTTTCATTTATGATATTGGACTTGTTTGCCCTCTCAAGAAAATCTTTTCTTTTATCAGAAGAATTAGTTATATAATATTCTCCCTGATCTTTATTTTCTTGAAGAATGTTTTCCCATAGTTTTATGGTCCCATTTGTACTACAACCTATTCATATATTTCTTTAAAACTTCTACCAAAATTATGGGATGTCAGTAGGAGCATAGTATTCAAATTTTTGCAAAAAACCTAGTGATGTTCTTTGGAAAAATTGAGTAAATCAACCTCTTTTCTATTCTGGTCCAACTTGAGGATTTGTACAGCAACCACATTTTTAGTTGCCCCTTTATCCTTGATTCTTTTCCCTACTTATAGTCCTCCCTGTTAAACCTCTAAGTCCAGAAACATGCACCCATTGGATCATTTTTGGTTCATGAGGTAATGCCATTTACTTTCTGTCCAGATATGAAGTTTTGCAAAACTAGCACTAGCAAGTTTGAGATTTGGACAAACTAACCTCACCACCCTCTCTTTCATCCAAAGAGACCCTGATCTGGAGAATTTGGCCACCCCAAGTATTGCCTAGATGCCCTTGGCATTTTGACAAACACCCTGAGTGCATAGCCAGATTTGACATGATTTCAAGTTTTCATTATGAACTTGGCCACCTGACCTAACCACCATGCCCATTTACGTTCTGACTAACCCTACCCTAGCCCTGTCTCTTGCCAGCCTCACCCGCGACCTCTAGCGAGCATCGGCATTTCATCGAACACGCCCCGGCGTGCTCGGGGTGTCCAGAGCATGCGCTTACACGCACGCGCGCCGAGCCGTGTCTCGCCTCAAGATCGTTCGCCCTTGGCCAACAGCTGCTAGCATGCCACGATCCCCCTGCACCGCCACGCCACCCGACCACCTCGGCACTCCACAGCGCCACCGTCCGGACGGTCGTGGCGGCTAGCTGATCGCCAGATGCAGCCCCGACCGTGTCGGCGCCGCCGAGCCACTCCCGCCGCCACCGCTTCGAGCAGGTTCGCTCGTCCTCTAGCCCCTGCCGCCATCCTCAGCCCCGCCACGTCCCCCTGCTGCTACAGAACGTCGGTTGCCGGCGATCTTATCCCCACCACCGCGGAACCGCCTTGACGTGCCTATTTAAGAAGCTCCGAGCCCATCCGAGCACTCGGGCAGCATCACACCATCCTCCTAGTGCCCCCGTTGCTGTTGATTGAAGGGGAAGAGGTCGTCTTCACCAACTCCGGCCATTTCGGCCACCGCCGCCTCCCAGCTCCGTTCGGCACAACCAGCGCCTCCCCGGCCCTCCCAACGCCACCAGACGACTCCGCTCCTTCTTGCGGTGCCACCTGCACCCACCGCGACGGAGAGACACCATAGCCGCAAACTCACTTCGCTCCCGAAACCACCGGCCGCCCTTGGCTCGTCGACGGCGAATCCCTCCACCTCCGACAACCCCGCAACCACCGAAAGGATCGCCCTAGATCCGCGGATCCATCCTCGCCTCGAGTCCCCACAAGGACCCGCCGTTACGGGCGACGGTCGCCGAGTCCCCCTCCGCTCGGGGCGAGAGGAAGAAGAGGGAGGTGGACCACCAAACCTGACCATGGGCGAGGCGGGACCACTGTCGGTGACTCGCATCGCCCACGCTGGAGTAAATGCAAGCGTAAACCTAAAATACGCTTTTCGACGTGTACGTGTTTTATTGAAACGTTTTTTTTACTTTCTTTTTAAATAACAGTTTTGACTAAACTTTGACTGGCTGTAACTTTTTAAATAAAACTCCGAATGAGTTGATTCTTTTTTCTACCACTCAAAAATATTGTCTAGTTTATTTTAAGATTTATTTCAAAAATTTCAGACAACTTTTTTTGTGCTGTTTTGAAAATGTGTGTTAATTCAAATATATTTCAATTAGGGTTTTGAAGAGAGGGGAGAAAACTTTCAAAAGTTTTGGAGAGCACCTCACCCCTCCACAACTTGAAGGCAAACATTCTGAACCCCGGCATAAGAGTTTTGGTGTGTTATTCGACACGTTTATAACACCACCCCATTTTGAAGAGCTCGTTATTTCATGTGATATGATCATTTGCACGGATGCATATTAGTGATTTCCATGATGTTGGAAATGAACACACTTGTGTTGCTGATCATCCTCATGTGCCTTGCATGCATACCGGAAAAGTGTCTGGAAAAGCCTCTGCCTTGGGTAGGCGTGAGCTTGTCACCGGCCTCCGCCGGGACGGTTATGTCCGGTATGGCATAGTAAGGTATAATGAGTATTGATGTGTTGGTTGAAATAGCTTGTTATATATGTCATGCAGGGACGTTTATAAACCTCCCGAGTCGACCCTGATCGAGTCTTATTCCAAGAACCCCATACTTGCCCGCACTACCACTTGTCCCTACCATACGTGGGGTACGGTTCACCGATTGTCAACCCCTTTCAAGCACACACCGCATGTAGAGGCCATGGTGGAAGATATCGGTTGAAGCGATAGTCATGCCACCTGGTCCGGGCATGGGTGTATCCGGTTGAGACCGAGAGGAGGCCACCCTTAGAGCGCGATATAAATTTGATCCCATGCTACGCGAGGTTCTAGCCTCCCCTTAGAGTTTTGCTTCACAAGTGTCATGGGTGATTTCCAGGCACCGGTAAGTTAAGCTGGCGTGTGCAAGTCAGGTGTGTTTTCGATTAAAAGATCGTAGACGGAATTAGTCCCGAAGGACTAAAGGAATCCGTTACTCGTGGGTAAAGAGTACACCCTCTACAGAGATTAAACCTATTCGAATAGCAGTGTCCATAGTTCAGGACTACAGTCCGGGATGGGTCAAGTATCGGTCTTAGTGTCAGTCTTTGGAGGAAAACTACTAAACCAGAACTTGGTTTATGATTCGTGATTTGTGATGATTATGATGATTATTATTATGGACTAACCCCTTTATATTATTTGAATTATTGAGTATCCCTGGGACGGTTCTACCTCCTAGATATTCACTGTATTCATTTTATAAGCCCTTTACGTGGTGTCGCTCGACGCCTTGATCGTGGCATGCTTGTTATTTATTTTATAAGCCCTTTACGTGGTGTCGCCGACGCCTCGATCGTGGCATGCTTGTTATTTATCTTATAAGCCCTTTATGTGGTGTCGCCGGACACCCGATCGTGGCATGCTTGTTATTTATCTTATAAGCCCTTTATGTGGTGTCGCCAGACGCCTGATCGTGGCATGCTTGTTATTTATCTTATAAGCCCTTTATGTGGTGTCGCCGACGCCTCGATCGTGGCATGCTTGTTTTTTATCTTATAAGCCCTTTATGTGGTGTCGCTAAGACGCCCGACTGTGGCATTTATTGCTGCTCCGTCATTACATATTTGTGGTCACTTATTAATAATCCACATGTATGCACCAAGGATTTCATTTCTTTATGACTAACATTGCGATCATAAAATATTCTTCAAGGCATGATTTTTGATTGTTATATTATACCTGTGTTCATAATGTTTGCGAGTACATTCAAAGTACTCACTGGCTTGTCCCTGGCTATTGTCTTGGACAGATTTCTTGCGTGGAGAGGAGCGTTGCGACGACCGCCCCGGAACCTAAGCAACAGTGATAGCAGCCTCGCGAAGATAGGAGTTAACCTGGTCAGCTGTTCCCGTGGGAAATGGAGTTCCACTGATGATCCCCAAACCGCTTCCGCCATCAACCACTAGAAACCATTTTTTTGGTACTCGCTGGCCAGAATGGTCTTGTACTACATATCCTGTATTTTTGCTTGGATTTTCTGTACCAAGTTGATGCCTCATCAGCTAATAGTAATCCTGGGGCTGATGAGCACGACGGCCATTTTCTGGAAATTTAATACCCGGAAAAACCGGTCGCCACAACAACCCCGCCCCACAGCCTGAAAACCACAACCGGGAGCTGGATCATGGGTTCGAAGAAGATCCGGATATATTCGTGGTACTCACGGAAGGGGTGTTTTACCAGGCGAGCTACGATGGCACGGAAGTGGCCATTATCGCCGATTACCCTGGTCTTCTTCCTGCTTCCCACGTAAGTCATCAAGAGAAAATCCAACTCGAAAGAGCTTCCTCGCACTGCCTCACCCATCGCACTGCCTCGTGCTCCACAGGGGAGGCGTTCGGTGCGTCACGCTACCCCGGGGGCGTCTCCAAAGAGAGCGGCTCCAGCGCCGAGCAAGGCTTCCAAGAGGAAGGTCGGTGAAGAAACGACCGGTCCCTCGTCAAAGAGGTAAGAATTTGAAGGTATACTTTAGTAGTCACATCCAACTGTAACTTGTATGTTTGTTTGATACCAGGAAAAAGGTTCACCGGACTAAGTCTGAGAGTCCGTCCAGCCATACTCCCAGCGCCCGGGATTTAGACCCCGTTGGAGAGGCGGAAGCCGATGTAGGAACAGTGCTAGACTGTCCTTCGGCCGAGGGTTCGGAGAATATGTCCGTTACCAACTCGGAAGTGGAGAGGGCCATGAATCATCGGCGTTGTAGGGCTATTTTAGGAGACCCTGAGTTCTCTAAGGAGGCATTTAATGCCTTCAGCTCGGCTGATGCGTACATCCGAGCTGCTCGAAGCGGGCTTAGTAGAGCCACAAAGCAGCATTTAACAGACGTGCGGGTAATTTTTCTTTGTCCGGATAGGATAGCCATAAGCCAGTATCCCCCGGGACTGAAAGCAGTTGGTACAACTGATTTAAGGACCGTTGTATCACCAGGTTCTTATAGAGAAAAACAACCTGCTAACCCAAGAGCTGGAACAGTGTCGGGCGCAGCTAAATGCTGCTACCATCGAACTGGAAAACTTCAAGAAGCTGTCTACTGGTAATGTTCCCCTCCACCGAGGAACAATAATTGTATACCAACTATGCTAATATTGCCACTGATCGCATAATAGGGTCGCCTGATCAACTTGAAAAGAAGTTGAAGATCGCCCAAGAGGGAGAAAGAGAGGCAAAGAGGCAACACGCCGCAAGCGAGCGTGTGCTGACCCGCGTTAGGGACGAGAAAAACAAGCTACAGGATTCCAACACTACGTTGGGTGAAGAGTTGAAAGATGTGCGGGCCCAGCTAGCCGATTCCGTGAAGGAGAACAAGAAGCTGCGGGGCGGCAAATTCAGTATGTGTCTGAACTATTTTTGAAGTAGTTCGGAGAAAGGTGGAACTGATATAGTTATGATTGCGGGTATATTGACAGGCCGTCCTGAAGAGGAGGTGTCCGGATCATCAAGTGATCTGCTGCAAGGGCTATCGAGAGTGCACGAACATGCTCGGCTGGCGATGCGGAGTGTTGCCAAGGCTCTATGGCCATCCATCTCCTCTCTAGGAAGTATGGAGGAGCTTGTAGACCTGTTCAAAGGAGCGCGGCGGCGTATCCAACCATGGAAGATATCGGCCTGTCGAGAGGGTGCGCGAGAGGCTTGGGCCATGGTGAAAACTCGGTATACCAAGCTTGATCCCAATCACATGGCTCGGGTTGGACCGCTAGGGTCGAATGGGGAAGAAATTCCCATTAGTTTAGTGTATGACCAAGTAGTGGTGGCCGCCAAATATTCCCAACAGGATTGTAAGTTAGACCGCCTGTTGGACAGTATAGAGAAGGAAGTGTTCGAGTCCAAGTGACTACGTACTTTCCTTACCCTATGTAATTCTAGCTGAATTCTATAGCATTTGTCATGACAGACCTTTTCTCTTCAACCTCCGGACTCGATGGTGCGGAGTGTTTCTGAATATCCTCACAGCCGAATAGACCGCGGTATGCCTGGAAAACTAGGCGTAGGGGTCATAGTTTCTTGAACAGACAAGTTGTATTCTGCTAGTTATGTTATATTACATTGAAATAGTAAGAAACATCTTCCAGAGAGAATAGTTCCGTTAAGGGTTCCTTTCCCTGGGTGTGCATGCATTAGTGTACATGTCCGAAATGTGATGTGAAAATCACAGTGTGTATAGCTTCTGGGGGTTTATAATAGAGTGAGTGCAAAAAACATTTTTCATCCACCGACCGAATATTCCCTTATGAACGCTAGCTTTCGGCTTCACCCAGTCCGAGGTACACATCTGGATGACCCGGCAGTAACAATCGCAGAGGTGCTCCCTTTACCACCTAGTCGAACAATCGGGAACGTAGGGGTAAGCACAGGAGCCAGGCAACCCAGCTTGGCCAAAACTTAAGTCATATCGATGCATATAATGGTGAAGAAAAGACATACGGGAAAAACGCGTATGTGTGATGAGCTTGACGCTCGGAAAATAATATTAACAAGCTTCTGTTAAAGAAGCCCCCAGGTATAATGGGCGTACATACGTAAAGATGTGTATGTCAGCAGTGTTCGATCAAGCCGAATGAGAGCTTTAAAGCAAAAAAATGTGTAAAAGGGAGAGAAAAAAGTAATGCAAACTATAGGGAGAAGGAGACCAACAAAGAGTTCGGCGCTAGGCATAGAACCTTCAGAGTCCGCCGCTGCTTCGTGGGTTCGGCTCTAGGCGATTGTCCGATGCGCCACGAAGACGGCACGCCCTCCGTAAGAACTTCGTCAATTATGAAGGACCCTCCCATTTGGGCTTGAGTTTGTCCTTTTTCTTCTCTCGAAAGCGAGAACGAGTTCGCCAACGCTAAAGTCTTGGCCCGCATTTCTTTCTTTGATATCTTCGCGCTTTTTGTTGATAAAATGCTGAACGGGCTTTGGCGACGCCACGCCCTCCTCCGTATGCCTAGGCTGTCCCGCCGATCCAACTCGGCCTCTTTCTCTTCGTACATACGCACTCGAGCTGAGTCATGTATAATATCGCAGGGCAATACAGCCTCTGCACCGTACACCATGAAGAAAGGTGTGTATCCGATAGTACGGTTGGGCGTGGTCAACAGCCCCTAGAGTACGGAGTCGAGCTCCTCGACCCAGTGCTTGTCTGATTCTTTCAAAGACCGCACTAGCCTGGGTTTGATGCCGCTCATAATAAGACCATTGACTTGCTCGACTTGACCATTTGTTTGCGGGTGGTAGACAGAGGCGTAATCAAGCTTAATACCCAGATTAGCACACCAGGTTTTCACCTCATCAGATGTGAAATCGGAACCGTTATCAGTGATGATGCTGTGCGGGACACCATAACGGTGCACCACATCGGATATAAATGCAATCACTAGTCCGGACTCGACCGTTTTAACTGGTCTAGCCTCTATCCGCTTGGTGAATTTGTCCACCATGACCAGCAGATATTTTTTCTTATGGCTTCCCCCTTTAAGGGGTCCAACCATGTCCAAGCCCCAGACCGCAAAGGGCCATGTAATGGGGACTGTTTGTAGGGCGGTTGGGGGCATATGGCTTTGGTTGGCAAAGAGTTGGCATCCAACGCAACGCTGGACGAGGTCTTGTGCGTCTGCCCGGGCTGTAGGCCAATAAAATCATGTCCGGAAGGCCTTGCTGACAAGTGCCTGGGCTGCGGCGTGGTGCTCACCGAGAGCGGCATGAATTTCTGCCAAGAGTTGCCGCCCCTCCTCCTTGGAGATACACCTTTGAAGGACTCCGGTAGTGCTTTTCTTGTAGAGCTCTCCTTCATGAACTTTACAGGCCTTCGAACGCCGGACAATGTGGCGAGCCTCGTCCTGATCTTCTGGGAGCTCCTTCCTATTAAAGTAGGCCAAGAATGGTTCGGTCCACGGGGCAATTACTGCCATGATGAGGTGGGCTGATGGTGTTATTTCGGTGGCTGGGCCTCCGATGATATCGGCGTGTTCGCTATCTATGTTTATGTTCAGAACGGGACTGTCATTGTTGTCTCCCCCTTGCCACACCACGAATGGCTTAAAGAGACTTTCGAGGAAGATGTTAGGTGGGGCGGGGTCGCGCTTAGTACCGATGCGAGCGAGGACGTCTGCCGCCTGATTACTTTCTCGGGCGACGTGATGAAATTCGAGCCCCTCGAACCGAGCCGACATCTTTAAGATGGCATTGCGATAAGCTGCCATCTTTGGATCTTTGGCATCAAAGTCTCCATTGATTTGGCATATTGCGAGGTTTGAGTCCCCGCGCACCTCCAGGCATTGTATGCCCATTGATACGGCCATCCGAAGGCCATGTAGCAAGGCCTCGTATTCGGCTGCGTTGTTGGAGTCCGTGTATAATATTTGGAGTACGTACTGGACGATATCTCCTGTGGGGGACGTTAACACGACGCTCTCCCTAGCCCTGCCAACATTTTGGAGCCGTCAAAATGCATAACCCAGTTGGAATACGTGTCGTACTCTTTAGGGAGTTCGACCTCTGTCCATTCGGCGACGAAGTCAGCCAGTACCTGGGATTTGATGGCTCGACGTGGTTTGTACGTGATGTCGAATGGCAGGAGCTCAATGGCCCATTTGGCAATCCGGCGCATTGCATCCCGGTTGTTGATTATATCATTGAGGGGCACTTCGGAAGCCACCGTGATCGAGCACTCCTGAATGTAGTGTCACAATTTTCGAGATGCCATGAAAACTGCATATGCTATCTTTTGATAGTGAGGGTACCGGGATTTGCATAGTGTGAGGACGGTGGATACGTAGTATATCGACTTTTGGAGCGGAAATTTTTGCCCGTCCTGTTCTTGCTCGACGATGAGTACGGATCTCACCACCTGGTGTGTTGCCGATATATATAGGAGCATTGGTTCGCCGACGTTTGGCACGGCCAAGATTGGGTTGCTTGCTAAAAGGGCTTTCATTTCTTCCAGTCTGGCTGTCGCCACATCTGTCCATTCGAAGTTATCGGTGCACCGTAGAAGGTGCTAAAGGGGTAGCGCCTTTTCCCCCAACCTGGAGATAAAGCGGCCTAAAGCTGCCACGCAGTCGGTGAGTTTTTGGACATGTTTGAGTTTGGTTGGTGTGGCCAATTGTGACAGAGCCCGGATTTTGGCTGGATTTGCTTCAATTCCTCTATTGGAAATGATGAAGCCCAGTAGTTTACCGGCGGGGACGCCGAAAATGCACTTTTCCGGGTTAAGCTTGTCGTATGTGCGGAGGTTGTCAAATGTGAGATGCGAGTCGTCTACTAGTGTTTCGACGTGTCTAGTTTTGATGACGAAGTCGTCCACGTAGGCCTCCACTGTTTTGCCGATCAGCTTCTCGAGGCATGTTTGGATCATGCGCTGGTAGGTGGCGCTGGCGTTCTTGTAGGATCGAAAGTATGTCTAGAGGGGGGGGGGTGATTAGACTACTTGACCAAATAAAAACTTATCCTTTTCCCAATTATAGTCTTTGGCAGATTTTAGCTGACTTAGCACAAGTCAAGCAATCTTAACAGAATTCAAGCAAGCATGCAAAGAGTATATGAGCAGCGGAAAGTAAAGCATGCAACTTGCAAGAATGTAAAGGGAAGGGTTTGGAGAATTCAAACACAATTGGAGACACAGATGTTTTTGTCGTGGTTCCGATAGGTGGTGCTATCGTACATCCATGTTGATGGAGACCTCAACCCACGAAGGGTAACGGTTGCGCGAGTCCACGGAGGGCTCCACCCACGAAGGGTCCACGAAGAAGCAACCTTGTCTATCCCACCATGGCCGTCGCCCACGAAGGACTTGCCTCACTAGCGGTAGATCTTCACGAAGTAGGCGATCTCCTTGCCCTTACAAACTCCTTGGTTCAACTCCACAATCTTGTCGGAGGCTCCCAAGTGACACCTAGCCAATCTAGGAGACACCACTCTCCAAGAAGTAACAAATGGTGTGTTGATGATGAACTCCTTGCTCTTGTGCTTCAAATGATAGTCTCCCCAACACTCAACTCTCTCTCACAGGATTTGGATTGGCTGGAAATAAGATTTGAGTGGAAAGCAACTTGGGGAAGGCTAGAGATCAAGATTCATATGGTAGGAATGGAATATCTTGGTCTCAACACAAGGGTAGGTGGTTCTCTCTCAGAAAATGTGTATTGGAAGTGTAGGTTCGTTCTGATGGCTCTCTCCATGAATGAAGAGGAGGTGGAGGGGTATATATAGCCTCCACACAAAATCTAACCGTTACACAACTTACCAAACTCGGTGTGACCGAATTTTTAAACTTGGTCGGACCGAGTCAGCAAATCTAGTGATCATTAGGATTTTCGGTGGGACCGACATGCAACTCGGTAGGACCGATATGGTTAGGGTTAGGGCATAACGTAATCTCGGTGAGACCGATTACACAAACTCGGTGTGACCGATTTTGGTAATAAGCTAACCAGAGAGTTGGTAAGGTAAACTCGGTGGGACCGATTCGCTCATTTCGGTGGGACAGAAATGTTATGAAAAGGAAACAGAGAGTTTACATTGCAATCTCGGTGGGACCGATCGCTCATCTCGGTAGGACCGAGACGTTACGAAGGGAAACAGAGAGATTACAATCCCATCTCGGTGAGACCGAGATCCCTATCGGTGAGATCGATTTGCCTAGGGTTTGTGGTAGTGGCTATGACATCTGAACTCGGTGGCGCCGGGTAGAAAGAATCGGTGGGGCCGAGTTAGACTTTTGGTATAGGTCATATGTGGATGTGGGAAAGTAGTTGAGGGTTTTGGAGCATATCACTAAGCACTATGAAGCAAGAACCTCATTAAGCAACACCTCATCCCTCCTTGATAGTATTGGCTTTTCCTATAGACTCGATGTGATCTTGGATCACTAAAATATAAAATGTTGAGTCTTGAGCTTTGATCTTGAGCCAATCCTTTTATCCTTAGTATTTTGAGGGGTCCACTTTTCTCATCCATGCCATGCCATTCATTGAGCTTTTCCTGAAATATTTATCTTGGAATAATGTTAGCTCAATGAGCTATATGTTGTTAGGAATTACCAAAACCACCTAGGGATAGTTGCACTTTCAATCCCCCCCTTTTTGGTAATTGATGACAACATATAGATCAAAGCTTCGACAAATGATAATAAGAGTGAAAAACATTGTCGCTTTGAGAGGTATGTGATAAGCAAGAGCTCGCCCTAAATTTGTGCATAGTTTAAGATTTGCTTTGGACTGCAAATGCACAAAGAGTTAGGCTCATGGGTTACTCTTCCATGTCACATACATCTTGGTGGAGCGCTCAAAATGATAATAATAGAATACATGCACTCATCACCAAGCAAAGTGAATGATCATATAGAGATAAAAGGATAATGTCATCCAACAAGCATTAATGTAGCATATGATCAAACACATGATCATCCAAGTATCACACAGACAGAAGGTATCTCAATCAAGCAAATAAAGTTCAACCACCAAAGCAAGAGAGAATAAAAAGCAACGCTCTCCCTCTCTCTCTCTCTCTCTCGAAGCCTATGATCTATACATTTTTCTCCCCCTTTGGCAACAAGTTACCAAAAAGTTCATAGAAAATGCATAGCACTAAATCGTCTCTCAGGCTTGATCTTCAGGTGGTGGTGTAGATAGAACTCCAAGGACGAAGGTATCAGTAGATGTGGATGGAGCTGGTGGAGTGGGTGCTGGAGCTGGTGGCACTGAAGCTGTAGCTGGTGCAGATGAAGTGGCTCGTGTCTCATCATCGCACCGCAGGTGACCTCTGAGCTCTAGGCACTCTGGCAAATGCCTCAGTGGTTGTCTTGCCCTTCCTCTCTTGCATATCATCCTGGAGTTGCTCAACAATAGACTGGATCTCCGTTACCTTCACATCCAAGTCATAGAACTTCTGCTCCATGATCCTCTCCAAGCTCTCCTGGTTTCAAGTCAGGGTGGCCAGTCCCTTCTCAATCCTCAGAGTGGATGCAATCAAGTAGCCAAGCTGATCCTGTTTGCTCTTCAAGAAGTACTGAGATGCCTCTTCTATTGTTGGCATCTTGGCAGCCTTCTCAGTCCTTGCCTTCTCCTTCTTTGCTTGAGCTTGTACAGAAGATGGTTCATCTTCATCCATAAACACTTGGTTGTCCTCAAAATCTGGATAGATAGGCATATGATCCTTGTCCAACAAGTATGTGCCAGTGCTCATCTTGGAGTTAATCAGCTCCTGGATCTGTGGGGCATACCCACAACTTCTCTTTTGGTCAGCAGCTGTCCTCTTGATAGTTTCAACTATAAGACTCATGACCTTGAACTTTTGTGGCACATCAAATAAGTGTAGCAGATTTATTGCATGGCATCTGATCATGTTGTGATCACCTGACTTGGGAAAAAGAGTTTGCCTGAGAATCCAGTTGATGGTTGGCAGTCCTGACAGAAGGTAATGTACTAATCCAAACTTGTGTGTTTCAATAGCAGCATCTGGGATCTCCTTGTACATATGTGCCATAGAGTTGTGATCCATCTTCTTCTTGGCACAGACATCCAAGTCATCCTCATTCTCCTTAGGTGCATTGATCAGATTAGCCCATTCTTCAATTGATGATTGGTACCTAGTACCTTCAGACATCCATACTATCCTGCCATCTGGATAGAAGTGTGCTGTGGAGTAGAATTGCATTATTAGCTCATCATTCCACTTTGTGAGCTTCTGCCCAACAAAGTCTGTCACTCCACAAGCACTAAAGCCGTCATACACACCAGGATAGTGTTCTTCATTCTCCTTGATGTATTCCCAATTCACCCATCTCATGTCACACACTATTGGCTTCTTGTCCAGCAGCACTGTCTCATAGAAATCCTGTTGTTCCTTTGTGTGGAACCTGTAGTCTACATCAGTTCTCCTTCTGGTGGCATATGGATCTGACTCTCTCCATAGTCTCAATCCTGAATCCTTTCTGATTTTCATGTTCTCAGCTATAGGATGAGCATCATTATGATCTGGAATTTTAGGCTTCAATTTTCTCAAGACATGTGACTCATCATCTTCTTCTTCAGCAACAGTTTCAGGCACTGGGGCCTTGTTCTTCTCAACAGCTAGGATGTTCCTGGTACTCCTCTTGGGTGCAGTCTTGGGCTTGGAGGCAGCCTTGTGTGCTTCTTTGGGCTTTGATGAAGCAGCCCCTGACCTGATGGCATCACCCATCAGCTTCTGAGCTTAGGTGTTGGTGCAGCAACCTCTTCCTCTTCCTCTTCCATCATGGAAGGCTTTTCAACAACCCTGGCCATGGTCTTCTTGACCCTTTCCTTCCTCTTTTTCCCTTCTGCAGTAGCCTCTTTGGGTTCAGCTTCCAAAGATGCTTGAGCGGAGGCTCTGGCTTTGGACATGGGAATCCTTTTGGCATGTGCTTTGGTCTTCATACCAGGCTTAGTGGCAGCAGCTGTGCCATACTCCTTCTTGAGCACCTTCTTCTTGGAAATGGCCTCATCCTCAACAGCCACATAGTCTTCATCCTCAGAATATGAAGTTCTCTTCTTTCTGGCCCTAGTGGCTGCCTTGGGTAAATTGTTGGGTGTGCTCCTGCTACCCTCATCATAGCTGCTAGAGGGACTAGTGCCCTCACTCATGTGAACCTGCTCCTCTTACTTGTTCTGACTGTCACTTTGATCAGACATATTGCAAACACTGACAACAGACCCTGTGAGTAGATATAGATGAGATAGAGTGGATGAGCATCACAAAATGCAGAGGGTTTTGCAAAATAATGAGTTAAAAACTTAGTTTTAGTTTTCCACAAAAAGCATTTCGGATCTATCGATTTGTAAACTCGATGATACCGAAGCAGCTTTTGGAACCTAAACTAGTGAACTCGGTCAGACCGAGTCACAGTTCGGTGGCACCGAGACTGCTAGGGTTTCACAAAGTCCTGAACTCGGTCACACCGATTTGCAATTCCCGGTCAGACCGAGAATTCCATGTGCAATGGCCTTAGCCGAATCGGTGGTACCGAGTTCTACAACTCGGTTGGTCCGAGATGGTTTCGGCAGAAACCTAACCCTAAATTTTCAATTCATCTCTAATCTACGGAGTGTTTTGACTAGATAAGATAGTTTCAATCGTGGCAAGATTCATGGCGAACACAATGTGCTAGGAATCAGATAGGGATAGCACAGTGATCGAGTTCATACCCTAGTTCGGCGATGAACTCGCTACGGCGGCAACGGTGGGGATGATTCCCGTTGACGACGGCGGAGACCAGCGGCAGGAGGCAGCTGGCGACGAGGAGGACGATCCGGAGACCCTGGAGGCAGAGCGGGCTGAGCGCGGGCGAAAGAGTTCGAAGAAAATTTCCAAAGTTTTGCCCGTGGGTATATATAGCCTGACCCTGTCGGTGTGACCGAGTGGAACAACACGGTGGCACCGAGATGCATAACTGCAAGCAGTTACAACAACTCGTGTGACCGAAGTTCAAATCGGTTGCACCGAGATTGAAAACCTAGATCGACTTAGTGATCTCGGTATGACCGAAATGGAAGAATCGGTCGACCAAACGCACAAAGAAGTTTTGGAAGTTTAAGTCTATGACTAATCGGGACTCGAAAGTGCTCCTCACACGGAGTGGTTCGAATCTGACTTGATCAAATTTTGTGATGTAGCATGAATAGAGTTTGAGACGAGAAGAGCATAGATAGCTAGAGAAGGTTCTTAGGTATTCTTGTCCATCCACTTGGCAAAAGAAAAAGAAACCAATCAATCAAAACAACAAGTGGATGTCCTCGAATGAGTAAAATATGCAACCAACATGCTCACACAATAAAATGGCAAATGAAATATTTGGCGAAGCATGCACAACCAATTCTAGCATCTATCAAGCAATTGGCGATGACTAGGTCATCTATATATGAGTATATTGAATTAGGAGTCAAATGAGAACATTTGATCATAGGTCATACTCATCGTTTAAGCTCAAGTGGGGTTACCACTTTTACATAATGCATTGTTGTGTTCACACCATTAGAGTTGCTTTAGCTCAATTCTTAGAGTAAAGCTCCCCCTAGATGTGAGATCCCCCCTTAGAGGGATGAACTAACCTTGGGTTTTGTCGATGATGACTTCATGTAGGTGTTGAAGATGTGGATGCTCAATGTTGATGTAGATCATTTGGAGCAATCCTTTGGAGTGAGTTGCACTTTCAATACCTACACGGGTTAGTCCCACAAAGAACAAACAAGGATATCCATAGACATAGAGTGATGCACACACAAGATGATGTCTATGAGAGCATTAGGTTACCTTGTCCCTTGTCTTACCAACAAGAGGGTTTGTGACTCCTTGAACTAGTGCAAGATGTGGAAGTTGATTGCACTAGTTATTGCCAAAATGATATGAGTGAAATATGTTGGCAGAGTCACCCTGAATAACTCTCTAGTTCTTGTTCTTCGGGATCCACATCATCTTGATAGGTATCCTTGGAGTTGTAGTCGTACTTGATGAAGTAGAACTTGATGTAGTCTTTTGAACCCACTTGACCAAGGCCTTTGGAGCTTCTTCAAATGCATCAATCTCTTCTTGAAGCTTGTCCTTGCCTTTTTGCTTGTGGTCTTGTGGTGGAAGATCATCTTGGGCTTGTGTCCCCTTGAAGGAAGTAGGATCATACTTCTCTTGTTGAGGAACAAACTTCGTCTTGGGGGTATTGATCTTCTTCCCACTCAACTCCATTGGCATTGAACTTTCGTTCAAAACCAACACCTTGATTCTTCCGGTGCCTTCCTTGCTTATGCATAATTTCCACAAATTGCTTACTCCCGGCAAGGCTCTTGTAAACACCTTTCTCTATAATTCCCTTCAATAAGCTATTTTCTTGCTCAAGTGTAACTTGGCTAAGATAATCATTAGTGGAATCTAGAGAACTACTAGAAGCAACAACATTGGATTTAGCATGATTATTATTACTACTAGAGGAAGAATCCTTCTTGTTCTTGTTACTAGACTTGACTTGAGGCATGTAAGTAGATAAGAGTAAACGCTTGGCAATGTAAGAAGAACTTTTCTTACGAAGATCATCATTGATTGCCTTTAAGAACTCATGCTCTTGCTCAAGGTTGAGCTTTTCAAAGAGTAACTTCTCATGAGTCCCTAAAAGTTCTCGATGATCTTCTAAGATAGTTTCATGAGCTAACTTAAGAGTGTTTAGTTCTTTAGTTAGAAGATCAATCTTCTCCTTATCATTGTCATTCATTTTATCTTGATTAGCATGATTAATTGACGTTTCATCATAGTATTCATCACTAGAGTTGTCAACAAGTAAATCATCATCACCTAACAAGTCATCTTCATCACTATTGAAATCAACATACTCGGGGTGTGTTACCTTTGGACCTTTGGCCATGAAGCATCTTCCAATTCCTTCATTTGGTGAATCAAATATGTCGTAGGAGTTGGTTGACACAAGCGCTAGACCGACAACACCTTCATTTTGAGTATATTCGGAGTCAGAGTGATAGCTTCTCTCGGAGTGATTGTCGGAGTCGGAGCCGGATACCCATTCACCAACATGAGCTTGATGTCTTCGTTTTGTGTAGCGCCTTGATGACTTGTCCTTCCTTTCCGAATCCTTGCTTCTCCGGGATGTTCTTCGTTCATAACGATCATCTCTAATTCTTCTCTCTCTTGGTGGTGATTCTTCTCTTCTACTTCTCCTCTTAGGTGATTCCTCTCTTCTTTTGTAGGGTGCCGTACACTCATTGAAATAGTGTCTGGGTCTTCCACAATTGTAGCAATTACGCTCTCGACTAGAAGATCTTTTGTCATTGTAGGACCTTGACTTGGAGCTTCTCTCTTTTCTTCTACTCTTGTAAAATTTGTTGAAGTTCTTCACCACTAAGCTCAATTCTTCATTGAAGGTTTGTTTTTCACTTGATGGTGTGGGGGCTTCACATGAGGCTTTGTAAGCACCACTTGATTTGTTGTGAAGTTCCTTCTTATCCTTGAGTGACATCTCATGAGCAACAATTCTTCCAATGACTTCCGTTGGCTTGAGATCTTTGTAATTGGGCATCATTTGGATCAATGTGCACACGGTATCATATTTTCCATCCAAGGCTCTTAGGATCTTCTTGATGATGAATTTGTCGGTCATCTCTTCACTTCCTAAACCGGCGATCTCATTTGTGATAAGAGCAAGCCTAGAGTACATTTCAGCGACACCTTCACCATCCTTCATTTTGAACTTGTCAAGTTGACTTTGAAGCACATCCAACTTGGATTCCTTGACGGAGTCGGTACCCTCATGCATATCAATCAAAGTATCCCAAATTTCCTTTGCATTCTCAAGACGGCTGATTTTGTTGAATTCTTCGGGGCACAATCTGTTGAAGAGGATATCACAAGCTTGAGCGTTGTATTGCAACATCTTCAACTCTTCCGCGGTAGCTTCACGGTTCGGTTCTCTGCCATCAAAGAATTCACCTTGCAAGCCAATACACACAATAGCCCAAACGGCGGGGTTATGTCCAAGAATATGCATTTTCATCTTATGCTTCCAACTAGCAAAATTAGTACCATCAAAGTAAGGACCTCTACGGTTATAATTTCCCTCGCTAGACGCCATACTCTCCTAGGTTGTGAAACCAAGGCTATGACTACCAAAACCTATGGAAATCAAAGCAAATGGAGACCAAAGCTCTGATACCACTTGTAGGATCGAAAGTATGTCTAGAGGGGGGGGGGGGTGATTAGACTACTTGACCAAATATAAACTTATTCTTTTCCCAATTTTAGTCTTTGGCAGATTTTAGCTAACTTAGCACAAGTCAAGCAATCTGAACACAATTCAAGCAAGCATGGAAAGAGTATATGAGCAGCGGAAAGTAAAGCATGCAACTTGCAAGAATGTAAAGGGAAGGGTTTGGAGAATTCAAACGCAATTGGAGACACAGATGTTTTTGTCGTGGTTCCGATAGGTGGTGCTATCGTACATCCACGTTGATGGAGACTTCAACCCACGAAGGGTAATGGTTGCGCGAGTCCATGGAGGGCTCCACCCACGAAGGGTCCACGAAGAAGCAACCTTGTCTATCCCACCATGGTCGTCGCCCACGAAGGACTTGCCTCACTAGCGGTAGATCTTCACGAAGTAGGCGATCTCCTTGCCCTTACAAACTCCTTGGTTCAACTCCACAATCTTGTCGGAGGCTCCCAAGTGACACCTAGCCAATCTAGGAGACACCACTCTCCAAGAAGTAACAAATGGTGTGTTGATGATGAACTCCTTGCTCTTGTGCTTCAAATGATAGTCTCCCCAACACTCAACTCTCTCTCTCTCTCTCTCTCTCTCTCTCTCTCTCTCTAGGATTTGGATTTGGTGGAAAGAAGATTTGAGTGGAAAGCAACTTGGGGAAGGCTAGAGATCAAGATTCATATGGTAGGAATGGAATATCTTGGTCTCAACACAAGGGTAGGTGGTTCTCTCTCAAAAAATGTGTATTGGAAGTGTAGGCTCGTTCTGATGGCTCTCTCCACGAATGAAGAGGAGGTGGAGGGGTATATATAGCCTCCACACAAAATCTAACCATTACACACAACTTACCAAACTCGGTGTGACCGAATTGTTAAACTCGGTCAGACCGATTCAGCAAATCTAGTGACCGTTAGGATTTTCGGTGGGATCGACATGCAACTCGGTAGGACCGATATGGTTAGGGTTAGGGCATAACGTAATCTCGGTGAGACCGATTACACAAACTCGGTGAGACCGATTTTTGTAATAAGCTAACCAGAGAGTTGGTCAGGTAAACTTGGTGGGACCAATTTGCTCATTTCGGTGGGACCGAAATGTTACGAAAAGGAAACAGAGAGTTTACATTGCAATCTCGGTGGGACCGATCGCTCATCTCGGTAGGACCGAAACGTTACGACGGGAAATAGAGCTATTACAATCCCATCTCGGTGAGATCGAGATCCCTATCGGTGAGACCGATTTGCCTAGGGTTTGTGGCAGTGGCTATGCCATCTGAACTCGGTGGCGTCGGATAGAAAGAATCGGTGGGGCCGAGTTAGACTTTTGGTTTAGGTCATATGTGGATGTGGGAAAGTAGTTGAGGGTTTTGGAGCATATCACTAAGCACTATGAAGCAAGAACCTCATTAAGCAACACCTCATCCCTCCTTGATAGTATTGGCTTTTCCTATAGACTCAATGTGATCTTGGATCACTAAAATATAAAATGTAGAGTCTTGAGCTTTGAGCATGAGCCAATCCTTTTATCCTTAGTATTTTGAGGGGTCCACTTTCCTCATCCATGCCATGCCATTCATTGAGCTTTTCCTGAAATATTTATCTTGGAATAATGTTAGCTCAATGAGCTATATGTTGTTAGGAATTACCAAAACCACCTAGGGATAGTTGCACTTTCAGTTCTTGAGCCCGAAGGGCATGGTGTTGAAGCAAAACGGCCCGTATGGTGTAATGAATGTTGTTGCGGCTTGATCGGACTACTTCATTTTGATTTGATGGTATCCGGAATATGCATCAAGGAAGCACATCGAGTCATGTCATGCGGTAGCGTCAATGATTTGATCAATGCGAGGAAGGGGGAAGGGATCCTTAGGGCAAGCCTTGTTAAGGTCTTTGAAATCGACGCATAGGCACCATGATTTATCCTTCTTTGGTACCATTACCAAGTTTGCCAGCCAGTCCGGATGTTTAATATCTTTGATGAATCAGGCCTCGATTAGTTTAGCTAGCTCCTCCCCCATAGCTTGTTGTTTGGGTTCGGAAAAGCGCCGCAGTGTTTGTTTGACCGGCTTATATCCCTTTAGTATGTTGAGGCTGTGTTCGCCAACTCACGCGGATTCTGGCATATCCGAGGGTGCCAAAGAATATATCGATTTTCACGCAAGAAGTCTCGCAGCGCGGCGTCGATCGTGGGGGCTGAGTTGCGCTCCGATAGAGGTTGTCTTGTTCAGGTCTGTTGGATGGACCTGAAATTTGACCGTTTCTTCTGCTGGATTGAAGGAAGTATATTTGGGTCGTTTTTCCAGGATAACATCGTCTCTATCCACAGTGGAGCGTAGTGCGGTTAGTTCTTCAGCCGCAAGGGCCTCAGATAATGCCTCGAGGGCCAAGGATGCGGTTTTGTTCTCGGGGCGGAGTGCTATATCTGGATCGCTGACGAGGGTGATTATTCCATTAGGCCCGGGCATTTTGAGCTTCATATACCCATAATGAGGTATGGCTTGAAAGCGCATGAAGGCCTCTCGCCCTAACAGGGCGTGGTATCCACTGTTGAAAGGGGCCACCTGGATAGTTATTTCTTCGGACCGATAATTCTCCGGCGTGCCGAATACCACATCAAGTGTAATATTTCCCACACACCGCGCTTCCCGACTGGGAATGATACCTCGAAAGGTTGTGCTGCTTTTCTCGATGCGGCTCCTGTCTATTTCCATCTTGTGGAGCGTGTCCTCGTAAATGAGGTTTAGTCCGCTCACGCCCATGAGGACTTTTGTAAGTCAAAACCGCCCACGATGGGATCGAGGACTAATGCAATTGGCGCTCGGACTGTTCAGTATTTGGGTTCGCATCCTTTGGCGTTAAAAGGTTATGGCCGTGTCGCTCAGGGTCAATTGCGGCAACCTGGCAAACTTCGGCGAGATCGCGCAGTGCCCTTTTACGCTTATTGTTTGAAGCGAATGTCTCGAAGACTGTCAATACTCTAGTGTCGTCGTTTGTTGGAGGGTGCTGTTCTAGGGTGTCCTTGATAAGGATGTCCTCGCCGCTCTTGGCTACCTGCCGAAGTATCCAACATGCTCTAAGGCTGTGGGTTGCCACGGTATCCGGCGTCGTGTGTATTTTGCATGGGCCATTGAGCCATCCCTCCAGAACGGTGTCGTGCAGCGTAATGGGTTTATGTTTTTTGACTGTTCGACTGGGCGTGCCACGGGAGTGCGTCCTCTTCGCCTGTAGGATGAGTTCGGTTGGGACCGACGGTTCCCAGCGAGCTGCCTGAGTTTTCCAAGCGCTTTCCATCGCGTTGTACTTTTGTACGATAGTTGCTAAGTCAGCAAACTTTAGTATGCGGCGGCGATTGATGGCATTGAGGATACCTTCATCCGTGCAGTTGTTGCAGAATGCTGCTATCGCGTCTTCGTCGCGACAATCTTTTACCTTATTTTTGACAAGGAGGAACCTGGCCGAGAAGTGGTGGACCGTTTCCTGAGACTGTTGTTTGATGCTCATGAGAGCGTCTATGTCCAGGTGGGTGGGTGGAACGAAATCCGAACCCTGACCCGATATTGGATCCGGAGTTTGAAGATCTACCGACCGGCGCCAGTGCCCGGATATCGACGATTTCTTAGGCTCATCGTCCGACTCCATGTTCGGAGGACGGGACATGCCTTTCTGCTGGAGAATATCCGGCCCTTCAAGACCGGAGATCCGAACATAATTCGTCTTCAATATAGTAGAAGAGTTGCTCCGCTCCTCGACTACTGCTATCTGGTGGGTGATCGGTGGAGTTTTAATTTCTCTCTGGTCGGGTTTAAGCCCAACCCGATCGTAGTCTGTAGCGACCCCCAAGGCGGCCATGCGATCCAGGAGTTTGTTCAACGACGATAACTCCGTTGGATCCATCCGAGCGGAGTATTCAGGATCAACGCGGAGGCGATTTCGATGACTTGAGAGGTCATCGTCGGCTTAAGGGCCGACCCGGCGGTCATGACGAAGCCGCCCAGCCGGAGGGTTTGGCCTGGGGCCAGGGCTCCTCCGGAGATGACATTATCCTTGAGAACAAGGCGATCCATCAACCCTCTTGGTGACGGCACAGTGGAACTCTCAATGAAAGCACCAATGTCGGTGTCAAAACCGGCGGATCTCGGGTAGGGGGTCCCGAACTGTGCGTCTAGGATCGATGGTAACAGGAGGCGGGGGACACGATGTTTACCCAGGTTCGGGCCCTCTCTATGGAGGTAATACCCTACTTCCTTCTTGATTGATCTTGATGAATATGAGTGTTACAAGAGTTGATCTACCACGAGATCGTAATGGCTAAAACCCTAGAAGTCTAGCCTATGTGAATATGGTAATGAGTCTCCCTATCCGGACTACGCTCTCCGGTTTATATAGACACCGGAGAGATCTAGGGTTACATGGAGTCGGTTACATCAGAGGGAATCTACATAGTCGGTTGCCAAGCTTGCCTTCCACGCCAAGTAGAGTCCAATCCGGACACGGGTACAATCTTCGGTCTTCATGTCTTCACAGCCCATCAGTCCGGCCCACGGATAACAGGCCGGACGCTCGAGGACCCCTTAGTCCAGGACTCCCTCAGTCACCGTCGTCTCCCCACATGGCAGATGGAAAGAATGGGTCTCCGGTCGCCACCGGTCAATCAAAGCTGTCAGAGCTGTATGGACAAGCGTCAGCGGCTGACGCTTGAACTGCAACACGAAACCCAACAGTCGCACTCTCTTGAAGAACGGCGCACAGGACTCGTCGTAGTCCATATGCCCGTGAACCCCGTGACCCCTCATGCGCAATGGCTGGAGCATCTGTCAAAAAGTGAACGCCAAAAGTTAGGAAATTATTTTCATCAATCCGAAAACTTTGATCAATATTTTTCATTCATATTACTTACCTCTCTGTTCTCTATGAAACGGGCACGATGACCCTTGTTGAATGCATAGTCAAGCATGGAGTACCGTGGGCCGATGTTGTCCACAAAAGGTGGCCGCCTTAATAAAATTTCATAAACAAAAGCATCATAAGCATAAGCATACATAAACAAAAAATGAAATCAAATCATATCAACATGCATCATATCAAAATAAAATCTTAAGCATATTCCTCCAACAACATCTACTACACATGATGGATCAAATCATATCAACATGCATCATATCAAAAAAAATCCTCCAACATGCATCATATCATCATATTTTTAAGCATTTTTTTTAAATAGAGTTCATTTTGAATCTATTTTCTCAAAACAACATCTTCATATCATCATATCAACATGCATCATAAAACTACAATCAAGACCTCCCACATGCATTACATCATAATTTTTTTAACAAAAAAAATCATGAACTAGGGTTCATCTTCACACTAACATATGAACTATTGATTAGAGTTCATATTCAATACCACTAGTTACTAAAGAACTAAGAACTAGAACTACAACGAAGCTAAAACAATCTTAGGTGAATTTATATGAGGGATTTCAAGCAAATAATGCGTCGAATGGGAAGCAAGTTTGCAAAAACTAATTGGAGGGATCGAAGGAGCTTACGTTTCTCTCTTTGGGGCCATCTCGATCCGCAAAAACGGCGAAGAAACGGTGAAGATCCGAGGGGGGAGTGGAGGAGATGAGAGAGGGAGAGAGGGGCGACTTGGGGGAGAAAAGATGAAACTGCCGACAAGGGGAGGGGGAGGGGTGGGAAGACGGGGGGAGGCGCGGGGTCTCGGGTGAAATAACTGCTCGGACCCTACCGCCAGGGTCTGGCGGTAGGGTTAGACAGACTACCGCTACGGACCCTGGCGGTAGGGTGCGACGGAGGGGACGGCGATCGTCTCAGCGTCTTGGACGTGGATTAGTACCCTACTGTCGTGGCCTCGGCGTAGCTCGTCTAACCCTACCGCCAGAACCACTAGCGGTAAGAAAAAGGATAAAATCCCGAAATTTTTTCAAACCGGGGTCAGATCCTGAATTTGTATCGCAGAAGGGTGAAAACACGAAATTTTGCCACTCACTAGCGCAGGTCGCGGTCCAACTGAATAACGGGCCCCGATGGCCACCGACCCCACGCGTCAGCGACCGAGGGGCAAGGTATGTCGGCGACGACGCCGGCAAAGACAAATATCCCGTCCGACGATGCGGTCCAAGGTATAGGCGGCCAAACGGGCGGCCCGCCCAAAGACGCAGACGACCCATCCTAATCGTGCACAGCACGGCCCGGCCGCCAAGGCACGATTATTATACTGGCCTGCTGCGTGCCGCCCGCGTCTGCAGCCTGCAGCCTGTGCACGGCCAGATGCTAATCGGGCGCCCACCGCACGCTTAGGTCCGCTAATCTACCTCCTATTTTGCGCACTGGGCGTTTTTAGCCTATTTTTTACCTGTTGGACCATATTAGGATACATTAAAAAATAAAAAAATAATCGGGCCTTGTCGTGCCGGCCCGCGTGCTCGGCCTTCAGGGCCAGGCACGGCCCTTGGCGTGTCGCGTGCCGGGCCTGGCCCGTTTAGCACGTGTCGTGCCGTGTCAGGCCCGTGCCGTGCTGGCCGTGCTACCGGGCCGGCCCAGCTATCCCGGACCATTTGGCCACCTATAGTCCAAGGCCGCTCGCCGTCGGTCCGACGGGTCGTCGAGGAGGCTACCAGTCTAGGCCGTGCCGCTGATAGAGAAAAGTGTATTATTGTTGCTGTTGCTCGGGACAGGAGACTGATCGCTGCAGTGTCTGGGTGTCTGCTGCTGGCTCGTGGGTGGCATCCCCGTCCGACCGATCGGGTCACCTGGCACTGTGCGCGCCGCGTCGCAGCTGCCCGATGCCAGCGCGAGTGTACAAGTAGGTCACGCCGCCCGCCTTCGTCCAACCCATATGCCATATATCGTCACGTCAGCCCAACCGTCTGGTGCCGCCACGCATGGTCGGTGGTGCCTCGTGCCTCCTCCCCCGGCATTCCCTCCAGAACCCCACCGTCCTGCATGGCGGCGACCAGCCCGCACCCGCATCCAACCAATCAAGTTTGCGGAGGCAACTCCGCGGCCGGCCGCGTCGTGTCACCGGATGCGGCTTGTTTATGGAAAGGCCTCTCCGTTTCAAAACAAGTCAACCAAAAAACACATCCATTTGTGTGTGGATTAACAACCCAAAATTTTACAAAAAGAAATAAAAAGGAATTTGATATGGGTGTTTTCCCATGCACAGTGTGTCGCAGCAATACCAACCCGACGCCGACGGTACCAGGTTCACACCTATCCGGTAAAATGGAAAACGACGGCAAATGCCACGAAAGAGAAGCCAATCCTATCGCTGATTCGTGGTTAAGAGCTGGGATAGAAACTGCTCATGCGTCACTCGGTACGCGACTTTCAAACGGCGTGACACTGACTTTGCTGGCTGGCTACTCAAAACAATCCGGGTTAAATTGGTCATTTGCACCAGCACGTACAAGCAAGAGGATTTCTGAAGCGAATGCCCCTTCCTTTTACAACAACAAAGAAAAGAAGAAGCGAATGTCCTGGGCTGAGATGACACAACGGGCCGAAAATGGATTTGTGGCCCACGAGGTTTTCTTCGTTAGGGAGTTGGGCTGAATTAAGAATTTGGGTAACTAGTTTTTCTTATCAGATGATGAAAACTCCGAGGGACGAGTGCATATACCACAACATCCTGAGCACCTGCTGCATTTCAGTATCTGAAACGAAAAATGCTGGAGCAACTTATGAATTGTTTCACAATTGTCCAGTTTAGCTTCTTAGGCTCGCTGGTTGTTTGTTCCACGGTGACACGGCGTACGTACTAAATTTTGACAAGGGACGAGGCATCGCTTTGACAAAGGGAAGACATAGAACAGTCATCACTTTCCAATGTTAGCGGATTTTCGTACGGCAAGCTGCACACCGCTGATTTGCCAATTGAGTAGGAGTACTTTCAAACGAACCTGCGTCACCATCGACCCTGCTGCCTTCTTCATCGTCTGTTTCTACCGCTCCATTGTTCAGATCCACTTCACCAAGCCTATGTATGTCAGCTTCTACAATGCCACTCTTGTGTAAGTGGGGTGCTAACTTCTAGCAACGGCTGGCTCTCAGTGTACATCTCTGGACTGGCTACATTGTGGGCTTGTGGCTGGCGGCTCGAGGCTTATGGCCATCGCAGCCTACCGGCATGCGATTAAGGTCTATGTCGCAGAGGATATGACCTGGCTTCACCACCGCATCAAGGCGATCATCATGCAGAATGACCCAGGGTCTACGCCATCGTCATACCTTCCTTCCAACCTTTTTTTTTTTTTTTTGAGGGACCTTCCTTCCAACCTTACTACACAATTGTATTCCACACCCAGCGCTGAATGGTAACAGTGCCGCTATGATGTAAATGCAATACATTATGTCACGTCATCCTTCATAAAAAGGGAATATAGAAAATATTAACCAATGCACGACATAGAAGTTGTTCCTATATACCATGATAAAGGACATAAAGCTTTTGTATGCTCCTATTAGCTAAACTTGCCCGAACTAGATATGTCATGTAGAACTGATCTACAACCTCTGAACTTGATTCATATAAACCCTTACATTACAAACTAAGACGAGTACTTGGTGGTTTCGGCAGATCTGGCTGCAGGTGCGGTGTCTCCACCCTTCCACTCTTCGACTGTTGGGGATTTCAGATTGGGCTTGGGCTTGGCATTCAAAGTGGTGTCAGGTTGGTGGGGGTGGGGGACACGACAGAGCAGCGCACGAAAGGGGCGGGGCCGGTCGTCGGTAGCACGGCTGAGTGGAAAGGGGCGGGGGTCCATAGGAAAGGGGTGAGGCTGCAAGGGATGTTCGAGACGGCAGTCAGCGAGGATGCTACCGGTGGAACACGCCGGCAAGGTAGGTATACAATGACTATGAGTGTGGATTTGGAAAGTAATGTGAGGAAGGGGACGAGCTTTTCCGTGGGGGTAGGGGTGGGGGAGGAGCCGACACTCAAATATAGAAATTCCACTGCGCCTAGTCCAAATGAGACCACCTGCATTTTTATGTCACAAACATGCCTATTACATACGCGTGAATAACAAACCCACAACTAGGGCGTGAGAAAAATACAACCATGCGATAGACGAATACAAAATGAAACATATGTGCCGAATGGATAGGCGGCCTAGGCGAGGCCTTGCCACGCCAAACCAGCGGGCGTGCGGTCATATCAGGTGAAACGTCTAATGGACTCGCTCTATAACGTGACATCTATATACGTCATAACATCACGTGAATTTATGATGAATACGCCAAACTGATGGTCTTGTTACCTTTAAACCGAGGCGTTTCAGTCGTAGATCATCTCATCCAGCATTAAAATGCCAGAAATGCTGAAGACTTTCATCATGGCCGGCCATCGAAAAAGCCAAGGGTTCTGGGTACCATCTCGCCTTTTGATGAGGCAGGACAGGAAGGTGCCGCGCCACGCAACTGATAAGACACTTCTCAAAAATATATTCTGTCAACCACATCCGCTTGATGCTGATGTTATGGAAGTGACGCTTCTCAAAGACACAGCACAATTAGTCAATTACCATGACAAAAAAGTACAACTCATCATGCTAATAATCGATGCCACAATCTTTGTAGGTGACACTGATGTTATGGAACTGACGCTTCTCAAAGACATATCCGTTAATACTACAAATCTACATGCAATATTCGAAAAACGTACCTAGAAATACATCTTGTGGAAAAGAATGTGGAGGCCAAAATTGAAACAGAAACTGACGTGTCGGGTCTTGTGTTCATGTACTCCCCGTAGTAGAGCATGCCGAGCGTGGGCTGCTGGTTGTCCCACACGAGCCTCCCCTCGGGCCGCACCACGGCACTGATGGGACTGTGTGAATGACACAAGACATCCAAAAAACAAGGAAACTACAACCAGATTCTTGGAGAGTCAAACAAACTCAATCTCCAGCACACGTGATCTTGACTCCTTAAGATTCACGGTTTGTTAAAATTACAATCATGCCACATCATCCTCATGCTACAACACATGCCACTCAAGAGTCGTCAATTGACACATGGCCACTCAAGAGTCGGAACTAGTTTGCAAGAATTAGAATTAGATAACAATAGTGTCACTTTGAGTGACCAAACCCAAGTGAATGCACTAAAAAGAACATCTATTCAATTCAGATAAGACAGACAAACATGGTTAGATCACCACCTCATGTTATGTGAAGTGCTCCATTTCATCTGTTTTTCAGCTAATTTCTGGTGGAATCAAATTTCCAAATTGCGGCCCAGATGTGCGGACAAGAAGATGCATGCACGAGCCGCTGTGTTCCCCTGTAAATGAGTAAATCTACCTAGCTATCCGGTAAATGGAAATCAACGGCAAGCGCCACCAAAGAGAAACCAATCCCGTTTCCAATTCATGGTTAAGAGCTGGGATACAATGTTGGTGCGTCACTCGCTACGCGAGTTTCAAACGGCATGAGAGTGTCTTTGCTGGCTGGCAACTCAAAGCAATCTGGGTTAAATTGGTCATCAGTACCACACTAGTAAGTGTGTACTCCCACCATAAAAAAAATAGTAAGTGTGTAGTACGTGCAATGCACGTTATATCGGATAGATAATTAATTGCATGTTGATATTAGGCAAGAAAATAATTACGCGTTAATATTATGAAGAATATAAATTACAAATCTATGAATTGCTTGTATTAGGCATGTTAGCCCCTGTTTGGTTCATAAGTCCTAGGACTTTTTCTAGTCCCAACTAAAAAGTCCATCCCTGTTTGTTTCTAGGGACTAAAAAGTCCCAGTCCCTAGGTTATTAAATGACCATGTTACCCCTAGTATATAGAAAAATAACAACCAAACAACACCATGGGACGGCGGGCCAATGGGTGCATGGAGGGGCATTGTTGAAAAAGTCCCCAAAAGTCCCAAAAAAGACTCTCCTTGAGAGTCTTCTTCATTTAGTCCCAAAAAGCAACTTTTAGTCCCTAGTAGTCCCTCCTGTTTGGTTAAAAAGTCTTCAAGATGGACTTCTTCTAGTCCCTACACCAAAAAATCCCTGGAAACAAACACCCCCTTAGTAATTGCACACTAAACATGTTGAGCGTTCGTCATTCAAGTAATATAGCTTGTTGGATTGACACTGTTTGTTGGCTGAGATTTGTTGGAGCTTTTTATATTGGCAAAGATATAAATATAGATATTTTTATAGGTAAGACCGAACTTTATTGATCAAAAGCCTGTGAGATGCAGTTTGCGTCATTGGGCTGAATAAGCCAAAGATAGCGCCCCTGCGCTAAAGAAAGAGAAAACTTGACTAAACTGAGCATCACCGTTCGCAGAACGACCTTTGAAAGTAAATTTACGGTTGAAGCTAGCAGCTCGCATCTTGATTTCATTAATAATAGAGCCATATCGCCTCTGGTTACGGTTGTTTGTTGGTGCCGCTCACCACCTGTTTCGAATCAGAAGCTAAGATGAAGTTCTGGATAAAGAGATCTTCCGCCAAAGATAACGCCTCTCGGCATACGATTGCTTCCAAGGTAGCGACGTCATGTACACTAAGAATAACGAGAGAAGAACTACCAAGGTAATTGCCAATTTCATCTCGACAGATCGCAGTTGCCGAACCTCCCCTATTTTGCCTAGCCACTCCTGCGTCGACGTGGATCTTGGCGAAACCTGCAAGGGGAGCCTTACGTCTGATAATCAGTGCAGCATGAGGGATGTTTGCTGCAGAAACCGTGTTGCAGTTCAGCTTCCTCTCCTGGACGATCTGTAACAACTTGATGATGAACCATTCGACAAATGCGTGTGTAGCTTACTGGTTTTGGAAGATTCCTTCATGCTGAGGCTTCCTTTGGTTTAGAGGAATCTTGTAGGAATTTCATAGGATAAGATTTCTATAGGAAAAAAATTCTTTTAGAGCCCTTTGGTTTATAGGAATGGAATCTTATTTCTATGGAGGAATTCTTCCTATCCTTCACATTTTATAGGAAAATAAACATTAGCCTAGACTCTATGGAAAAAATCCGATGATGTGAATCAAATACTATGAGTAGGAATAGGAAAGGAGATGCCCTTTGATTCATCGCTTTGACGAAGGGAAGACATAGAACAGTTATCACTGTTTTGATGTTACCGGATTTTTGTACAGCAAGCTGCACTCCACTGATCTGCCACTTTCCCATGATCTGCACCAAAGAACCAGACAACCAAACATGGTAGAATCAAGTCATGACAGTAGTATCCTCCAAGACACAGCATCAGGTCATAACAGCATCACTACATCAACACTAATCCCTCCACCAAACAATATCATGGTCTCACTGACAAGCTATCTTCCGTCTTCCACCAGAACGGAATACCATCATCATCACAAAGGTTCTCTTCCTACCACCACTACTAAGAGGAAATGTGCAGAAACAAGGCACCCAAAACCAACGGTCGGTGCAGGAGGGGTGCCTTGTGTCTCCTCTGGTCACGCCATGAAGTAGAGAGCGAGGAGCGAGCAGCAGGCCAGGATCACCGCCCGCCTCGCGGCTCCGGCCACCGGGAAGACGTCGGCGCCGCCGCTGGTGTCCTTCAGGTCGCCGTTCGGACCTTGCGCCATTGGCGGCGGCGGGCTGCCAGGAGCACTGAACAAACAAAAAACATACACACAATGCATGAGTTGTGCTCAACCATTTACAAGGAGTTATTTACTGCTGTAAAAGGGACAATAACAGACTAATCGAAACGGCCGGAACTCCCTTCACACCTAATGGCCTGCTAATTTGCGAGGACTAAGTTTCAAGAGGAGCGTATAGGATTCCCCTCAAAAGAGTCCAGGATGACACCAGTTGTGCACCGATGGTGCAGCCAAATGTGGGAAAAGAGGGGAACCCCACGCGCATGAGGTTTCCCCGGCCAAGTAACGGACACACCGCCCCACAGCGGATGCCATCACATGGCAGCAGCCACCATATATATCCTGTGATTATTGCTGGTCAATGACCTAATGAGGCAAGGCAACGACACCCATAGCTGGGCTGCAATGGCGTCTTGTGAAGCCGGCCAAAAGCATACTAGTGAATGATGGTGTACTACTGGACCGGAGTTGTAAGTAATAAAAGAGATGTGCATGTGACATCTCATTTTGTACTTAATAAATGTTCGGGATTGCGATCCGTTTGGTAGCTAGTAAATGGGCGAAATGCTGCTGGCTGTAAAGGGTTTTCTGGGGGTAGCAATGAAACTGAAAGAAGACTGAAATAATGTTCAACAATCCTCCTACACCTTCTTAGATGTGATGTCTATTCTCTCAAGAAGAAAAGAGAGGACGACGAACTCTGCAAAAATAGTGTAGCAGATCAGCAAGGAGGTGCATTACCTTGGGGTCGCAGGGTACTTGCAGCCGTTGGTGCCTGCAACAAAACGGAGCATCGTCAGAAATCTTGAACTGTGCGATTGGGGCCGTAGGGAAGGAAAGGAAGGAGGAAACGGTGAGTGAGTGGATGAGTAGGTGGGTACTTGGGTCGGTGGAGGAGATCACGGCGGTGCTGGAGAAGACGCAGGCGAGCGGGTTCTGGCCGCTGCGCTGGTAGTAGCTGTTGACGGCGTAGGAGCAGTGCGCCTTGACGGTGTCCGGGACGAAGCAGGCGGCGTTGCGCTGGATGGGCTTGCAGTCGGCGGCGCTGCCGCACGCGTAGTCCAGCGTCCTCTGCAGCGTCGCGTCCGGCAGGTCAGGGCGGCACACGCACCACGCCCCCTCTGCTGCTCATCGTCCCACGTCCATCAAGAACAGCAGTAAGCCAACAATAAAACAGATTTCCAAGAACCGAGCCAGATGGAGCAGCTCTCGGGTGAAAAGGGAAGAAGAAGAAGAAATGTGGTCTGGGGGCGTACCGGAGCGGCCGGCGAGCGCGGCGGCTAGCGCGAGGAGCAGGAGGAGGCGGCCCGCGTGGGACGCCATGGATGGAGTAGGTTCCTTGCTTCTTCCTTGGTTCCCCGGTGTGGTGTGGTGTGGTGGCGTCAGAGCGCAGGCGCGTGTGTGTATGCGTGCCCTGGCCTGCCGGACGGGGCGGGGTTTTAATGGGGGGAGATGGGGTGGGTGCTGCGCAATGGTGGAACACGCTCGAGGCAAATAGGACTGGAGGAACCGAAGCAGGGAGTGGGCCGGGTCGGTCTGGGGTCGTGTGTCGCGTAGCATGGGGAGTCACCCCTCCAGTTCAGCCGCAGCACAGCACAGCAGCAGACAACCAAGCAACCCGGCTGTGCACTGCACGCGGGATACGCTGCGTCCCTCCGAGCGATGGTCCACTCCACGGAGTGAAAAGGGTTGGGCGTGCGGGGCGTGCGCGCGCCGTGGCCTGGCTAGGACACCTCAAACGCGCTCACCGAATAGCACCTTTATTTTGGGTTGGGATCGATGAAACTTCCCAGTCCGATCCCAAACCAGGATCAGTGAGCTCCGACGCTCCGGACGTCCATTATGGGCCAAATTTCGTGTTTTGACTCTTTTGTAGTATAAAATCGAGATCTGACCCGTTTGAATTTTTTTTTTGAGATTTGACTCTTTCTCCTACCGCCACACGAGGCCCGGCGGTAGGATCCTATAGCCTACCGCCAGCACCTGCGGCGGTAGAAAACTTATCCACATCAGCAGCGGTAACGGCCTCCGTCCCCCTCCGTCCCACCCTACCGCCACCAGTGCTCGGCGGTAGTCTGTCGGTCCTACCCGGGGAACTCCGGCGATAGGTTGTGGGCAGATTATAAGCCAGCAGCCGCCGCCCCACCCCTTCTCCCCACCCACCGCCCCCTTCAAGAACAGAGCAGTTCCTCTCGCCTCTCTCATCTCCTTCACTCCCTTCTCGATCTTTGTCGTTTCTTCACCGCTTTTATGGATCGAGATGGCCTCAAGAAAGAAAAGTAAGCTCCTTGATCCCTCCAATTAGTTTTAGTCAAATAGCTTTCGATTAAATGCATTATTTGATTCAAATCACCCCCTTCTTGAACTAGATTTAAATATTTTGAACCCTAGGATTGATTTAGGTTGATTATAGATGTTATATTGTGTTAGATATGAACTCTAGTCACTAGTTGGTATGGTTATGTGAAGATGAACCCTAGTTCATACTATTTTTGGAGGATTTTTATTTTTGATATGATGCATGTTGGAGGAATTTATTGTGATATGATGATGCATGTTGATATGCTATGATGCAAGTAGTGGATATAGTTGGAGAACAAATGTGGAGCCCTCAAGATGAACCTAGTTCGTAATTTTTTGTGTTAAAGTTTATGATATGATGAATATTGGAGATATTTGTTTTGATATAGGATGCATGTGGGTCTTATATGATGCAAGTAGTGGATTTTGTTCGAGTAAACATGGTTAATCCCTCAAGATGAACCCTTTCATGGTTTTGTTTTTGAAAACAATATGATATGATGCATGTTGGATGTTGTTGGAGAAATATGATATGATATGATATGATGCATTTGAACCATGGTGATTGCATCTTGATATATGTATTTTATTAAGTTCTTGATACATGTACTGTATTTAGTTCATGTTCATGATCATCTTGATATATGACAATGATTGAACTCATAGGTTTTTTTTGGATGTGATGAACCTTTGTTATGCATCGATATGTTTCCTAGTTAATGATGAACCCTAGTTCATGTTAAAAAAATCTTTTGATATGCTTATGCTTATGTTTATGCAATTTCTTTAGGAGGCCACCTCTTGCGGACGACATCGGCATGAAGTACACCATGCTTGGCACTAAGTTCAACAAGCGTCACCGTGCCCGTTTCATTGAGAATGGAGTGGTAATTACCATTCTTAAACCAAGTCTTTCGAATTGACGAAAACAAGTTGCTAACTATTATGTCCATGCTAATTATGCTTTGGTTACTGATTGTCACAGAAGCTGACGCCACTGCGGATGAGGGCTCACAAGATGACGGTTAAGATGGAGTACGACGAGCGGTACGCACCATTCTTCATGAGAGCCCGACTATTGGGTTTCGTCCTGCAGTTCAAGCGTAAGCCGCCGACGCTCGTCCACTCAGCTCTCACGGCTTTGATCGACCGGTGGCGGCCAGAGACACGCAACTTCCATCTTCCATGTGGGGAGATGACCGTGACCCTCGAGGATTGGGCGATGATTACGGCCCTACCGCTCGAGGGTCGTGCTCTAACAGGAAGAGCGGGGAGGACGAACTGGCATGATAGGGTTGTCACCCTCATCGACGACTGCCCCCCCCCCCCCCACTAAGAGCAACCGAACTTCCGACGTACCGCTGTCATGGCTCCTCGAGCACCGGAGCAAGTGCCCGGAAGATGCCGAACCCCGGGTGGTGGAGCAGTACGCCAGGGCCTACCGGGGGTATCTTCTCACAGAGGTAGTGTTTCCGGACTGCTCCGGGAACTCTGCCCTATGGATGTATCTCAACTTCCTAAAGGACTGGGATGCGGGGTACAGCTGCGGGGCTGCTGGACTCGCCTACCTATACCATTCGGTAAGTGAATATCACTTTCTTTCAAATATCATGGACGTGTGCTGCTTTAGATTTTTACATCTTATCATGTATACTTTGTTTGTAGCTTGACGACGCGACCCAGAGAGCGGAAGTCACGTCCGGTATGTGTGGATGTGTATGGGGTCTCTCCATTTGGATGTGGGAGCGAATCCCGGTGGGCCGTTCGGAGAAGCTGCGCTCGCGTGCATGGACGGACTATGGCGGAGATGACGAAGATGATCGGAACCCGACCGTCGCATACGCTTGGGACGTGGTGGCGTGTCTACACGGGCGAATCCAAGGTCTGGTACAAGGTTTTCAGCAACGAGCTTGATGCTCTCACGCCTTTCCAGGTATAAGAACTACATTTTGAATAGTTTCGATAACACTTGTTTTAGCTTACCATTGCTTGGTTCTAGGTTACTTGGCGGCCGTATAATGATGATCGAGAGTGGGGGTTCGAGCTGAACAGCATGTGCAAGCAGGACTAGCTTCTCTGGCGGTGCATCGTGCCCATGATTTGTGTCTATGCCGTGGAGTACCACTTGCCACAGCACGTTGCCGCACAATTTGGTAAGGCGCAACACACACCACCAGCCGGCATCGTCCATGATACCGGTGGCTACGACCTACACCAGTGAGTACCACAAGCCATCCTCATCGATTCTAAGTTCTTGTTTTGTTGTTTTACATTCATACAAGAAGGGTGTTTCACATTCTTTCTTATGCATTGCAGGATGAGCAGGCAGAAGAATAAGTTAATCACAGATTGGGAAGCCCAACATGCGAGATACATGAAGGACTGGAACGAGTGGAAAGGCCGCAAAGACACGGAGAGGAGAGTGATTAACTGGGACAAATACGAGGATCACATCCTGTGGTACGATGATGGCATCAAGCATCGTCTGCGTCTGAGGCCCCAGTGGACGACAGCAGATGCCGAAGACCTGTTCGATGACGACTCCAAGAATGAAGCCTACAACGAGAGCATCAGAGAGCTTCAAGGCGGGTTTAGGGAGTACGGACCCCTCATGAACATAGTGGTAAGTTGTTTTTATCACTTTTCAACGGACGGTTGGATGAAATCAGCTTTTAGTGCTACTGACTCATTTTATTACTTTGTAGTCTTCGGAGCTCAACGAAAGCATTTTTCAAGCCTCTGATGCGCTTAGTACTAACCCTGAGACTCGAGCTAGTGAGAACAAGTTGAGGAAAACAGTGAAGGTAATATGGAGTTCTTTTCTTAAGTTCATTTGCAGAAATGGACATTGCAGAAGTTCACATTGTTTCGTTATCATTGCAGAAGTACGTCAACAAAGCACGCAATCTTGTGGGCCTGCTTGGGTGCGCTACAAACACCGAGGATGTTTTTCCTCCTGCACCGATGCGTAGCCTCGCTTCATCGAGCCATGCAGCCTTGTCATCTAGGGCGGTTCAAGATGACGAGGAGGAGAGCGAGGACGATGATGATGAAGAGGAAGATGAAGAAGAGGGCGAGGAAGAGGGAGCAGAAGAAGAACATGGTGAAGAAGAAGAACAGGACGATGAGGAGGAGGAGTACGATGATGACGACGGACCTCCAGCAACTCAGCCAACCCAGCGTGAGAAGAGGAATGTGCTGAAGAAGGATTGGAAGAGTCCATCCCCGTTTCAGAAAGCGCGTCCTACTCACCGCAAGAAGACGGCGACCGAGAAGCGATCAAAGATCAACGAGGACCGAACATCGAAGAGGGGAAGGAGGGACTGAAGTTGCTGCCGTGCCGTGGCCGTTGAAATATAAACATTTGATGTTTTCTTCGTGAACAATTTGCTCGTGAAACTGTTTCAGGAACTTGCTATGTAAAACTTGCTCGTGGATGTGTGCTTAGTACTCCCTCCGTTTTTATGCATATTAGAGTTGACTGAAGTCAAACTTCGTAAAGTTTGACCAAGTTTATAAAAAAACAATATAAACATTTATCATAATAAATCTATGCGATGTGAAAGTACATTTAATAATAAATCTAATGTTGTTGATTTGTTATTGTATATCTTAGTATTTTTGTTTATAAACTTGGTCAAAGTTTGTAAAGCTTGACTTTGACCAAAGCTAATATGCGAACTAAATAAAAATGGAGGGAGTACTATCCAACTTTATTATTTGCAAATTTGTGGATGTCTGCTTGCTATGTGATACATATGGTTCATGTTTGCTTGCTATGTGATACGTATGGTTCATGTTTATTTGTGAATTTGTGAATTTGTGGATGTATGCTTGCTATGTGCAAAAAATTAAAGACAAAAGAAGTTAGGAGGCAAAAAATGCACTATGGGCCACCCTACCGCCAGGCCATACGGCGTTAGGTTTGTACAGCCTACCGCCACACCTGCCGGCGGTAGGGTGCCTCCCCCAGCACGCCCCCTCCATGACGCTTGGCGGTAGGGTGTGCACCCCTCCCGCTGAGCTGCTGGCTGTTTTGGTCAAAGAAACCTAACACACATGCTCCAACCCTACCGCCGCGCCCTATGGCGGTAGGGTGTCTATCCCTACCGCCGAGGTCCCTGGCGGTAGGGTTTGAGCATTTATAAACCCAGCCGCCCCGCCCAACCCACCCCACCCCTTATCCCCACCCACCAGCCGCCTTCTTCTTCCTCTCGCCCCTTTCTCATCTCCTCCACTTCCCCCTCCGATCTTCTTCGTTTCTTCACGGATTTTGCGGATCGAGATGACGCCGAAGAAAGAAAAGTAAGCTCCTCCGATCCCTAGTTACTTCGAGTCAAATCAATCCTCTTTTTTGTAGCCTAAAAAAGGTTCATGTTCATGTTCATGTTCAAAATCATGATGAACCCTAGTTGATATGATGAACCCTAGTTGATATGATGAACCTAGGTGATTGCATCATGATGAACCTAGTTGATGAACCCTCCCTAGGTTTAGATTCTTTTTAGAGATGATGAACCCTAATGTGTAATGCATCCATATGTTTAGGTCTGCAACCATGGCGCAAGCATCACCCATTCATCTCCAACATGACCCGTCAGAGATGCCGCTCCCGTACGTTTACGAGTCCTTCCCCGAGATGCTACAGCCGGTGGGATCTATCACAGACGAGGTCCTAGAGGCGACGAGGGCAAAGCGGTGGCAGGAGAGGACAGAGCGGATCAATGATGATGTAAAGTGTTGGTCGCAGAGTGTGAAGGATTGGAAGAGAGTGATTGCAAAGATGGAGGAAGATCCAACTATATCCACTGTCCGTCGGGAAGGGACCATTGAAGCTGCCAAGTAGCACTCCAACTGGGAGCTGCGCAATTTAGGCCGGAGAATCTACTTCGAGAGCAATGCGGAGGAGAGAGCCAGGATGCCACTCCAAGTGCATCGGCGTTTGATATCATCAGCTGGGGAAGGGCAGAGGCGAAAACTCCAGCGGGCAAGGCAAGGTGGGAGTGCTTGAACGGTCGGATGCCGACCAGCGTTCCGCCACCGCCTGAACCGGTGGATCCGCTGCCGTATCTGTCTCCACGGCCAGGCCTAACATACAAGGAGCTCTGAAGATGTCTCCCTGCTCTCTAAACTTGTCTTAAGAACTACTTGCACCGGTTGTTGGCTTTGCGAAAGTTTTTTGCGAAACTACTTGCGTTTGTTGGGGTTGTCAAACTATGTGGACAAGTTTTCTATTTGCTATTTGCTACTTGTGAAACTATTTTTGAAACTGTTTGATATTTGCTATGTGGACCTTTATTAATATGTGAGCTCATATTTTGCTATGTGGAACCTTTATTAATATGTTAAACATGTGATAAAACTTAAAAAAAAACAATCAGTAAAACTTGTAAAAACACAAAACCACAGGACCCTACCACCAAGGGTCCTGGCGGTAGGGTCAGGCAACCTACCGCCAAGGCCTGCAGCGGTAGGGTGTTGCGTTGGCTATTAGGTAACGGTAGTGTGCCAGCCATGCCACCGCCAGAACCTCTGGCGGTAGGTTGCGTGACCCTACAGCCTAGCCCTTTGGCCGTAGCAAAAGGGTCAGATGTCGAATTTTTTTCAAACGGGGGCCAGATCTTGATTTTATACCACAAAAGGGTCAAAACACAAAATTTTGCCTCCATTATGTAGGAGTATTTATGTTGGCGTCCGACCGACACTCCGGACCCATCCAAAATTCAGCTGACGCTCGTGTACTTTTACACCCTCTTCGCCCGGAACATCGCATTCCCCCGCACGTCGCCACCGCGATGAAACCGTTGGAGCCCACACAAGGTTCGTCATCTCGCCGGACTCGGTGTGTCTGCCCCGTGACCGTGGGCTGTCAAACAGTAAGCCCGGTGTGTGAAGGAGAGGGAGAAGAAGCAAATTAGCTATTAATCTAGAATTATTTATTGTTTTTTCACAAAGAGAGGAGTCCAGAAAAAAGGGAAAATTATGAGGGACAGTTGAATGGTTGATGCCTGACCGGATGCTCGGTTCAAACGTATCCAAGAGCCTTTTCTTTTGGCAAATTGTAGCCCTCAAAGAGAGCTAACTTTACTCATTAACAACCTAAGCAATGTACATATAGAATTTTCCCCAAGGGAAAATATATGGCTTCAAAGGCCATTTTTAACTTTGAAGTTACACCATATAGGAAGGAGTAAGTAGGATAAGATCTATTTGAGAAAGCTTTCTTAGCAAGTGCATGAGCAAGGGGATTCTGGGATCTAGGGATGTGTATCACATTGAAGGAACTAAGACTTGAAGTGGCGTTGAAGAGATCAGCAAGCATCGGCCTGATCCTCCATTGTCCTGAACCGCACCTTCGACCAAAGTCCTGCAATCAGAATAGAAAAGAGGAAGAATTCCAACCCAAAGCCTTGATTGTCAAGGCTGCAAGAAGTAAAGCCATCGCTTCAGCCTGCAAAACCGGATGAACATTCATAGCCGATGCTTGAATAAATATGGTGTGCTTAGTGATATTATTGTTGGGATATACTCCAAATGAGGCTTCATCCTCTGCCACTAAAGGGTTAAAAGCATCATCCACATATGCCAGTGTACCTGCAGGTTGAATATTCTCATTTGTAATTGGAAGAGGATTATCATTGCTATCTTCAAGGGCTATTTCCTTTTCCTCTTTCTCCTCCATTAAACCTGCATTAAGCATTGCCCTTGTAGCATAGATAACCTGCACAGCACTCCAATTTCTTTCATTGAAAAGGAGATAATTTCTAGCTTTCCATATGTTCCAAAGTATATTGAAAACAAATTCTAGATCTAGTTCTGATTATTGGAGACAAGATCGTTAGAATGATATACGCAGAATATAAACTAGAATTCACCATATCAGTTTTGAGGCCAAACTTAAACCAATTTGATCTAGAGATATTGCATTGAAAGAAAACATGCAAATCAGATTCAACTTGATCACACCCGCGACATTATTTTTTGATGTGATTAGAGTACCTAGGGCCTCTTAAACTTGTTGCAATAGCTCTCCTAATAAGTCTCCAAGCAAATGTTTTTACCCGAGGTGCCATGGTTTTTTCTTTCCCAAGCCTGTTTAAGGAGACTAGTCTCTTGATCCGAAGTAAGAACTTGTCTTCCCAAAGATCTATCTTGAATCTCCTGCACAAACGTTTTCTAAGCTATATGTGTGAGTTCGGCAAATGGTATCTTCAAGATTAGCATCAATGATTGGAATATTCAAAATATCATGTTTAAAAGAATCATCGGAAAAAGCACTAATTTTGTCCTCATCCAAAGTTTAGAGTTGGGCTTCCAAAGATCACTAATGATACTAGGATAGGGTCCCTACAAGCTAGGCTTAGGATAATCCTATATATTCTCCCAATCTTTGGACCAAGGACTAGTCCAAATGGAAGAATTACCTTTTGCAATTTAAAGCTAGCTAGACTTAAACATGAATGGAAAAGAAATTATAACTGAGCTCCAAAAGGAAAATTTAGGAACATAAGAGGTAGGTTACCAAATAGAAGAACTATGAAAATATTTATCTCTAAGAATTCTGGTAAGTAAAGAAGTAGGATTCTTAATAATTCTCAAAGCCATCATAGATTTTTTCACAAGAGTAAATCATTTATGCCCAGTCCTCCTTTAGGCATTGGCTTACAAATTCTTTCCAAGCTCTAAAACAAATAAGTTTCATTATCCGTATTAATCCGAGTCCACCATAATTTCCTAACAATAGAAGTAAGTTTCTTAATGGTAGTTTTGCTCAAGACTATGTTGGACATGTAATAAATAGGCAAAGAGACAAACACAAATTTAATGAGAGTAAGTCTACCAGCATGTGAAAGCCTATTTGCCTTGTAGCAACTAAGTTTAGCCTTAATATTTCCTATAATAAAATTGTAGGCAGCAAATCTTTTCTTAGGTGGAAGAATGAGAGGATGACCAAGATGAGTGGTATTAAGATCCATATTCGGGCAGGAAAAATATTCATGATGGAGTTTCTGAGAGCATTATCCGCATGTTTGCTACAAAAGATGGAAAATTTATTCCAATTGGGAGTTTGACGAGAGGCTGCACAAAATTGATTAATAATGCGAGCAATGGTATTAGCATCTTCATTATTATATTCCCTATCACACACAAATAAGTCATCAACGACCATTAGAGAATGGATAGAGGGACAGGAGGCCGCCATTGGATACTGCTCAAACGATTTGTATTTAAAGCATCTTGCATAGAAAACGACAATTCGTTCACAACAAGAATAAAAAGACACGGAAATAGAGGACAACCTTGTCGGCTACCTCGGGATCCTTTAAAGCCACCAAAAGGTTGTCCATTAATGTTAACAGAAAAGATGGCAATAGATATGCATTCATAAATGAAATCTACAAAATGACCATGTAGCCCTTTATGAAGCAAAGCTCTCGATGATATCCCATTCTATCATATCAAAAGCTTTGGCTAGATCTATTTTTATGCGTGAAATAAGCTTCATGTTTTCAAGAATTAAGCAAAAAAGTGGGTAATCTCTTGAGCAACAATAATATTATTTGCAATTCTTCCTTGAATGAAAGCTATGGGTATGTAATCAGGTAAAAGATCTTTAAGCCTATTAGCCAGAGTTTCTGTGATGATTTTATAAACTGCATTACAAAGGCTAGAAGGTCTAAAGTCTTGAGGGTTCTTAGCATTATCCTTCTTAGGAATTAAAGTAATATATGTTTTGTTTAGTCGAGGGTGCAGCTTACCTTTAATGTAGAAATATTGTACCAACTTTGTAACATCATCGTAATCCAATTCCAAACATCAAAGACTACATTGAGACCACCTAGTCTTGGAGAAGCATTTTTCTTCATTCTTTTGAGAACCCGTAGAATTTCTTATTTATCTCACATAGTTGGGCAATCTATCATGTTATCCAAGTTACTGTATCATAGTTGGGCATACTTCGAGGGTAGTATTTCACCCAAATTTATTGATTCGACACAAGGGGAGCCAAAGAATATTTATGGGTCTTAGCAGTTGAGTTGTCAGTTCAACCACACCTGGGAAATTATATTTGTGCAACAAAGTGTTTAGTAGCATGGTAGCAATAGTAACAGGAACATGAACAGTAGTAGTAACTTAGCAAAGATCAATATGAGAAAAGCGTAGGCATTGGAACAACGATGGATATTTGTGTCGGATGACATTTATCATATAACAATCACAACCTAGAGCGATACAAAATAGCTTTAATTCATCAATATAATGTAGGCATGTATTCCGTATATAGTCATACGTGCTTATAATAAGAACTTGCATGACATCTTTTGTCCTACCCTCCCGTGGTAGCGAGGTCCATAAGGAAATCTAAGGGATATTAAGGTCTCTTTTAATAGAGAACCTGAACAAAGCATTAGCACTTAGTGAATACATGAATTCCTCATACTACAGTAATCACCGGAAACAATTCCAATTATTGTCACATTGGGGTGTGCAGATCATAACATGTAATAGGTGCATACAACTTGCAAGATAGGATCAAGAACTCAAATATATTCATGAAAACATAGAGGGTTCAAATCTGAAATCATGGCACTCGGGCCCTAGCGACAAGCATTAATCATAGCAAAGTCATAGCAATATCAATCTCAGAACATAGTGGATACTAGGGATCAAGCCCTAACAAATTGACTCGATTACATGAAAAATCTCATCCAACTTTATCACCGTCCGGTAAGCCTACGAAGAAATTACTCACTCCCGGTGGTGAGCATCATGAAATTGTTGATGGAGAAGGGTTGATGATGACGACGGTAATGGATTCCACCCTCTGAAGCCCCAAACGGACTCCAGATCAGCCCTCCCGATGAAGAACAGGAGGTGGCGGCGGCTCCGTATCATAAAATGTAATGAAACTTTCTCTTCATTTTTTTCTCCGCGAGATGGTACTCATATCGTTGGAATTAGGGCCACCGGAGGCTCGTGGGACCCACAAGTTCACAGGGCGTGCTTGGGGGCGCCCCAAAGCTTGTGGCTCCTGGGTCGCCCTCCCAGTAGTTCTCTTTGCCAATATTTTTTATATACTCTGGAAATATTCTCCGTAAATTTCAGCTCAATCTGAGAAATTATATTTCTGCACAAAAATAACACCATGGTAATTTTGCTGAAAACAACATTAGTCTGGGTTAGTTCCATTCAAATCATGCAAATTAGAGTCCAAAACAAGAGCAAAAGTGTTTGAAAAAGTAGATACGTTTGGGACATATCAACTCCCCCAAGCTTAACTCATTGCTTGTCCTCAAGCAATTCAGTTGACAAACTGAAAGTGATAAATTTTTTTTACAAACTCTTTTGTTCTTGTTGCTGTATATATGCTTAACTGGTGTTTAAGTTTTCAACAAAGATTATGAACTAACCATATGAATGATAACACTTAGGTCTCACATTTACTCATGATAATAACATAACCAACTAGCGAGCAATACTAAGATATTTCAGATGCCAACAATTTGTCAAAACAATCATGATATAATATGATAACATGGTATCTCGCTAGCTC